>ML769345.1:727798-1275777 GCA_009732865.1 Stipitochalara longipes BDJ | reverse complement strand
CGGAATAATTATTATAATATCCCTAGCTTTTATTAGCTAGTAAAATCTGATTAGTTCGGTTAGTTATACTAAGCCTACTAAGGCTTAGAGCGAACCCTTAGCTTAGCTCTAGCTTATGGCCGTTAGGTTCTAGCTTACGGCCGTTAAGTTCTAGCTTACGGCCGTTAGTACTAAGCTAATTTTAGTATACTCGGCTAGGGACGGTTATTTCCGGGGTTTTAATTTATAATATAGTAATCATGGGACTAATCTGATTTCTAATCTACGGCCGTAAACTAATGATTTGATTTTAAAGCACGGCTAGTTAAGGGTAATATTGGTGATACTAGTACTAATTAGGGACCCTTAAGGTCTATATAAGCGTTCAATTTTCCCTCGTGTAACTAGAGAATTAAGTACTCAAATATTGATTCTTTATCCTTAGTTACGATTCACTTTTAACTCTCACATTTTGGTTACCCTGCGCACGCTCAGGTTACCCTGCTTCGTATATTTAAGTTACCCTGTTCCACAACTTGGTTACCCTGTACGAAACCGACAATTCCAACAAATATATAATAGCTTATTTATTAATCGTAATTTAAATAATAAAATACGACATTAATTAAACTAATTAGATTTAACTAGTTAATAAAAGCTAGAATATTATAATAATAATTCTAGATAAAATTTAATAAATACTATTAAATATAAGAAATTTTTAGATAAAATTATTATTAAAATCTAATTAATAATTATTTAGAAAATAAGTTTCTTAATAACTTAAACTATAATTTATAATAATAACTAATAAAAATAAAATATAATTATATATATTATAATATATAATATATAATTAAATTGAGATTTTTCTATTAATAGTTAATTAATTATTAATTAATAAAATAATATATATATACTTATTTATTAATTATAATTTTACTTATAAAATATAATAAAAGTAAAGCTCTTTCTTAAGTAATTAAATCCTTTTCTAATCTATATATATAAATTAATTAATATTAGTTTACTAATAACGCGTAGTATAATATATAAAATATAATATACTAGTTATATAAAATAATAATTAATTAAATTAAAAAGTAATAATAGAGAGTTTAATAACTTAATATTATTAACACTCGTTTTCGCGCTAAGCTTAATTTATACTAGTATATAAATTTCTATATTATATACTTATTTAAGAGTATTATTATATTAATAGTAATATTAAATATATTAATATTAATTAAAAACCCTTAAGATTTATATAAGTATTTAAATTTCTCTTATATAATTAATATATTAAGTATTTAAATATTTTATTTTTAAAAAACTTTTTATATCTCTTAATATTAAATATAAATAATATATTATTATTTTATATATTAAGAGATATAAAAACTAGAGAAAGTTAAAGAGAATAATAAATAAAAGAAAGAGAAAAAAAGAAGAGAAAAAAGAAAGAGGAGAAAAAAGAAAAAAAAAAGAATAAAAGTAGAGGATTAATAATAAGAAGATAAGTAAGTATATAAGAAAATAAGTATAATTTATAGAACGAGAAGTATAATGAAGAGAGGTAATAAAAGAAGAAAAAGAGGTTATATAATAAACTATATTTAATAAGAGATATAAAACTAGTTATATAAAAGTAAAAAGGCTTTATTTATACCTTCTTTAATAATTAGGAAACCTAGAGGGGGAGTAGATTATTTTAATATTCTTCGCTTAAATCTATAAAACTAACCCGAACTTTATAGGGCTAATGGCATATTACTGTACTTAATATAACCTTGCTTAAAGGTATATTAAACTCACTAGTTATTCCCTCCAGAATTACCCCCTAGGACAAAAGTACTAGCTCCCACTTCTTCGTCCCCTGCAGCCTCTCCCACTGACTCTCCATAACCTCTTTAACCAGATGCCTCCTCCTGCACACCACGCTTGCCGTAGCCTCTGCCTCCTGGTCCCCTATCCCCATCTCAACCATTACCAGCGTCAGCGTCAATTGTCCTCCATGGCTCATCCTTTGCCGTGTCGCTCCAACAACTATAAATTTCCCGTGTTCCGGAAGGTTGAGGTTAACCTCCTGCTCTTGTTCTCGTGTCGGCCTTCGCTCGAATCCACCAGGGGCCCAGCGACCTCCTAATTCGACATCCCCATCTGGATCACATAAAACGATGCGTGGCTCATTCCAATATCCATTCCAGCCACGCTGCTCGATGCGGAGAATTGCAACAGACGTCCAGAAGCACAACAGTGATGGGGCAACGGGAGAAGCAGCAAGGAATGGTGGAACATCAGCTGATGTGATGGTCTGGCGAGTGGTGTCCAGCCAGGGGTGGGGAGCCAATGGAGGGTACCGGATTAATTGGCGCGTATCATCGTAGGTAGTCTCGTTGGTGAGTGGTGGCCAGGTTTCCAAGAGAGGTATTGGGTTGGCTTGGTCGTCGAGGCGATAGAAGCGGAGGCCCAGAGTTCCCATTGTAATGGAGGGGTTGAGAATACCTAAGTCGACTTCTTTGCTGCTCCCTGGAAGAATTCAAAGTCAGTGTTCATTTTGTGAAGGGAAGGAATACCAAGAGACTTATTGTCAGATCGGTGTGTTGCATTGGCTTGACGACTAGAGTATGGAAGGCCATCTCGTGAAGAGTTTCCTGGATTTACTTACAACCTATCCAAGACCAGCTGGGAAAGGGGCAAGATAAAAGTTCCCCCCCGGAACCAACGTATTTGTGATGTATCTCTCTCCGTTTAGGAGGACCGGAGGCAGTCCACGTGAGGGCGTGTTCTAGGACATCTACAGGGAGGCCCCAGAAGTGGTCTTGTCCGGTTGCTTGCTTCAAGACTCGAAGAACACCAGTGATAGCATGCATGACATCGCCTTCTGATGTGAAGTTTCGCTGCACATATTTTTGGAGGATGGTAATGTAAAGCGGGCCCCAGTTTTCAATGACAGGTTCCGCCAGGGAAGTGAGCAGGTTATCACCGTGGAAGTGGCGGTAGATTTGCAGGGCATCAATACGTTCCCAGAAACTACTTTCACACCAGGTCGATGTTTGGCACTGCCAGTATATCTGGTCCGTGGTGAAAATAAGGCAACGTTTTGAGAGAAGTCCCTCTTGGAACGCCCACCCTCTTGTGCTCCACTTACATCTTTCAAGGTAGCCTGCATAGGAGCTGTGTCCTGGATCAAGTGCTTCAGTGAGCCAGGATCCGTTGATATCAAATGGTTCTTGAGTACGGCGATGGACTGATTGTCGGATACCGGGAAGACCAGATAAAGTATCCCCACTGGCGGCATTGACGATCGTGAGGACAGCGTGAGCATAAATCGCATCCATGATAAACAGGTACTTCGCCTTGTCTAACTCGTCATCTTGAACAATACACAGTGAATCTATCCAAATGTAGCGCTCACCTAGTGCTTTGGTAGCTGTCAATGCATCAAAAAGCACAGGCGGGAGTCTTTCCTCAGTCAGGGCTCCTGGTGTTCCATAGTCGGCAAGATTGTCTTTCCGCAGCGAATGTTCCTGTGGTCCCCCCCAGCAATAGCTCAAAGCTATCCAGGAAACGTTTGCTGGAAGATGCACAATGCATCTAAGCGTCACATCGACTAACCTGAGGGCAGAAATCTTGGGTACCTTGGTCTCGTTACAGACGCCGCTGTGGAACTCAATGCAGTGATCCTTCCACCGTCTACACAACCGAAGGTCCGCTATTGGTGGTCGAATACGCGCTTCATATGGCTCGTGTGTTGGCCATTTTAAAGAGTGAGTCTGATTTAGTAGATCAGTGAGGTGCACAGGTTGCTGACTGCTCTGTTGTAGATATAGGAAGTAGTCAAAGTCCCCGGAAATATCTCGCTGATCAAGATAGATAGAGATTCGAATTAAAACGCGCTGGTCCTTGGAGACGTCACTATACGTCCTGCCACTCTCAAAAGTATGAATGTAATGAGGCTCGATACCCATCCATATACGTTCATAATCAGCATGGAGAATTTTCGCAAACGACTCAGAACGCCGATTTTTAAGCAAGAGCAGCAACCATCCACAAACCCAACATTCTTTGGAGCCATCAATAATATCGTTCAGTCGATTGCGCAACTTGATCTTGGCATGTGGAAGATCCTGGACTTTCCTTTCTTGCAGTCCTGTGAGAGGTACGTGACCCTCGATGGAAGGACGACAAAGGCCGCATAGAGATGTGCCGCCACCTGCCTGACCATATGTATCAGCATTTAAATGTTTGGGACTGCAAGAGATGATACTAAGCGGTAACATGCGAACCTTCAAGTGTGCTTGCTGGAGTTCAGCCGCCATAATGAACCAGTGATTCTGGAGCAGAATGATGATCTTCAGGTTGCATTTATTCTCAATACCCTGCTTTTAACAAGACATCAGTGGAACATCATCTACCTATCACGACACCCGATTTTGATATATGTCGACTCCAATTGATATACGCAATATCTACAGCGGAGAAAAGCTAATAGTCTCGTATAAAACTGCAGAATCTCAACTAGTGTATAGACCAGCTTGCTAGTAAACGAGACGAATTAAAGGCATTTTATCCATCCTATACCGGCTTATCTAATTCGACGACAATCTCCGAGTACTCTAATGCAGGTGCATCCTATTTTAGTTATAAAGATTCTTGGCCAAATATATTTTTCACTAGCACTTCTCATACTCCAATGGGCGTTCTATTTGGTTTAAAGCGTAAGTGATCCCTACTCCCAAGTAACGGGATGGCCAACGGATCACAATTCTGACAATGAAGAAGGGTTTCTACTCCATTGATCCCTACTTCGCTACTCTTTTTTTCTTCCCTACACGCATCAATGAAAGCATCCTGATACTCATCATCAAACTTCCTATTCCATTCCCTGCTCTTATTCCAAGAAACAACATCTTCCCAGGGTCCAACCATTGCCACCCTTTCCAAGTCAACCCGAACTTCAACTACAACTTCCCATTCCAGCTGCCATACCCCTCTGCTCGTTTGAAACCTGTGCACTAAAGCTCTCCTGTCTCTGCCTAACCTCTCATCTTCGATTGCTGCGAAATATCGTCAATATATACACATCCTGTCACCTGTAAAATGGTAGAATTCGGCTAGCAGGGCTTCAAAAAGCATCGGGGGAATGAAACCCTCACAGGATAAGCAAGGCTGTAGCAGGAAATGGACCAAAGATTGAGGCTCCTTTTACACGAGGCCCACGGCTTGCAGCTCATGAATAGAGGTATGCAATTGTGTTGAAGAACTTGGATTCCGTAGTATGCCCACATGCCTGGAAATGTAGAATTCCTGACCTCACTTTGGCTTTCCTTGAAGAAGGGCCTTAGGAAGGATTGATGAGCTAGAGGTCCAATAACTGGTTTGAGGTGTTGGAGTGGCCTAGAGGATGTGGCTGGATTTCCTTGTAGAGAGAGTTAAAGTGCAGATTTGCAAGCTGTGTCATTCTAGGATTCTGGACAGACAGCTTCGAATAAAGGTGTAGACTGCTTCAAATGGCATTCTCCCATTATAATTCAGAGACCAAAGCTACAGTACTTACTAGTGATGTGACCGAAAACCCTATGGTGGAGATAGAGCCAGCAATAGTTCAGTACTTAGCCACCTTCCGGCGAGATTTTGCTGCAAATTGAGTTGCTTGCAAGATGTGCAGTCCGAACTCACCCGAGCTCAAGTTCAAGGCAGACGCCGTTTCCCTACCCCACAGCAGAGCGTAATGACTGGTTCTGAGGAGACTTGGAAGTTGAAGCAAACTTGTCTCGTGTAACCCCCGCAGCAGGCAGTACCCCGCGAGCATGCAGGTCTACCCAGCACAGTGGAATTGAAGATCAGCGATTGCTCAATCTGAGCTATGGTCCTACAGAAGGGCTTGGTGATAACGACTGAGTGAGTCAGACGCTGGTCTTCGGTGAGTGTTACCTGTTCAGCCGCACCACCCACATCTGGGATTCGGTGGACGCCTTGTGCAGATGATTAGGCGCCAAACAATTATTTCATCGAGTTCCAAGTAGACTTGCAGGATTGAAAGATGGAGAAGTGCATAAGGCTGGCGGATTTGTGAGGCTCTGAGCCCCACCGTAAGCCTATGTTGACCAACGCTCCAATTACTTGAGAGAGTGCCTCGAAGACTTCGCAAACAATATGCAACTAAGGCAATGTTTCACACCGAGTACTGATGAGCCTCGCTTCATGAGGGGTTCTTGCGCAGGACGAAGTGGAGAAGCGAACAGATCATATTTCCCCACCCTTGTAATTCCGAAAATATTCAGGACTCGAGGCAGATCAACTCTCGAGGCTGCACATAGCCTCCTCTCAAGAGCCTGATATAATTGATAGATCATCGTTCCGGAAAGATAGGGACTTTCGGTGCCCGAAGAATGCCCATATGCGATGAACACTCACAGATTTGGTGAGGATATCTCGGAAACCATGAAATAGGAAATCCCGCTCCAAGGTCGACTTCAACCAATGGCGGTGGAGCAGGCCTCGGGAGAGTAGTTTAGGAAAATCTCCAAGAATGGGATGGGGAGGAGGATGTGATGTGAAAAGTCACCTCTCCCGATCCCGTCTCGCCTGTGAATGTGTGAATTTCGGTGAGGGGGTTGGGGACTTTAGGCGGCGATTGGAGAAAGCCTCGTGACTTACATGTGACTATCGGCCACGTGACTCTGTGCAATCCAGATCCCCTCTGGTAATTGACAAATATCAGACTGGTTAGGGTATTTCAGCATCAAGCCGGATTATCCGCTTCTTAGAAACGAATTCCGAGGTTTCTTGCAAGTTCGCGCTCCCCCTTGTCATTTCGCGGGTGACAGTGGAATTAAAGTTATCCGTATGATCGCCACTTATCGATTAGAAGATAAGGGTAGTCAACGCCACCAAACCCTTCATGCATTCATTGCTACGGGACGCCATGTGAAGCGCTGCAACCAAACTCTAAATATATCAATTGATCAGATGAGGAGCCGCTGGCAGCACACGCCGTGGGGGTGCGTCAATTGAGTGGTGGTGGGCATCCTCGGGGGGCAGATGGTGAAGGCTGAAGGTGTGCTGTCTGGGGTAAAGGAGGGGTGGAACCTGAGACACGACTTCCTTTCACATGGGAAACCGAATCCAGGCCTGGACCATGTGACCTGGCAACCCATGGTCGGGTGTTGATTGCATCGACAGATGATCGTTGCACGAGGGGAGCTGGCTAGCTGGTCTGGAAACTGGTCTGGACGTCCTCCGTACCGCACGCTGGTCCGATGGCATCGGAAGATGGAGGGAGTCCAGGTCTTGTGGCCACAACGTGGCGACCGTGATACGTGTGCATGATGCCTGGGCCATTGGGTTGACTCCAGGGGGGAATGGGGGATGCGGATACTTGGCGCAACTCAATTGACAGCCGAATCCTCGATTGCATTTGCACACTGAGGCAATTGATGACGAGGGAACGAGAATTGACTTTCTGGAGAAGCAGCGACACGTGGAGGCTCGAGGGCTGCGAATGCGAGGTGAGTTTGCCCAGCTCCCCACGTCGACGGAATTGAGGCGATGGCACTCGTGCGGGAGCAGCCTCAATTGTTCCTGTTCGGTGCGCAGCTGCATTATTGGATCGTCCCGAGTGGCTGCGGGGGAGACGGGTTCAATTGGATTCTGGAGGGAGAAGGGAGTGTGCAATGCATTGAATTGCACGACGACCTGGCTGGGTTGCTGGGTTGCTGGGTTGGCGCTGGGAGAGGGAGAGGCAAAGCAAGGCGCGCCATTGACTGGAGGGAATTGGCAGCCGCGGCCCAATTGCACACGACCACAACTCCCGGGCAGCTGCGTTTGCATTCCGGAGAGCACACGGCATGGATTGAAGCGATTGACCCTAAGCACGAGCAGCAGCAGCAGCAGCAGCAGCATGAAGAAGACGAAGAAGGAGAGGGAGAAGGAGGGAAGGGAAGGGGGAGGGGCGTTCGGATTCACTAATCGGTGCGGGAGATGGCATCAGCGTGGCCTTGCGAACGGTGAAGCCTTACGCAGGTGCTGCTGCGTGCTGCGGTGGTGCGTGCGGGTGAGGCCCGACGCAGGCTCGCCTGGCGCTGGCAAACTAGGCCCCAAAGCGGCGTAGCGCCAGGCGACGTCGCCGCGCTTGCCACGAATGACTCACCCGCGAATATCTTGCTCGACGTTGGCACTGGCACTGGCACTTTCTTACCAATCCAATTCTCGAGCCTCCAGACGACCGCAACCGCGACGGCAAGCTGCGACTGCGATTGATCGAAACAAGTGGCCCAGCGCGGCCCCCCCCCTTTCGCAACCATGGATGCCCTCTCCTGCTGGACCTGCTGGACCTGCTGGAGCGCGCCGCCGCCCCCATTGGCCAATGGCCCCCTTCTGGTGCATTCTCCCTGCCTGAACGCGTTGGCCCTTCGCGCCCCTCCAAAACACAGCCGCCCTCACAAACAAAGGATTCGCGGATTCCACCCAACCAAGCGGCGCCTCACCCCCAATCCCCAATTAACCGCTGCCTAACCCAACCCGCAATAAACACGCTGGGAGTTGGGAGGAGCGAGACATTGGGCCGACCGTCAGACTGACTCAAAGCCAGGCAGCCCTTTCACTCCCATCCCAAAGGCAGGCAGGACGTAGGTAGCTGGCTGAGGTGGGTTGCATAATTTGGTCATACGGCGGCTTATATCACGAGGGGAGTCATCTACCACACCTCTGGTCTGCCTGCCCGCCAGCAGGTACCAGTCACTCGTGCGCTGCCACCCTCCTTCCCCATCCCCATACCGTCCTTCCTATTTATTCTTGCCCACTCTCGCGCTCTTCTTATTTCCTACTCTTCCCTCTGTCATTCCTGCAACATTGACTCGCATTCCTTGGCCCATTCACCGTCGCCATCCATTCATTCAATCAATCGACCGACATCCACAGCCTTCGCTCGCATTGACTGGAATCCGGATCTCACAAAGAACCGATCTGACATCTCAGCTGACCAAGACCGTCAACCTTCAGCCTCCAGGAGCCAACTCCCATCTCCCCAATCTCCGGATACATATCTGAAGACCAACAACCCACGCGGACTTAAGACCAATTCCCTTCCGCGTCATAGTTCGGAAGTCGCCACAACATTCACGAAGTACCTGGGGGAGGCGCAAACAAACGAGAGATGGATGACAAAACATCGTCGAGACTGCAGCCTTCCACTACCTTCGATGACTCTTTCCAATCGACTACACATTCAGTCGTCCGTCCATTGACTTCTTCTCCTACCTACCCATCAACAACATTCAACACATACCTTCCTGGCATCAATCAACTGGTCGGTATGGAACGCAAAGACGCTTTCGAGGTCCGCAATAATATGCTCTCTCCACCAGAGCCAATTCCTCAAGATAGTTTCCCGCGCACATTCTCAACATCCTCCATGGATTTCAAGATGACGGGGTCAGCAATGTCAATTGTCAAGGCCCAACAGCCCATGACACCCCCCATCTCGCCAGCATCGAAGAACTCCCTCCCTGAAGTGCCTCCCTCCGCCGAGGTTCGAGACCCCATCCTCTATCCAAATCCGGATCCCTCACCGCAATCACCTCTTTTCAGAGTGAACGACACTCTTCGAGTGGTTGACGAGCATGTGGCCGCCAGAGAACCAACACCGTTTCGTAGTGTCTCGCCTCCGCGACACAGTGAATACCAGCTTGCTCTTGAGTTCAAATCACAAATGGGGCGAGCTTTTCTCAGCAATCCGCGACTTTGGGCTCAACGAGAGTTGGCGCAATTGAAGGAGGATAATGCGCTGAAGATGGGAGGAAGAAGATATACCACAATTGCACCTGCAACCAGCGGCATTCGCAGACCCTTCGGCCCAAAACCCGTTCGCCACCCTGGCGTGAAGAATGGCGGCCTGAAACCATCGAGAGTAACGAAGCCTCCGACTGGCGCTCGAGGCTCCACCCCAGACGCTGCTAAGAGAGTTGCTCGAGAAGACAAGGACTTCAGCTCCCTTCCAGATTACTGTCCGCCTCTTGAGAGCCTCCCCAACAAGCCCAACTCCCTGAAGGTCGACTGGAAAGGCGCTCCGATTGACCTTAGACATGACCCACACTACCATCTTCTCCACCCAGACGAGGTTGCTCTCGCAGCTAATCTCCGTCTCGACTGTGCCACATATCTCACCTCCAAGCGTCGGATCTTCATCAAGAGAATCGAGGCTTACAAGATTGGCAAGGAATTTCGGAAGACAGATGCTCAGCAGGCTTGCAAGATCGATGTTAATAAAGCTAGCAAGCTCTGGCAAGCATTCGATAAGGTTGGATGGTTGAATGCCAAATGGATTGTGAAGTACGTCTGAAGGGTTGAAGTTCGTGGCGTCATCGATTCAACGGCTGGTCCTCACGACGCCTCCCGGACAACGCCTCCACGACGAAACTACGAAATTGACGATTTTCTTCCACGGCCTCTCTCGACTCTCATACTGCATCGCGACGGTTATTCGCATTGGATTGGGGCTATTCATCCAACCCAGATCCGGACTACACACTTTTCATTTGTCATGGCCTGGATCAGGAAGCGACTATGGATTTTGTTCAGAGGAGCAAGACGTTGCGTTGCATTTGCATTGGGTTTGCTGATACCCGAGCCCGCCCAGCTCCACTCTCGTTCCCAGGCATTTCTTTTCCGCCTCGGGAGGTTCGTTGCATTTTGGGATACAGGGAGGTCGGTTATGTCAGGCGTTTACTTTTCTTGCTTGGGATGGTCTGGCTAGACCTGGCCCTCGGATTCAGGGCTAGCATTACGGTTTATGCAGGATGCATACAGATTGGCTTAGGAGGATTATGGGTATGTGGATGTTTAGTCCTGGTTTGGACAAAGGCATAGAGCCACTACATACATAGTTTGCGAGACTCAATTTTTATATTCACCGACATTGTGTCGTCATGCACTCACCGTCTTCGCTTGGCTCTTACATGCGTGACTCGTGACTTTTTGCCTTGCTTGCTCAGGGCTCGGGGTACGTGAATTGATATTTGCAAGACGTGGACGCACCATTCTAATTGTTGGCCGAGTGGGTGGCCGTTGTCGGAACCAGACTCCGAATCGAGCCCCTGAATCCACCTTCCTCGCTTCGTATTGACTTCGGCTCCCACTTCGGACTTAACACTTAATAATCGCAGGCCTCTTTCCCGCGTCACCTGGCGCCGAGACATCCCACACTTTTGGAGAATCGCTCATTGATTCACCACTCATCCATTTCCAATTCTCTGAATATTCTCGAAAACTTCTCTCTTGCAAAGCATAGAGCTAAGTTTTCTAGAAATTTATCATAGATAACTACTTCATGATTTAAGAACCACATCGTGATTGGTTTTGGCAAATCATGTAAAATCGTAAACCATCAAAGCCTGCGTTCCCCGGCCACTTTCCTTTAGCACAATGACCATTTCGTCATCAAATCCTACACACCGCTTCCTCTCATTGACTTCTTCATACGTTCCGCGATCCATTCCCCTCTCTCCATCATTCTCTCCATCTCCTTTTGACAAGGTGCTAGGTTTTGGTTCTGGCCGAATTCTCACACTCCTATCCTCTAACCGCTTCCCTCTTCTCCCCGATGAGAAACTCTTTGATTGGGAAGAAGAAGGCGAACCTGACGAACCCAACCCTCCTTCAAGTTCCCAAATCCGTAATTCGTTGCCACGAGTGCTAACGCTGACCGCCTTCCCTCTCGGGGTTATCTCCGCAGACGAGACAGAAGAAGTGTGACCCCATAGCTTAGTTCCGGGGGTGATGGTGAGTGAGGAGGCAGTTGATGTGCAGAGGTAGAGCGTGAGTGTGTTGTCTGGGTGCGTGGCAAGGATGTAAGGATGCGAGTAGCTCAATGTTGTTGGACGAGAACCCCTTCCAACTTCGTTGGAGAAGGGTGGTTGGGTCGGCGTTGAGGTGCCTGAAGACAGAGAAGATGCGGGTGGAGAGAGTAAAGAGGAGAATCCTTGGGGAAGAGCGGATGTTAGGCGTGAGGAAGAGACGAGCCCAGTGGCTGGGGAGAGATGCAGTTCTTGCAAGCCGATGGTGTGCCCCGAGAGGTATGTAGGAAGGGAGTAGGCTATTGAGGCGATTATCGTTGATGCGGTTGTGCGGATTGAGAGGGATAATGGAGGCCATGAAGTGTGAGACTTCAACGAGGCAAGTAGTCGAGGTTGTGGTAGTTGCTCTACGGGTGTCGCTTCTTGCTGAAACATAGGAACTTTTGTTTCCTCTGTTACCGCTGCTGCAGTTTCCAGGTCTACGTCTTCGTCCTCTTCGAGTGGTGGTGCCGCAGTGAATGAATATAGAGACAAGAGTTGGCGCTCCGTAATCGTGAGAACATAAGGTCTGGCGTATGCCACTGCACCCAGAACTCCATTACTCGAGGCGGGATGTTTGAAAATCCTCTTAAAGGCCTTTCCGGTAACATTCAGTTGCCAAGTTCCCCAACCACCATCCATAAATCCCAACGCGATCCCAAGTCCTCCAGTCCCTGACTCCTGCTCATCGACTGCAAGGCAGGTAGGAATATCCTCGTCTCCCAGTAAATAAGTGGCGATGAGCTCTTTCTCTTTCAAGTCCCAAGCCCTCAACCCATTGTCTTTGTTTGCAGTGACAACTACACCGTCCGCCAGCCGAACCAACATAGAAGGAACACTCGGACGATCCGCCACGTGGATTTCCTGGACTTCACAGGCCCCTATACTCCAATTGTACCTCAACTTATACTGCCTCTTCCAATCTGTCTCTTTGCCTCCTCCGCGATTTAGCAGCGTGTTATCATCCAACCACTTACTGCTCCTCGAAGAGAAATGCAGTGCTTCATCTGGAGCTGCCCGCATGCCTGGTATTCTCAGCGCTCGCGGGAGCACAAACCGGGTGTAATATAGATTTTTCCATATCTGAGAGTCTCCGGCAAGTCTGTAGAAGCGGTGCGAGAGACGCTGACATTGGAGGAGAGAGAATATGGGGAGGTTATGAAGAATGCGAATTAGGAGCTCGTCTGAAAGGTCAGAGAGGCGGTCAAGAGGGTGCTGCGTACGTGTTCTCTTGGCTACTGGGAGAGTTGTATGCTCGCCAGCACTTGAACGACGACGTTTTGGAGGCATGGAGCTGGAAATGGAAAGCAGGTTGCTGCGTCGAAGCTGATCCTGGGATATCTTATCGCGAAATCAGCACGTGAGGGGCTCCCCTGAAAGCCTCGGCATCGCAATTCCCAACCTCCTTGAACGAAGACACGAGATCTCACGCGTCAGCGAAACGACATTCACAACTCTCTTCCCATCGGGCCATCAACGCCATGGCCAACTTGCCAAATGGTACGATGGGCGAGCGCCTCAAGATCGCAACTCGAAAAGCCACCATCCAAGACATCCTCTCCCTCCCTCCCAAATGGCTCTCGCTCTACTCGAATTTCATCACGAAGAATCAGTCCTCCGTCACATCAATAGAATCTGCTCTCCGCTCCCTAACATACATCATACCTGGCCGTTTCCGCGACGCAGAACTAGCATCCGAATCCCTACACTCTTCCATCCAGCTTCTCTCCTTATACCATGACACCTTACTCCTCAGAGCAATATCCAAATTGCCTGGTGTACCAGCACAACAAAGTCCACACAACAGATACACAAAGTTCTGGATACAAAAGTCAAAATTTTATCGTCGGGTAGCAATGACATTAAGTGTAGTGCAGTACACTGAATTGTTATGGGAGATGATGGCCAAGCGCAAAGGGGAGAAAGTCCGCTGGCGCATCGTCATTGTTCTCGAGATCGTTAAAGCCGTGTGCCGGCTTCTGCTCATGCGGATCACGAATTCGCGACCATTAGTGTCCCCGCCATTGCCGGAGAGAGAGGTGATTCCCGAAGAGGTGGTAGAGGAGCAGGACGAGGATGATGGCTTTAGGGATGAAGGTTTCCATGAGGAGAGGGAACGACCTGTCAAGGAGAAGGAATATAAGATGAAGAGGACCGGGCTGAGTTTACCCGTGCTACCAAACCCGAGTGATATCTCAAGTTATCTGCTCTCGAAGGTCCTTACTGCGGACGACATCAAGGCCGCACCTTCCCTCCTCAACTCTACCAGAGGCTCAGCACAGCTTGCTGAGATCCTGCACATCTTACAACCAGTCATCTATGCGGTAGCCTTGTCTCGCAGCAAGGACAAGCGCAACTGGCAGCCCTGGCTATTGGGCCTCAGTATCGAGTATGCGGCAAGGCAGCTGAGAAAAGACGGCTTGAGGACGACAAGTCTTGAGAGAGAACAGTGGGCAAAGAGAGGCTGGGCAATGGGCTGGTGGACTATGAGAGGCGCGTTTTATGAGAACGTGACGAAAGGGTTTCTGCATAAAACGTCCGAGAGATTACCTTCGTTGATCTCCGGTGTGCTAGATGATTATCTGTATCTTTGGGATGGATATTACTTTAGTACTAGTTCTAATTGATAGAGATAGAAATACACAGGCTGTAACACATATCTATGTCGGGTTTCCCTGAAGATCTTGTAAAATGTGTACCAAATATGGTCCCACTCTAGTGGATGAGCACATATAACATAAGGTAACAAGAGAGCGTGTTTGGACAAAGCGACATGATAGTTACTTCATATCGAGCTCACTTACGAGGCTGAAAAGGGACCCAGCAGGGCCTACTTATTGAGGGGAAATTAGTCAGCATCCGCATCCCACGTCTTGGCAGGTAGTAGCCTCGTTTTGACTCGTGCGCCATTTGCGATAACGACTCGCATTTATGCGACAGAGACGTCTTTGCAAAACCCAGCCTCTTGATTTTGCTTCTCTTTCATGGTGCGATCCGTCGAGTCTTTTGCACCAAATGCTATTGGTATAGTAACGAGATACGCTCAAGATCTCAACCTTCCGAAGACGTTACCCCCACCACGAGGCTAGATTGCAAGCAGTGGAAGAGCTTCGAGAGTTTGAAGAAATTCATCGGGAACACGCAGACGGAGAGCGAATTCAGCTGCAATATCTTTGCAATCATTTACGCGTTGCGACAAGCCCTTCCGTAATTGATTTCTTCGAGTCCGACCACGACCAGCTCCTCGACATACAAGGGCAGAATCCCGCGCTGCAATGATGACCGCACATCTTCGTGCGGTGGATGGCGAGAAGCAAGGTCTTGGACAGGTTCTGAAGGACGGATATAGTCAACCTGTTCCCGTCTTGGAAGAGAAGAAAGAGAAGCTTATCTTGTCGAATAGAGCTGGCGAGAGCAAAAGCCCTTACGTTCGAGCGCATTCTCTCAATCCGGTTGCTTGGCAGACTTGGGGCGATGAGGCTATTGCTCTTGCAAGAAAAGAAAACCGGCTACTCTTTGTGAGCATTGGCTATAGCGCTTGTCATTGTAGGTCTTTTTTTTATCGACCTCTTAAAAGTCGAGGCTGATGAGATAGGGTGCCATGTCATGGAACGGGAATCTTTTGAGAACGAAGAAATTGCTGCAATTCTTAATGATTCATTCATTCCTGTCAAGGTTGATAGAGAGGAGCGCCCTGATATTGATCGCATTTACATGAATTTTGTTCAAGCTACAACGGGTTCTGGCGGATGGCCACTGAATGTATTCGTCACACCTGATCTAGAGCCTGTCTTTGGTGGAACCTACTGGCCGGGACCTACAAGCAACACTGCACCCTTTGAAGACCAAGTTGATTTCCTGGGAATATTGGACAAGTTAAGCACGGTTTGGAAGGAGCAGGAGGAGCGATGCCGTCGGGATTCTGCACAGATATTACAACAGTTGAAGAACTTTGCCGCAGAAGGTACATTTGGTGGTAGATTAGGCGAAGGAGCTGACGGATTAGACATCGAACTGCTCGAGGAGGCCAACCAGCACTTTGCATCAACATTCGATAAGAAGAACGGCGGGTTCGGGTCGGCCCCGAAGTTTCCTACTCCTTCTAAGCTATCCTTCCTGTTACGCTTGGGCCAGTACCCACCAGTTGTTGTTGATGTTATTGGGGCTGAAGATTGCCACAAAGCACAGGATATGGCTATTACAACACTCCGGAAGATGGCTAGAGGAGGCATCCATGACCACATTGGAAATGGATTTGCCAGGTACTCTGTCACTGCTGACTGGTCCTTGCCACATTTTGAGAAGATGCTTTACGACAACGCACAACTGCTCCACGTGTACCTGGATGGGTTTTTGCTTTCGCGAGATGCCGAGCTGCTTGGGGTCGTGTATGATATTGCAACATATCTAACTACTGCCTTGGCACATCCTACAGGAGGCTTCTATTCCAGCGAAGATGCCGACAGCCTTTACAAGAGAGGAGACTCAGAGAAACGAGAAGGTGCCTTCTATGTATGGACAAAGAGAGAATTTGAGAACGTTCTTGGCTCGCAGATCGAACCTATTCTCTCCGCTTTCTTTAATGTCAGCGAGCATGGCAATGTTGAACCGGAGAATGATGCACATGACGAGTTCATTGACCAAAATGTGTTGGCAATCGTGAGCGCACCAAGCACGCTGGCTAGTACCTTTGGCATGAAGGAGGAAGAAATTGTGAGGATAATCAAAGAGGGTAAGACCGCGTTGCTAGCACATCGAGAAAAGGAAAGGGTACGACCTGGTCTGGATGACAAGATTGTTGTCAGTTGGAATGGTATTGCGATTGGAGCATTGGCAAGGACGGGTGCCGTGATCAAGGGATTCGACCCTGTCAAGTCCGAGGAATACCTTGGTTCAGCAATTAAGGCGGCGAGCTTCATCAAGGAAAATCTTTACGACGAGTCTATTCACACACTTTATCGGATCTGGAGGGAAGGAAGAGGGGAGACAAAAGGTTTTGCAGATGATTATGCATTTCTTATTGAGGGACTAATAGACTTATATGAGGCCACCTTTGACGATAAATGGCTCCATTGGGCCGACGACCTCCAGAGTAAGTCCTCTCATATTGTGTACCAGAATCTCTCTAATGAAGTATAGAATCTCAGATTTCGCACTTTTATGATAGTGATGGATCCGGCGCTTTCTTTTCAACGCACTTCTCTGCTCCACATGTTATCCTCCGTTTGAAGGATGGAATGGACACTAGCGAGCCATCTACAAACGGCACTTCAGCGTCAAACCTTTACCGCCTTTCAAGCCTCCTTAACGACGATTCTTATGCGATCAAAGCCAAACAGACAGTTGCAGGCTTCGAATCCGAAACGCTTCAATACCCGTGGCTCTTTGCGTCATTCATGCCTTCTATTGTGGCTGGTCATCTAGGCCTGAAAGGTGTGGTAGTTTCGCAAGGCGAGGAAAAAGACAATAACGGCAACAAGAAGATCAAGGAGTTTGAGAAGGCACCGAGAGGAGGACTGGGAACTTTTGCTAGGTTAGACAACGGCAGTACATGGCTGAGAGAGAGGAATGAGTTGTTGAAGGGCTTTGGGTTGGATGGCAAAACGAGAATCTTAATATGCGAGAATGGCGTTTGTCGAGAGGAAGGAACTGCCTCTGAGGCTGGGCTGGTAAAGGAGCAACCCTTAGAAGACGTAGGCGACATTGCTGCTGCGTTGCCTGTAGTGGAGGAGGGCAGTGCGGCTCCAGACAATTAGATGCGTAAGTGGTGCTGGGAGCAATGATCTTAATTGACTTCTCATTGTCGTCGAGATACTTACTTCACGCTGAACTTTGGTAAGGCGCTGGCGTTCTGGGGCGGCCTGCTATGATCATGGCGTATCCACGGATGGCAGGAAATGCATAGATAGAGGCGGAATATGGTTCACTTCAGTAATGGAAATACCTGTTGAACTTGGTCGCAAGGGGCGTGGTTGTAGTAGTTGATACTGGATTACTAATTCCAGCCTTTCAATATTTGGTGAGACATAGAAACAGTTGAAATATCTATTAACTGGACTTTCTCGATCACGAAGCCATAATGAGCAGCGCTATTCCACGCGCAGGAATTTGGAGACAAATCCAAAATAATTGGTGCAATAATGGAACATATGGGTCTTACTTAGGAGAGTGCGATGTATTTAATCATCAGTTGATGTGTCCATTTCCCACTGACTGCCATGAACATTGAAAACCTCTTATGTAGAGTAGGTACTTGTTTCATCCCAGACTACAGAGAATGTACGGGATTAGAGGGTCGTTTTCACTAATAGAATGTCGAACTCTAAAGCTAAGATGTTAATAGGCTAGGAGACAGTCAAGTATAATGTTTGCCATGCTTTTATCTAGCTAAAGTTCGTCCAGCCAATGCACAAATTCATGCCTCGTGAAGGCCGAATACCTAGGGCTCTTCTGCAAATGACCTTGCTGTACCACATCCTAACACCAGAGCTGGTGTTGCTTTTCCCATACCAAGAAAGGTGATCGATCATATAGCAATCTGTGTTTTTTTTCACGCACATATGCCCAGCCCTAATAACTCCACGCTCAATTACAGCAAGTTTATTTTACTCTTCGAAGGGAAGTTCCGCACTGGGTACCTCGCCGGAAACACCCACGAGAATCTTTTGCTCAACTGTTTTACATGCGAACACGGAACAAATATCGAAGCCGAACCTGGGCGACGTCATATGCGATATATTCATTGTACTGGAGATAAGCATTGCTAATGTTTGTATTGCCGGGCTTGACTGTGATATCGGGCTAGTAAAACTGTATCAGGATCCCAGGCTGTGCGTATAATAGTTGCTGGGATGTACTCACCATCTTGATACCCTTCAACGACGGATGGACACATTCAGCATCCTTCCAAAGACTTGGGCCGGTCGAACCTTGTCCCCAGCTAGCACATAAGTCAGTGATTATTTAGGGGCCAGTTCTAGTTCTTGGTAGAAGCAGGGCGCCCATTTTGACTACGCAGGAAGCACGACATAGGCTCTGGAAGACCACACGGTACTGGATTCCACTTACGTCGAGAACATTCCTTTCGCCTTCGCATCCTCGCCAGCGCTATATGAAGCACTCGTAAGCGTCTGCATCGGGTCACCCAGCCTAGAACATCGGGGAGTCAGCATCTTCCTATTTCAGGATGTCTCGAGAAGAAAGTTAAAATCTTTTTTTAAAAAAGCTCTTTCGGGATATGTTGAGGGTACATGAGATGAAGCAAAAGTATCTCAGAGTCTGGGCACAAAGAATCTAAGAGACCGATTATACTTACTCCGCCTCACAAAGAAGCAATAGAGCTGTACCACCGGAAATGTACGAGCAGCAGTAATTGGCTGATTTGGAGCCTAAAATAGAAGTCAGCGGCTGCGGCTTCCCCTGGAAGATCACAATAGTGACACTAGAGGAGCAAAGGATTGGGAGTGACGATATCAAGGAATAAAATAACACTTACTCATGTCTGCCAAGTAGATTCCCTTTCCAAACATGTAGCCAGATACTGGGGCTTCTGGCGGAGCAATACGCAGACCTTGACTCAAGATACCACCGAAATTAGTAGCGCGAGATCCATGCCAGAGAAGTCGTCTGAATATCGGATTAGCATAAAACCACTATTCCTCCAAATGAGCATAGTAATTGAGGAGCTGTGCTTCCAGGACAGACAAGACGACCCGGGAAAGGCTCCTGGTCTGAACTCTCAAACGGAAGGATGGAAATCGAGCCGCAAAATAAGCTTACCTGTTACGTGGAGGTCCTGAAAAGGGGCTTTGATCAAAACGCTCTTTCTCTCCTTGACGTTCGATGCGGAAGATTTGATCCACTTGGTAGTTGGCATGATGGGTCTGGCCCTTCGTCTCTACCAAGTAGTTCTTTAGCTCAAGAAATTCCGTGCTGCTACTCTTGAGCGGGGTCATTTCGTCTAAGTTCAGGCCTTTGAATTGTCTGTCGAGAGCATTAATCTTCTCGATATCCTTCGGCTCTTTCTTCATGATGTTGGCTGCATCCTTCATATCACTTAAGCTGTCGAGAAGGTCAATTTCTTTGTTGAGCATGGCTTGGTTCTGAATGATAGGGGGTCGGCTGCGGCCGAATGCATGCGGGATGAGCGAATAGAAGGCATTCGACAATTGCTCGGTGGCGGCTTGGTACGAGGTACCGTATTCAGATTGCGCCAGTGAAGGATCGCTGAGGAGGGCAGAGAGATCTTTCAAAGCTTGGTAACCTCGAGTGATGGTAAAGTTGCTGAGCTTCCCTAGAGGCAGCTTGTTAACGTCGTAGTTCAAGTCGGTCATAGTTGCAGCAAAATACTGCTGATTGAAAATAAGTTCCATCAATTCCTGAACTGGTTGGGCAAGCGTCGATTCGGGAGATGGCAACCTCTGCTCAGTAACCTCCTCCTTGGCTGGGTCATCAGTCTCCTCGTCCTCGGAGTCATCGCCGTAGGTTCTCTCGATGAAAGTGTATTTGCCAGGCTTTGGTTTGTTACCACGATCGGGCCAAGCCAGACCGCTCTTGTCCTTGAACTTCGAGTTGAATTGCTTCATCGCATCGCCGAGACTACCAGCTCCAAGGACTTTACTCTGGCCACGATCTCCGACTCTGCCCCAACGAGTCCAGGTCTGATAGTGATTGCCATTGTAGAGAAGCTGTAGTTTTCTTAGCAGTTTGTTCCCGGTGGTGAGGCATGGGTACAACACAAACCTGGACGCGATAGAATTTGTTATTGTTGTCGCTTGCATTGGTTTGGTTGAGAGCCGCGTCGTAGATAACGTCGTCCTCATCGATATAGACTCGATAATGCGTAAGTGGACAATGCTCGTCGACCGGAATTTGTACATCGCGTGACTTTGCAATGTTTGTCTGGCCCTCTGCGCCATCTAGCTTTGATGATGATGCCTTGGATTCCGACTCTGGTTTTGCTGCAGGCTGGGATTGCGAAGCAGAGCCGTTGGCAGAATTGGCCTTCTTCTTAGCTGGTGGTTGTGATTGTGAGTCGTCGTCGGCATTGTCATCAGCAATGCGCTTGCGAGAGCCCTTATCTGTGCCGTTGGCAGTGGCTACATTGGTCTTGCCATTAGTGGTGGGTGTAGAACCTGTCGAACCAAAGCTGTAGTTGTTCTCGCTCAATTTCTTGCTCTGATGCAAGCAATCCTCAAGCCATTGCACACTGACGATTTGAATATCATGTGACTTTGCTTGCTTGACTTTGGTTGAAGGCTTTGCGAAATCGGTGTCGGTAGTGACGAGGTGAGTCGTGGAAGTTGTGATAGTCTTGGCAAGAGAAGCTCCGAGGCTGACAATAAATTCCTGCTCCAAGGCAGAATGAGTGCGTGAAAACGTGCCGCTGAGAGCGATGTTGCAGCCCTCCAAGGGCAACGCTCCCTTTTTGGCAGCCTTTGGCGGCATTGTGGGGATTTGCTTTGGTGAGTTGAGGAAATGAGAAGTCCACAATTTTGTTCCACTCTGCGTACTCCCTCGGGGAGAGTAGGTCAATTGCTGACCGTCGGAATGGATTATTGTCGATAGTCAAGGTAATTCAAGGAGGCGTTGAATTTAAGTTGTTTACATCTAAGCTGGTCGTCCCAGGCAGGCGCCGCCTAGGGGTCGCTTCTGGCAGGCAGCAGTCGCGCTATCACGTGCCCATGCGTCGTGCCTTCCAATTCTCCTCCAAGACACTCTCTTTTGTTGATCAAAGACGTTCTCCTCTTCTCCGACACTTATTCAATAAATCTTCAGGTCATCAGCTGTGTGACGTGCATGTAGAGTCCGTGCGGGTTCCGATTCGACTTCATCTCCAGTTCCAGCCTCTTAGCTGCACATTTCAGAGACGCTCAGCTTATCACCTCTTATTCTGAACGAAGGAAAATGGCAGCTCTAACGCCCGCCGGAGACAGCAGTGGGCCTCGACTGACTTCTATTCCTCTGGAGGTGCTTCTTCAGATCACATCAAACCTGTAAGTGGAACCCCATATCCATCCCCTTCTTTCCAAAATCCTTGTCCTCGACAGATCTCACAACAAAGTTTCAACACTTCGGTCTCGCGTCCTTCTCTACCATATGCAATTCTGGATAGGAAACTGCTGACTTCCGCCTCCAAGCACCACTCTCGAATATGGCAATCTCCGTCGCACGTGCAAGCACATTGAGGAAACACTGTTCACCTCATTTGCCCGGGAATTCTTTACCAAGAAACAATTTATGTTTACCGAATTCAGCTTGCAAGCCTTGGTGGATATGTCAAAGTCCAGGTTGTCATCCTGCCTGAAGCATGTGATCTTTGGGTTGGAACGGCCTTCGATGCATTCCTACCATGGCCAACTGCCATCTACAGACCCACAAGCCAATACTCACGTCCAAAGCAACCGGTTCCGACAAGAATGTGTTGACCATATGAGCCTTCTATACACCAATCAGGATGTTGAAATGCTTGCCGAAGCTTTCTCGAACTTGTGTACTCTAGAAACTATTGGGATTCGTGATTGGTCTTCACGTACTCGCAACAGGGATTATCCTCATAACTACTGGAACAGTGAGTATTCTTGCTGCCTTGAAAATCTGAATGGGAGGCGGGTAAAGGTTAAGGACGTGTTAGGAGTAAGCTGCTGATCTGATTGCACTCTAGGCTATGGGATTCGGACATTTGAGCTTGAAACTAGCCGTCACCTGGAACGCCCACGAAGATTTCCTCATAATCAGTCTGGACTGCTGGATCAAGCTGATTATCTGAGTCGAGTGTTTCTCAATCTTCTCCGCTCTCTGGGGAAAGCAGGCTCACGACCGAAGGACTTTGAGGTGATCTTGAGGGAGACCAGCCTCTACGATCATGCTTTCAACCTACCCAAATATACCGACGCCCTTGTCCAACCTGTACTAGATAATCTTCGCACACTTCTTCTCGATTTGAATGCAGAATTTGGCCCTGCTTACATCAACATCAATAACACACCAACAGAATGCCCGAACTACCTCTTGATAACCTTTCTTTCAAGACTCCCTGAGCTGGAGCATCTCCGACTAAATTTTCGATTCTTTCGGGGAAATGAAACCAGTAATCTGCTCTCATGGCTATCAAAGCCAATCTCTGCAGCGAGTCCAAATACCACACAAGGAACAACACTGCTCGAATCCCCGTGTCCAATCGAATTCGCCAAGCTGCAGCAGCTGGATATCGGTATGGTTACGGTAGAGTCAAAGATCCTGTGTGGCATCATTCAAAAGCACCGAGCAAGCCTGCGGATTATCAACTTGCATAAGGTGTCTTTACTACAGACCGACCCCACCAAATCCTCCCGTGACAACCTATGGGCAAAGTTCTTCGGTCAGTTGTCGAAACTTGACCTCAGGCTCACTGGTATGAAGATGTCTTTGTTATCCCAACAGTCGGAAGGGAGGCACAATTTGCGCCCGATCACCTTCAAAGATTCCAGAGACCCCAAAGCGAGGGAGTGGGGTGGAACGGATGTACAGAGTTGCCTTAGGGACTTTGTCGCTAACGTTGTGGTCAGCGGGCCAGACCAGGATACGGAGAGTAGTCACAGTGCGGACAGCGTGGAAGATGATTCAGACGGTAAGAATCCATGTTCAAAATTTCGGTGTTTGCATTGAACTAATTTAAAAACAGATTCCATGCATGATGTCAACGATGAGGACGAGGATGATGATGATGATCTGTAGTAGGATCGTGAGTTTGCGGTGCTTTGGCAGGTTGAAAGGCTCTTCTGCTCTGCCTCGTGCGATGCTTAGAATACTTGTAGCTTGCTTTTTAGTCATAACTACTTTTTGATAAGAGAGTTATTGGAGCTCCGTCTCAAACAGAAGAACAATACATTGAAACCATGCAAGCAGTCCGCACACCCACCAAAGTCAGGAACGGCTTGACCTTGCAACCTTTGTGAAGATACGCGGAAGCCAGGGTGCGGAAAGCTTAGAAGTATCAAAAGACTATTTACACTTACCATTTACAACAATCAGCCGAGCTCAGCCCAGTTTCACAAATGTTTGATTTGAAAAATAATGCGAAGAGTGACCACCTGGAGATGTTTGATGTTGCTTACCTAAACTCGCGGCGTAGAATGTGTGACATCTCTTCAAACACAACCTTAATTCGACTTCGCCTTCCGGTTTAAACACAAACTCATCATCATCCCATGAATGAATGATATTAAATCAAAATAAAGTTCGCTTCTGAACCCAAGACGCTCGCCTCAGGAATATAGCCATGCTCTCGCTCGCAAACTGCCCAATCGGTGCTGTACGGCAAGGCGAGGTACATATTTCATGGCACAGCCTCCGTCCTCGCCGCCCACATTCATGGGCTGGGCTGAGCTCACAAGCATATAAACACCATCCAGACGTCACGTTTAGAAATCTGTTGTCTCATCTTATCTTCATTCATCAGCCTACTTTTTGGGTGCTACTTGCTAACTACCCGATGGCAGCGACAAATCCAGCCATTTGTTGCGTTCCAAGCTCGCATGCCCCTCCTATCATTAGCCTTGATCGTTGAAGGAACATGTTCCGGAGCGCCAAAAGAAAGGACAGAGCCACCCGGTCAATGCAAGCAAGCAAGCGTGTGATCCGTAAAGAAGAGAAGTCTCATCATCAATGTAAAGGAATAAAGCGTAATATACAAGAAGGGGAAGAAGTATGCCTATCTAGCCCGAGCCAAAGAAGAAGACACCAAAAAAATGCCCCCTCATCGGACTCGTTCCAACCAACCGATCCGAATCTGGCCCAGGTGGCTGAAACGAGAACGGATGCATGGGACGGCCAGACCAAACATAATGGAATTTTCAGAGTCCGTTCACCCTATCCAGAGGCGTGAGCTCTAATCTTAACAAGTAAAAGCGGTATGTGTCGATGAGTTGTGTCGAGATAATTTGTGGCTGCGGACCAGCAACGGCGACAAACTACCTCCCAAAATCGTTCTTACAGGAAAGATTGCGCTCCCAGAGTGCCTCATATCATGATCGAACCTTTTGGATCAAAATAAAGAAGATCTACGAGATCGACGCATGGATAGTGGCATGCCCAAGGGGCTCGCTGATCTCGGAATTGAAATCGCCAATGACGTTGCCTTGAGGACCATAGTTGCAAACTTTTGAGCGTCAGTACGATGGCTTGCATTATGAAAGAGGGGAAACTTACCAGTATACCAAGAGGTCATCCCGAAGATTGTACCGGGTGCACACTGAACGGTGGCACATCCAACCTGGTTGCTGCCCTTCCAGATGACTTGGGTGGCATGCAAGAATTCGGGGCCACTGGTTGATGGACTGTTCTCGCCCCAAGGGATGGCACCAAGTTCGCCATTGTACCACTCCTCAGTGATGGACCACTCAACGAGGGATGCAGTGTCCATGCTACCGGTGTTTGATGTACCGTAGGCAGCAAGGTTCTGGCCATAACCACCGCCATTTACGCCCCTATGTTGGCGTCAATAAAGACACATCGAAAAGGTGGGAATCAACTTACATGTTATGTGCGAAGACGCAGCTTTTAGCTACGATCAGAGCCGAAGCAGCGAGATCATCACTCCATGAGATATCGGAAGCAGAGTGGTTTGCACGATGATAGTTGTGGTGATCAACGGCGGCAGAGATGTAGTCGGTCGGGGTCGCGGGGGGAGGGGGAGCGGGAGCAGCGACTGTAGGAGCGGGTTCTTGAACGGCGGCCGCCTTCGTGGTGGTTGGAACCGGAGCCGCAGGAGCCTGAATGTAAGTCGTGGGAGCTACAACAACTGGGGCAGGTTCGGTGGTCGAGTGTGTGGGAGCTGGTGGCGGAGGAGGGGGAGGAGCAGGGTGAGAGGAATGGGTAGCCTCGATGGGCTGGACAACGACCGTGCTGGCGACGACCACAGTCTTAACTGCAGGGGGAGTCGGGAGGAGACCCTCGGTGACGGTGGTATAGACGATCTCGGTGACGATATCAGTTACGATCTTTCGGGCGTGGAGTGCCTTGTGGACCGGGGAGGCAGCGACCAAGGCAGCGCTGAGAGCTGCGAGGATGGTGGAGGAACGCATCTTGAACTTTTCTTGACGTTGTTGGTTCGGACGGTCCGGGCTCGCTTTTGGGGATATTTACTTTCTTCGAGAAAGTGAGGTACGAGTACTCCAGGTACGGCGGTCGATCGTTGAAGGGAAGAAGGATCGAGGGCGGTATCGAATTGGCAGCACTGCTGTACTTATGATTCGTCGAAGAAGTGAGGATGGGCAGGTCGAGGCGGGACGCAGTGTGAATGTTCGGCGGTGTCGACGGCGGATACTGGAAGGAGTGACAGTATCGGTGAACCTGACAAACAATTGCTATGCGATGCGATGCGATGCCGTCTCTCAAGGAGTGTAAGTGCCGCAGAACGACGTGAAAGAAGGTGGTGTGTGGTTGGACGAAGAGGAGAAGAAACGAAGGTGTTGAGGTCGAGTGGAAGGTCAAGAGGTCGAGAAGGTCGGGGGAGGGAAGCGAAAGGAAGCCATTGCGCGAAGAGGCTAGCGCGCGCAGGCCAGGGCAGTCAGGTACTACAGTACATACGCAGGTAGAGCAAAGTAAAGTACACGCTAAAATCTTTGTGGAGGCAAGCGCCAGGGGCAGAGGGGCAGACCACAGACCAGCTACAACGCTCCACCGCCGGCGTGAAACGACTAAAAGCGGAAGGCGGAGATCAAGCGTGCAACTCATCTCTCCCATACGACCACGACCACGCAACGGCCGACACATCTGTTCTTTCATGGCCTCATCAGAGGGCATTCGACCAAGAAGCGCTGGAGTGAATAATGGCACTTCTTTTAGCGATTCAGGTTTTGCATGTTGACTACGGTTATTTGCCTAAGCTGCGTTCCAACTTCTATAACAAGAAGCGTGGCCTGCAGCATTCACCCCATCTGACCACCCACTGTTGGATTCGAGTCCTGGGACGATGTGATTTTATTTCGTATTCTACGAAATGAGAAAACTCTGATGTCACGGCCGGGAGCAGCTTGCTTACTACTGCACCGTTCGTTGGCATGGCACTGCCAAGCTCAACATTCCGTGAGTCGTGAGTCGTGAGTCGTGAGTCGTGCCTCGGCCAGCTTTGGTGCCTAGGCCACTGCAGCTGGCTCTGGCTGCATTTTCATCCCATCCAATATTGTCTCCATTCATGGCCAAGGAATCTGGCAAGCTCCCTCCTCGTCTGGACTCTGGGCTCTGGACTCTGGACTCTGGAAATTTCCCAGCGGCACGGATGCCTCAAGATGTCTCTGTTCATCCGATCCCTCGGACCCTGGATGGCGGCGGACAGGCGTCGCCTGGCGCCACGGATCCTCCGCCAGACTCCCGTGTTGAGATGAGATGAGATGAGGGGAGATGAGAGGAGTGGAGAGGGGGCCGGTGCACCTGACTTTCGCCGTTTCGCGGGGTTTGCGAGCAGCCCTGGGCCTGGCGCTGGGCCTCGCCCTGTCAGCCCGTGAGGTTATTTGCGGGCGGGAAGGCGTTTCTTGCCTGCAGCGTCAGGGGGCAAACAGCCAGACTCATTGGATGGCTACGAAAGTGGCTGCCGTACCTGCATTTCCAATCCTGGAATCCAGGACACACAGGCGAATAGGCGAACAGGCGAACAGGCGAACAGGCGAACAAGCCAAGGCGAGCAAAAAAAGGCTCCGAACCCAAACGAACCCCCTTTGGCTTGCTAGTGGGCGCTGGGCACCAGAAGCACACCCTCGAACGAGAACACCAGCCGCAATCGGGAAGCTTTGCAGCGCAGCGCAACGAAGTGCATCGCTCTACAAACCATGATCCGCCATCACATCACATCACGCCAAAAGACAAGGACGACCATGCGATGCGAAGGTTCCAAACGACGACTCGGGAGGATCAAGACCCAGACCCAGAGCCGGTCATTTGATTCATTTGATTCATTTGATTCATTTGATTCATTTGATTCATTTGATTCATTTGATTCATCTTGTTTGCAGTTTCATCGGCCCACGGCGAAATCTCCCTCCCTTTTCCCTCTCCCAACTTTCACCGTCTGATCTCCGCGCTGTGAAAAGGGGGACCCTGGCGCAAATCCCGGCAGCGCAGGCAGCGCAGGCAGCGCATGCAGCACGATTAGGCGATCCCACTAAGATTGCCCAACACCCCTGGAACCCCCGCTGGCGATGCGCAGGCCTGCAATGGCTTGTTTCAAACAAAAATCGCCAATTTAACTTTCACGCGCCGCCCCCTCGACACTCGACTCCTCGAGTGACTTTTCCAGCCAGCAGCTGCCACGACGTCACGCCTCGAGATGTGCTCGGTGTTTTGACATCATCGACATCATCGACATCATCGACCGCATTTAAAACATGTATATCAGCTCGAACAACGTACTCGGAAAACCTTGATTTCTGCTTTATTTCGCCTTGTTTTGTGGTCGCGGGGAATTGGTGTCGCACGTTGCGAGAGCCATCAGCCCTACCTCGCAGGCCAGGCTGCTCAGCGGCTGCGGCGACCAAAGCGACCTTCTGATTTGTTTCGTTTCGTTTCTCGTCACCTTCCTTCGAGATTGATTCTCGACCAAACAGCTCCTGCCAAAGACTCAACGTGAATCTCATTGGTGTTTCGTCAGGCACGGAGCACAAGATCATCATTTGGTTGCGCAGATTGTATTTCATGCGTTTCTGCCAGAATGTCCTGGATCATCCGGTTCACGGTCCTTCGATTGGGAAATGGGTTCTGTCGATCTCTTTCCCCGCATCTTCGCTCTGCTTTTTCGCATCCATCACTTCAGAAGCCTCGCCGGGTCGCATGCTCTGAGTCGTTCTGAATATGTCCCTAACCACCGTCTCCGTGAGGTCTAGAGGTGGAAAACATTACCCATGTGCTGCGTAGAGATCGTGGAGAAGGAACGTGAAGCGGCTTGTTGCCTACATGTAACGGCCATCACGGGATCCGGCAGATTACTAGGCGACAACTCTTCATTGTTCAAAATTTTCCTCTCCTAGAAGTCCAAGGTTGTGTTGGCAACATCTCAGATATCATCGTACGAGTATGATAAGGCACCAGGATGGGAGCCTTCCCCGCTCGCCGGTCTTGGGAGTCAAACGTTGCATTCCATGTTGCTGCAGGTTCCCATTGTCAACAAAACACCACCACCTTGAAACAAGATCTGATGTTCCTGTGAAAGAAATGTGTCTTGCAAACCGGCCGCACATTTCCAGTGATCTACATCTGAGGAAACGCTCGGGTGCTGCATCTTTCCGTAAATCTGTTGCACGAGCGTGTATCTCGTGGTACTGAGAGCCTACTCGAGTGTGATCCGTTTTGAAACCCTAACTCAAGACGAATATTCTCCGCACTCCGGCGCGGGGGGTTCGAAGAGCCGTCTTAGATGTTGGACGGAACTCTCACCGCAGTTACGCTGTGTCACGATGTAAGTCAGCTCAAGCCGGAGATATCAGATTGATCGTCTTCTGGTTGTTTCTCGGATGGGGCCGTTTCAAGCTCAGACGACCTTGTGGATGTCTTTTTGAAGTTCAAAGTAGCTCCTTAGCGAGAATACCGTGTAGGGCGTTATGGCAGCACCGGTACTTCTCAACGATTTATGACTAGCAAGCTAAGGGGGTTTTGAGAGGCCCGCTGATCTGCCAAGATTAGAACAATATGGTTTTATTTCCAAATTCCTGTGCCGTCTGTTAGAAGTCGACATCACTCTTTGCTATTGACTAAATCCTCGGACGAGCATGGATGTATCGTCTTTCTCAACCCATCATTCTTTAACTCGGACCGGTGGGTTCCTGTGCACCTTTCTTTGATAACCCAGCCGGTTCTGGGATATCAAAACTACTATTATAACGGAGAGTGAAAGCTTTGAAGTCAAGGTATTGTTGCACATTGCGTCAATTTCCCAAAAGTCCTGGGGCATTGAGCTCTAAATACTTGCCATGAGTGAGCATCTCCAGCATGACTCAACTCATCCTCAAAATTCAGTACCCCTTTAGACCTATTTCGTATCATACTCTATGTTGGGAAAAGTTTAGGAACATTGAGAATGTTGGATCATACTCTATGATAGAACCTCCTAGATTCATGTGGTCACTTAGCTAGAGTGTCTTACCTTCAAAAGCATTGGCTGCACATCACGCTGAATTTTTGATGAATTCCTGAATACCAGTCCTAGTTTTAATATGATATTTTCGTGTTAAATGCAAAATGTCTAAGATCTCATTTTTCGTCTCTTGAGGTCGAGTGTCTCGTTCTCCTAGGCAAATGAAGCGCAGTATCGAACCATAATTCTATATCTCGTCCCGCCGCGAGACGTCGTTCTTCGCCTCTGTTAGCTCCCTCGAGTTCACCTACGTGTGGCTTGTTCCTCGATCCACGGAATCCACCCTCCCAGCTTCTGTCTCGCTCACCGGCTTCTGTGCCCTGCAAAGCCAAAATACCCACTCCTCAAACGGCCTCAAACCAAGCAGTACCCAATTAACCTTCCATCCAACTGCCACAACAAGAACTCCCACTACGCAGTCTAAAATCCAATGATTTGCAGTCCCCAAAACCACAAAGAACATCACCACTGGATACAAAGGCGCGATAAGCCTCACCAGCCAATGCCCCCCATAAACCGCCAAACTAATTCCTATCAACAAGCTCGTTCCGAAATGTAGGGAGGGCATGGCAGCAAGCGTAAGCTGGAACGGATTGCTAGCCCAGAAGTTTGGCCCGCCCTCATCGATGGGATGGAGGACGTCTACAAAGCCATATGATTCTGGCATGAGTCTGGGAGGTGTGCATCTGTACGCGCTCATGAGAGCAAAGGCAAGGAAGTTGTTGATTGCTATCGTTCGGCGGACCTTCTGGTATTTCGACCGAGGGAAATACCTGCTCCGTTTAGCTTCGGTCCTGATAAAAAGACGCAAGGAGAATTCTTACGTATAGCCGTATCCGAGAAACAGAATCCCGACGCAGATATGTGCTAGGTAGAAAGCACACATCGCGTCTATAACCCACTTTCTATATGCTGTCAACACAAAGTGCTGAAAGCGCTGCTCGAATGCAAGTCTGAGCCATTTCTCGATGTTCAAAATTCGCTCAGCATTTTCCCTTGCGGTATTTCCGACTGCCGATTTCCGTTCTGGGGTGCTGGAGATGTATTTTGCGCTTGCGGCTCGTAGCAGTTGGTACGGCCAGTATGTCAAAGCCCAGTAAAAGATTTCTATCAAGAAAGGGAACTTCCGGATAAAGCGGGAGGGCAGGCTGCTTTGGAATCGAGAGGTGTCGGGATAGGAAATCCAGTGCTCGATGCGGACACACTCTTGTTTGGCAGTGGGGGGTCGATCAAGAAGAGGTGTTGTGGCGAGCTCAGGGTTGGAACTTCTCGCCTTGATTACAGGTCAGAGTTGGATGCAGGGAAAATGGCATACAGTTCCCCACCTGGAATCTCGTGTCTGCGTTCTGTTGATGAGCGTTGTTGCTGTGAAGATGACGGCGATGACTGATTTCGGGAATTAGTTTGTGTCCATACTGCCTGTGGATACAGACGTACCCAAAGGCTCAACAACATCTTTGATTCCTCCATTGCCCATCCTTAACTTTATCGAACGTTTAAATCAACACCAGAGAACTGCTTCCCTGTAAAGGGAAAGAAGGAGGCGAGTCATTTCTCAAGTAGCCACAAGTCCGCCATCTCCCGGGTACCATCTCCGGTCACTTCTCCCAGATGATGTACACGTGAGAGAATGCTATTGGCATCTAAAACTAGATATACTAAGCCCCGTACTTTATTGATTGGTGGGTGAAGCCGTTACTGGTTGCTTGCGGACGCTAAGCTATGGCAGCTGTAAGATGTCTCCGTTGATTTGTGCTTGGCACAGATAACTGAGCCGGATCATCCGAAATGGCAGTAGATCACGCGACAAAACTCAAAAACACCGTAATGTTACTGTCTGCTGAAGGATCAACATTGATTCATCGTACTTCATTCAATATTGAGTTGGAGGACAAAAGAAAAGGGGTTCGCTTAAGAGCAGAACTGTCTGTTGCCGAAAGGAGGTGTAGGTTCCCCACGTAAAATATAGTGTTGGTAGACACAATGGTCTGCTCTCTCAGTGGTAATATACAAGCGGCTTGCAATTCTCTCGAACGTATGGGCGATAAGCGTTAGGAGGTTTTGCAGAAATATCTTTGATCCACTAGAGACCTTACAGAGAAGACCCTCGAGTGCTCGCCAATATCCTTTCCGCAGAAGCCGCTACTTGCCATCCTTAGTACTTAGAAATCTTCTCTCTCATAAATCTTCATCTAAATAGTAGCATGAAGCACTTGCCCAAAGATAATCATTCGAAGCAGATACATTATTGTGGAATTTCTGTAATCACTCAATGAATCGAAGTAAGACTGGAAATCCGGGTCTGATAGTCTGCTGTTCGGATCTTAATATCAGAATAAGGAGTACATGGAAGCCCAAGATACTTGATATGTTCCAGAGCAGCCACTACGTCAAATTGGTGAAGAACCTATCTGGAACTAGCATTATACAGCCAGAGATGAGTTTGGTTAAAGCCGTGTAGTACTCACCTAAGGAGGGCCTCGTCAATGCCGTAGATAGCGAGCTAGAAACGAAGAACAAGAGGTCATAAAGCCTGCTCATGACTTATTCTAAACCGGGAGATATCTGTGTAGTTTATTTATAGGCCCCATATCACTCAGATTCCTTCCTAGCGGTTTCTAATAATCTTAGTTGTACTAAACGGCTTTTAGATATTTGTGTATCTTAGGTAGGACTGAATCTCCCCAACTTCTCCGAACTACTTCTTCGCATCCCCAGTGCTTACTGTCGGCGGTACAATCACATCATCCCCAACTTGCCAATTGACAGGCGTTGTGATATCTTTCTTACCTGCAGTTTGCAACGAGTCGATGGCTCTCAACACTTTAGACGTATTTCTTCCACAGCTCGTGGAATACATCACAAACAGAGAATAGACCTTTCGGAGAGTATCAAAAGCACGCGCGACTGAATACACTACACCACCAGGCCCAAAGACCGCAGCAGACCGGAATCTGGCAAAGATGCCGAAGTGTGTCCGCACAACCTGAGCCTCTTAGATCAGTTGAACGGTGCTCGAGGTAAACAAGGAGACAATCTAAAGCAGGAACCAAGAATGAAACTTGCAAACCGAATAATTGAGCTTTAATTGGAATCTTTGATCTGCATCTACGACGCCTCAGTTTTGAAGGTACGGAGGGACGTTTGGAGGAAGGCTTGACTGTCACTGGGTTAGCAGCATCTCTTGCACAGTCCCCCATCAACTTTTTTCTCTTCCCCTCTTACTTTTCACTCCTAAGGGTGGGACCTCAACAGCTTTGCTATGGACGGATGGCAACAACCTGACTTCTGCCTGCCTTCCGTGACAGGGCGATGAAGAGCGCTTCAATAGATGTTATTGAAATTGAGAGCTGCCGACTGAGCTTCACCCAGCGAACGTGTTTTAGAAGACAAAACCTGAATTACGAGAACGAAGTTTCATATAATAGCACAAGCTGACGCGAGGATCACCCCGAAGCCATCAGATGTGTTGCCGAAAGTGTTTCTCCCTGAAAGTTAGATTAGTTCTTCAATTTTGAGATGGCGTTTGCTTCTCTCAAAAATCAAGATTACCCTCATTTCTCATGCTTCATAAGCTAGCAGGTTGGTCTGCTCTTCCGTTCTCTACATTCTCTGCTTTCATAGTTCTGATATTTCCGCTTCAATTTGAATACTTACCCAATCCGTCCCCGAAACCGTGAAAGGTTTCACTAATATTCTTATTGCTTCTTTCGCAGCCTTCTCGCCAGTTTCAGCAATGCCAGATAAAGGATACAAAGCTGCAGCCGCCACAGCCAGCGCGGCTACAGGCATAGTTCGTGGTGCTTCAACTGTCGTTATGAAAGAATTTGGTGGTATAGCGGGAAATGAGTGCCTTACATTTCGGAACAACGGTAAGTGCTCGATGTATTGAAAGAAAGGATCATTGTGCTCGAAGACACAGGGCAACACACTCAAGAGAGGAAGACCATTGTTCGACGTGAGAGGATAACCACTGAAGCTTATAGCTGCTTGTAGGCGAGATTGTTGATGTAGTATGTGTCAACACTTCCGCAGATCGTCAAGTCACGCCTTCAACCAACGCTTCCGGTGCCAATGTCCTCTTGGTGCAGCGCAGATTTGATGCAGGATTTCGCCTCGACCTTGTTGGAAAGCAGGCTTGCGTGGGATTCAATGGAACCGAATTCAAGGCGATGGATTGTAATGCTTTTGGGACTCGGTTTGTGGACCTTGTTGGTGGCTAACTGAAGTCTGGGATAGTATGTCAGAGTGGACACGATTCTGCTGCACAGTTGACGGTGGTGAGTTCCAATTTCTCAGAATATACGTCTATCTTTTCGTCGAATGTATAACAGCACGTAAAATAATTTACTGGCAATGTTCAACGGCACCGGGAATATTCTTTTGTGAACATACTTGGAGGAGGTTGCTGACTCTGATTTCTTGGAGTGTAGGGCACGACTGTAGCAAGTGTGTTGCAGTCCCACTCACCACTGTCACACTAACAGCTTCGTAATCACAGATTTGGTTCGTCTCGCTGGAGACTGGATGTCACGAGGAGCGGATACTATGTAGATATAAGCCCAATCAATGGCCACGATAGTCTGCCATATTTCAAGGGCTTTCGTGGTGAACACCAAAAGCGGCACTGAATGCCATTGTTCTTGATCTAGCTCGAACATTTATCAGGACGTGGAGATGCCAGACCATCACTGTTCTGGACTTCTGATTACTTGTACAGATAGCTTCCGGATGCACGATGTCTCGAGGGAACGTTTGAAGTAGAAATAGTTGAGTTGTCCTTCGTTGCGTTAGAGCATTTAGTACCCCTTGCCCCCTTTCTTGTACTCTGCGCAGGGGCACCCCCCGCTTACCCCACACCAGCCAGGTTTGGTGGGAGAGCTTGACGAGCTCGGCTCGGGTCGGCTTGCGACGGCTTTTCTCACCTTGCTCTCAAGAATGAAAGCAAACAACCTCCGTCTAAGAATGGGAAACATCCTGCCATTGATGACCTATCTCGCAGAGACTTCAGGATATTCTGCTCCCAATGATTCCAGCCTCCAGATCTCGGGCGTTCGCCCGTGCTATTCTCTCCTCTCAGGGCAGCCGGCATCTCTCATCGACCTCAATATCCAGCACGCCGATCACCTCCGTCCTCATAGCTAATCGTGGTGAAATTGCGCTCAGAGTCGGACGCACTGCATCTGCATTAGGTGTGCGATGCACTACAGTATACACAGATCCAGATGCACACTCCCAGCATGCATTATCGAGCCCCTTCGCTGTGAACCTCGGTGCTGCGAATGCATACCTCGACGGAGAGAGAATCATATCTGTAACGAAGGAGCAGGGCTGCGAGGCTTTACATCCAGGATATGGCTTCTTGAGCGAAAATTCGGCATTTGCGAAGAGGTGCGTGGAGGAGGGATTGGTGTTCATTGGCCCACCATGGAAGGCGATTGAGGCTATGGGGAATAAGTCGAGGAGTAAAGATATTATGATTAAGGCGGGTGTTCCGTGTATACCTGGATACCACGGGATGAATCAGGAACCGAAATATCTTCTAGATGAAGCTAGGAAGATTGGATTTCCAGTTATGGTCAAAGCTGTCAAGGGAGGTGGTGGGAAGGGTATGCGGATCGCTTTCAATGAACATGAATTCCTGGACAAGCTGGAAAGTGCTAAGAGTGAGGGGCGGAACTCTTTTGGAGATGATGTTATGCTAGTAGAGAAATATATTGCGACGCCCAGACATATCGAGGTCCAGATATTCGCAGATAAGTACGGAAATGCGGTAGCATTGGGGGAGCGGGATTGTAGCCTTCAAAGGAGGCACCAGAAAATCTTGGAAGAGGCACCTGCGCCAAATTTGGCGGAAGATATTAGACAGGATCTTTGGGGCAAGGCAAGAGCAGCTGCCCTCGCTGTTGGTTATGAAGGTGCCGGGACTGTAGAATGTGAGAATATCAGCCACAAGCCTTGAACATTGCTAACATCAAGTACAGTTATCTTCGACAACGATACAAACGAGTTCTTTTTTATGGAGATGAACACAAGGCTTCAGGTTGAGCACCCAGTCACCGAAGCTATCACTGGAGAAGACCTAGTGTCGTGGCAATTTAAGGTTGCTGCTGGCGAGCCTTTACCCTTAACCCAAGAGACGATTGCTCAACGGATTGCAGAGCGTGGATGGGCTATTGAAGCTCGAATATATGCCGAGAACCCTAGCCAGAACTTCATGCCCGATTCTGGGAAGCTTATCCATCTTCGCACCCCCCAAGTTTCTGATAGCGTTCGGATCGATGCTGGCTTTATTGAGGGCGATGTTGTTTCTTCAAATTACGATGGCATGATTGCAAAGCTCATTGTTAGTGGGCCAAACCGAGAAGTTGTTATACGAAAACTGCACGCTGCTTTGCAGGACTATGAAGTCGTTGGTCTAAGCACGAACATCGAGTTTTTGAAGAAGATTTGCAAAAGCCCTGCCTTTATTAGAGGCGAAGTTGAAACCGGATACATCCAGAAGTACAATGAAGAGCTTTTCGCTCCAGAAACTGTGGGACCAGAGACATTTGCTCAGGCTGCGTTAGGTCTTCTGGCGAAAGAGCTTTCTAGATCGGAGGTTTCTACTTCTCTGAGCCCACATGGTCAAACCATCGGATTTGCACCAAGCGGTCAACGTCAATTTACCTTTCTCACTTCGTCAGCTTCGGATGCGGAACTGGTACAGGTGTCGATCAACCAATCAGGTAGAAAGCTATTCGATGTCACAGTGAAGGGCCAGGGACTTGACAAGATCTATAACGATGTAGTTTGTGAGCCACGCGCTTCTTCTATCTCAACTTTCTTTCCTCATACTCGGATCGAGAGTACTATTATCACAGACGGTGACAAGATCACCCTCTTCCAACGCGGCAGGCAAACACAATTGAAGTTGGCAACACCAAGCTGGTATGAGAAAGCTCTCGGCTTAAAAGATGCTGCGAATAGTGTTTTGGCACCTATGCCTTGCAAGGTTCTGAGGAATGAGGTGAAAGAAGGTGACGCGGTTGAGAAAGATCAAGCACTTGTAGTGTAAGTCTTTCAGTATTTTGTGACTGCGGGCAGTACTAAGTTTGCGTTGGGCAGGATCGAAAGTATGAAAATGGAGACGGTCATCCGATCACCCCAGAAAGGCGTCGTTGCCAAACTAGTACACGCGGAAGGGGTAAGTAGCTTTAGATTAGAAGTTACTGGTTTCAGCTAACGACTTTCAGGATATTTGTAAGGCCGGAACAGTTCTAGTGCTATTTGAAGAAGTGAGTACACGACACAGTCGCTTTAGTAGCACCGAACTGACATTTTCAGCAACCCGAGTGAAGCCTTCCCAGCTTTCTACAAGAACTAGGACACTTGGACATGAGATTATGATTGTACAATAACCGCGGCACGTTCATGATTGGACAGCTTGTCTGATTCTAGATACAGAGTGCAGACTCGTTAGAGGACACGGCGAAGTTCACTCTGAAGGAGTACCAAGCAAGATAGAAACCTAGCCACAGGCGATTTTTCGCTCAAAAACACAAGAAATTCGATTGCTTATTTGGCTTCGAGCTTAAAGCTTCTGCCCATTGCCTCCTACCTCAACAACCTGATCAATCCCCTCGTATTCCGGTAGCCACAAATCATATTTCTTCTGAATGTCCGGACTCACAAACCTACCTCAATCATTAGCCGGCAATCTTTGATCCTACTGAGAGGCAAGGGTGTAGCTCACCTGCCACCAATAAAATGCCTTCCTTTGAAGTACTTCACCAACGGTTTCGGTGCCGTTAAACTCACCAACACTTCCGGATTGAACTTAGCACCAGGCCCCTCTTTCGGCGGCCCCTCTTCAATGTTCCAGGACGAAGGTGCGTCAACTGATGTCACGGGAATGCGTGTCTCTTCCAAAGCGCGGATAACAGCCGGGAAAGGCTCACGGACTTCCCCCGAAAAAGAGAATCCTGGGCATGTTAGTAAAGGAGATTGAGGTGAGGGTAGCGCGGAAAGGCAAACCGAAGATGGCGTCAATAATGTGATCTGTCTCTTGCAGTGCGGTGGAGAAGTCGTCTGTAAATGGAATCTTGAGGTTTTTGAGTTGATTTGAGAGACGCTGGGAAATTGTCACCTTTGGAAGAAGGAAGACCAGAGAGACAGATTTACCTGATACAAGTCGTTCTTGCTTTGCTTAGGATAGTAAATTGTTGGCTTGTAGCCATAGTGCCAGAGGTGTCTTGCAGCAACAAGCCCATCTCCACCTACTCTCATAAGCCTTGATTGTTACTCGTGCTCTCACCCGCCTCTTAAACTCACCGTTATTTCCTGGCCCACAAGCAACCAAGATTCTTCTTCCTCGGCTCGGGGGATGAACACGATAGACTAAAAATTATTAGAAATAGAGATGAGCCAGATGGTCAATGGAGCAAACCAGCTTGAGAAACAGAGAGACCAGCGAGTTCCATGAGTTGATCGATGGAGAAGGCACCGATGCTCATGAGATCCTTATCCAGAGCAGCGGCATTCTTGGCGGAGAGAGTCTGAACAAGTAATTAAGCGTCCGACTCCGAGAATTCCTAACAAGAAAGAAAATTATAGTTTCCTCCTACCTTCATCGCCATGATTGCGAGTTCGACTTGGAAGACTTGAAATTGGTTGTGACCTTGAATTACTCAAATTTGTAAGAAAGAAAAGGGAGGACAAGAAGAAGAAACTTTTCAGCTTCAGTTTAAATCAAGATTCATTGTTTGCAAAGATCCCTCACCTGATCCTTGGAGAGATGTGATGTTGACATCACCCCGCTGCGCAGCGGAGCTCCGCTGAGGGGCGGAAGTTCGGGATCCAAAAAAGTTCGTTGACCTTACTTCCCTCCTACGCAGTGAGCATCTGCACCAACACCACACATCATGGTCGTCAAAATACGATTAGCACGCTTTGGGCGTCGCAAAGCACCGTTCTACAATATTGTTGTTGCGCAAGCTCGGTTTCTGCACCCCTCGCCCTCATTCAAGCCCAGCTAACAAGTTGAACAGGACAGCGCGGAATAGCAAACCGATTGAGGTTCTTGGTATGCCTCCCTGAAACCTCCTGTTGCACCATGAATCGATCAAGCGAATAGTTCAAATCAAGGAGAATCATAGACGAAAGGTGAGGACGCAAGCTGATAACCACAGGCACGTACGATCCGATTCCCAAAGCGCCAATAGACGGGGAAGGAAAACGCTGGAAAGATATCAAACTCGATTCCGCGAGGGCGAAATACTGGCTTGGTGTTGGGGCGCAGCCGAGTGATCCTGCATGGAGATTGTTGAGTATGGTACGTTTGACCTTCGACTTTGGATATGCCGGGGATGTTTTTGGGTCACGAGTATGAGCGGAAAGGAACCATAGAGATAGTCGGGGACAACCAATAGGAGAAGTATGCTGATCAAAAGCGTGTAGGCTGGATTATTAGAGCCGAAGTACCGACCGAAGGCGTGAAGAAGGCGCGAAGAATGTGCTGAGGACCTGGATGGCGATGGCGATGAGGATGGAAGATGAGAAGTATGCAGCATAAGGGGCGTTTGATGCATGATGTGTATACCAGAGAGCGGCGTTTGGGTATGGATTGTTTGTACAAAACGGACCCCGCAAAGAATCGCGGTCACTAATTTTACTTGAATGGCCTGCAGTGGTGAGGGAAGTGGTGAAATTGAGGATGGCTTGAAATAGCCCTCGAATGATCAGTCAGGACTTGGGATATTGAGATCGTCACCACAAGTTTGCTCAAAACCTCTCATACTGGTGCCATCCAGTTACTCAACTCTGTGCCCTGCCTTTTATTGTGCTCTATTCATCCCTATATTTACAGAATATTCTTGTCTCAGTATTTGACTGAAGTGGAACAAGAACTTCGATAGATTATGCTCCGCCGACCAGTATGCCCAAACGCCTTGCCATGCTTTAAAGTAACCAAGAACCCCAATATAATGCGAAGCTTAATGTGCTATCCCCGTGAAAAACAGATTCGTCCCCAAGCACAGAATCATAACAAAAAAGCCATAGATGGCTAATCCCAGAGCTAGCTTTCGTAGTAATGCTGTCCGCCAGGCTTTCGACCTGAAGCCAGCTTGTCCCACCACTTCCTCTTCTTCGTCAGCGCTATCGTCCTCGTCTTCTTCCTTGGTCAACCGTTGATGGTGTATCGACTCTGGGGCTGAAATCTTGTAATAAAACAAGCCAGGCAAGATGAAGCTGATACTGGTGCTTCCCGTGCTGCCTACGTAGGCAAGGACTTTGTCGAGCGAAGATACGGTCATAGCTACCGTGTAGCTGAGGATAATTATCACCGTCGTGATAATAGCAAATCTGAGTTCGCCAATCGTGTCGTTCCTTGCAACGGGTCGAGCTGGACCGCCTGTGAGTAAAGGCACTGTTCTCGATGGTGAGCTATTAGGTGAGTTACGTTCGCTCTTGAAGCTGTTCGGCCGCCATTTCAGGACCGCATCAACAGACGCTCGACATGGATGCACCTGGAGTGGATACGAAAACATGACGAGAATGACAATAGCTGCTTTGCCAATGGTTGAGGCTATCGAGGGGATATCTTTCAAATTGTCAAAATTGTTTGGGGCAGGTTTTATAAAGGAACTTACACATGCCGACAATGTTCCCCTTGACGGCGTTACCAAAAGAGAGATAACCCGTTACGGCGACAAGAACGTAGACTGATGCAGCAGAGCCAATACTTGCTACAATGACGCTTGTGGTCCTGAGAAAATATAAGCAACGACATACGTGAGCTTGTGATTTATGAACTGACCTTCGGTGTGAATTGTATTTAATCTCATTTAGAATGGAGAACATCTATGCAAGTAAGTAACATAACGTTTGATCAACATGATACTGACATTCTGGTGGCATGTATACGCAAAGACGATGACTGGGAAACTTTGGAGTGTAGAAACCAGACCCCCCCACTTAATGACTCTTATTGGTCCTCGATCAACCATTGTGTCGCCTTTGGCAAAATGATAAACCACCAGCACGACAAGATATCCTATGGATATCAAGGCTATGACGCTGGTGTACTTCAGGGAGTCCAAACGGCGAAGAAAGGAAAGAGGGATCACAACAAGCCTAGAAATATCAGCAACAATACTAAGTTCTGTGGCAGTGAGGGATGCATACATAAAGCAAGTAACCCAGAAATGTCTATCAACAAGAAATGGGATTGCATCTGCGCCCTCATTGAACCCTCTAACAACTCCCGGCATAAGGTCTCCAATGATAATCAAGTAGCTGACGCCCACGCCAAAGCATTTGATAGCAATGGCAGCATCGAAGACAACAGCCGCGTTTGGATATGTGATTTGTGATAAGGCGAAGAAGGAGGACGTTCCCCGTTCGAGATAACGCGCGCATCGAGTTTGTAAGTATAATCCAAATGCTGCTGTCAAGCCGGACCATATTATCACAAACGCCCCCAAAGTTATACCCATATGGGACATGGCTAACGGCATCGCCAAGGTCCCGCTATTGCTTTATCAGTTGTATCCTGTGTTAAGGAGATAATGGAGGAGATTGAAGAGGAGAAGATCTGCCTTACGCTCCGATGACTGGACAGTTGTTAGATAGGAGACTCTTAAAGGAGGAGATGCGTACTGGTGTTGACTAAATTAACACAACTACTTATCCACGAGGCCTGCCCTCTAAAGTTTTGGTCTTTTAAGCTCCGGCCCGATCGTCTCCTGAAGCTATACCATCAGCCTTGTCCAGGTAGCAGTTTCCTCCACGAACGTACCTCCTCCCTCTCGTCATGTCCGACGAGCTGCTACTAGAGCCTCCAATTGCAGAATAGTTGGCCATCTCGAATTACCGATTGTCTGTCCCACAGCAGTCGGTCGATGTTGCGAAGTCGCACATACGCTGCGCGCGGAGAATATGCTGTCACTCGACGACGAAAGTGGGTAATAGTGACTGGGGTGCTGGTGTCAGAGCAATTTCAAGGCTGCCGTCGCATACTGTAGGCAAAAGTCACAATGAATGCGCTCTGACCTGTTGTCGTAGAGAAACAGGACCCAAGAACCTCTGGAAAGGTATGAGGTTCACTTCGAAGGTCGGGTTGAGAGGACAGCACGAAGGCGCAAGGAAGGATCACGTTGGCTGCAGGGTAAGAAGGCGCTAAAGTCAAGCCACAGGAGAAAACCATAGCCTTGCCAGCAAGCCACAGTCCCAGAAGACCGATTTCTCTTTTGAACTTATGCATCAGCCCATTTCAACGCGATCGTGATGGAAAACACGTTTGACAAGATGGCGGTAGAGACAATTGATCTCCTTGAGGCGCGACTGCGGAGAATCGAATATGCAGTTTGCGGTCAAGTTGATGAGTCTGCGCTTTCAAGCAACAAGACAACAGCAACACAGCGACTTGCTGCCCTAGAGCATTCCCTTCACCAGCTGGCCTCGAAGTCAAGAGTCGTCCAAGATCTTTTAAGACTACGTAAGTCTTTTGCATCTATGCTTGGACAATATCTAAATTTCCGCAGACTCCAAACATCCAGATTTATTTCAATCTCTAAGCTTAAATGACCTGCCCACCTCGTTAGACACCGAGAGCCTTCTGTCCATCGTCATGGCCTCCGCGAGCGCGTACCCCTCTACGGCATCGCGCCTGACTTCAATTCTTGACGTGCCCGTTCCGCCGGCGGAGCTCTCTGCCCAGCTCATTGACCTACAGCCTCGAATTGCTAAATTCGAAGCACTTCAAGCTGCGCAGAACGCAGACGTGGTAGAATTAAGAGAACGGAGCGCGGCTGTTGTTCAACGGTGGTATACAGTGGATATACTACGTGCTGGGGAGAGCTGGGCTGAGTTGGAAGGACGGGTTGAGCAAGTTGAACAGAAAGTGAGAAGGACGGCTCTAGCAAAGAGGCTAGATGACGATATGGTTTGACTTATCATCTGGTCTTACCCGATGCGAGATCACAAACATCCGAATGTTTCGATGCCAAGCATGAGGCGGAGCCGCGTTCTCGGAAACGGCGCAGAAGTGTGTCGCTGATTATTGGAAACAATCATGATACAGTATGACGACGTAGTGCAAGGCCAAAGAGAGAACTATTCCATTAAAATTGGGCATGCTCCTAGGGCTGAACAAAAATTGCTTTTGAAAGGTATTTTGGGGTTTGCCTGACTTCCAGATCTGGCGAAACGGCATGACCGGAGGAGGTCAGTTCCGCGTCTCATCATGCAAATGATCTCCGTGTGGGGTTAGCTTTGAGAGTATGGCATTTCAACTTGGTGGTCTGAGTTCGAGGATATCTTTGGTACCTCATGAGGTCACTATCAATGCAATTGGCAATAATGCACCTTCTCGTCTATGCTTCTGTAACCGAAAGTGCATTTTAGGCTTACCCGTACAAAAATTAAGTACTGCTAGATCGATTAATAAAGATGTTCTATGAAGAAAGCTGTGAATACAAGGAGAACATGACAGGAAGTGGGGAAGTGAAAAGAGCTATGAGTATCGGCAAGCTTGACTAGAGCAGGTAGATGCGCTTACGGACACAATTCACCAAGAAGCGTCGAGTCTGGATCAAGCCAATTCGGAAGACCATTGAACCAGCTCTGCTCGAACTTTCCATAAGGTTTCCAGTAACTGCTCGTACTCAAAGAGTCCTATTCCAGATCTAGGTCATGGCGTGCGTCTCTTCCCACGTGGTCCTATTCGGAGGAAATGGAAGCTGATCTGCAAACCCCTCCTTGTATGCCCACAGCTCGTTTCCAAACAGCACTTTGGCTTTTGGAGATTCATTCAGGTAATGATCGATGACCTCCCAGAGACTTCCCGTCATATTTCCAGATCTCAAAGCCTTTGGTGTCGTAAGCTTCCACGAACCCGGCAGTAGCTCGCCTCGATTTGGAGCTGAGCTTAAGCCACAGTTCAGGTGTGGAGTGCACAGCCACTTGTGGCAAACCTTCCTCGCTATTGTGAGTGGACCAAAGGCCGCTCGATCTTCTCCTGCCAGGTTTTGAGCAGAATCTTGGCTTCTTCCCCGCATGTATGTTGTCGTAGGCAAGGGCCTGGGCCATTTAAGATCCGCTGGGGAAGCTGATCACTTCGAGGAAAGAATTCCTTAAGACTCTGTCTTTTGCCCTTCCTCGTGGCTATAAATTCAGTGTGACCCTGAAACAAAGCAACCGTTCCCGAACCCCCCAACTTCCGTCCCAACTCCCCACCAGCCACGATCGCCCCAAGGCTGCTCGCATTACGCTGTGGCCACCAAAAGGACGGACTGCAGGACACAGAGAACGCATTGTTCAGTGTCGTCTTCTTCCGAGACGCATTGCCTAATAAGCGTACAGCACAATTGTTTGTTTGCTCGTGGCACAGGAACAGTAACCACTGGATCAACTGGCTGGCCGCATCTCCAAGATTCTCTCACCGCCAATCGTATACCAGATCTGGGGAGATCAGTAGCAGAGGCCGCGTCGAAACCATCAACTCGAAGAAACGACTCGAGCTCGGTCACGAAGACACCTCCTGCATCTGTTCACGCCAGTCAGGGCTGGCCTCAAATCAGCACGTCTCATCCGCTGCGCTCATTAGCAATCGAGGTCCGTGGTCGTGGTAATACCCGTGGGAGGCACACTGGTCTGGTCCACTTTGCCTTGGAGATTGAAACACGAGCAGTTCCGGAGAATAAGAGGGAAGATTGGGTCAGGGGCAGGGGCAAGCGACTGGAGCAGACGCCACGAATTTCGCACGTTAAAGCGCAAGCACTAAGCGGAGAAAAGCAGCGAGCGAGCGCGCGCGCCCAGGCCAGCCCGGCAGACCAGAACGAGAGCTCGATATCAGGATTAATTCAGGTACCAGGAGTCCAGGACCCAGAATCCAGCATCCAGAATCCAGAATCCGAAAGGCGCCGCGCAGCCCGGCACATTGTGACATTGTCGATAGGGGCACGCTCGCTCTCGACCAACAGCCCCCTCTCGTCCGTCCTCGAAGGCCTCGCAAAGCCGCGCTCCAATCTCGCGCACCCATCGCCAGACTCCTGCAGAGCAGTGCCGCCCGGATCTTCGCAGCTCCTTTTTTGCTTGGTTGCTTTGCTTGGTTACTTTGCGTGGTTGCTTGCCTGGTCGCTTGCTTGCTTGCCTGCTCGCGCCTTACCACTTTGGCGCGCCACAGCAAAGTGCGTCGTCTCCTTCTGGCACGGCTTCCACTGCCACTGCAACTGCAAACACTCACCCCTTCTCGTGCTGCCCAGTCTGCCCAGTCCAGCCCAGGCCAGTCATTTCGTCTCGTCTCGTCCGTTCAGACCACTACCGGATCCCTCCTCTTTTCTCTTCACCCTCCGCCAAACCTTCGCCCACTCGCAATACCGCACGCCCCTCCCACACCCGCAGCACCACCCCCCAATTCTCGTCTACCTACCAACGTGTCGCTCGACGTCTCACACTCTCTTGTCTCCAATCCAAACCACGACACTCCTTCAACCACAAATTTTCCCATCCCCTCCTTTGCTGGACCGGCTGTCAGCACTGCGAGCAGTTCACGACCACCGTTCCCTTCTCTTAATCTCGACGACGGCTCCAGATTTCTTGGCTGGGAGGTATTGCAGCTCCAGCCACGTCCACTCCAGCTGAAACGCCTCACAACCGCACCATACTTTTCGCCAATTTTTGCTTTCCTTGTGCCATACCGAGACTTTCATCGATCGACTGCGTCGACCTCGATATACATATCGATACAATAATATTCAACTAACTCTTCCTGCGAGGAACGAACGGTCTCACCGCCGATCTTCCCTATGCCATCTTACGGCTCGCTACATTCGCCATCTCTCCGCAAAATGAACGGCGGCATGGACGGCAAAGGGAGAAGGGCAGGAGGGATGAGATCGATGAGCATGGACAACATACTGGGTGATCCGTTTGCGCTGGCGACGATTTCCATTGCCACGGTATGTTCAAGAACCCCTTTTGCTGTGCCGCAGCTCCAGATTCCAAGAATCAACCTAACTGACTTCCAACAGCTCGCATGGTTCATCGCGTTTGTCGGGTCAGTAATCGCGACTGCTGAGGAGAAGCCGAACGATCAATTTCCCAACTATGCATGGTTCGCGATTGCGTACATGCTGTGCGTTATTATTGGAGTATTTGTGGTAATAGCATCCGATACTACACAAACATATCACGTCGCCATTGTTGGGTACCTTGCCTGTGGCCTTGTGTTGACGAGTTCCTCCGTTAATGCTACGATCTATTCCTCGAATGGTGCACGAGAAGCAGCCGCTGCTGGCCACATCTTGCTTTCTATGGTCAATGTTGGTAACCTGCTCTGCGTTGCTAAAAATATGCTAACAGAGTCCAGATTGTATGGATCTTCTACTTTGGATCAACCCCTTCAGCTGTTCCCCGCGCCTACCTCGACTCTTTTGCTCTCCATAAGGACCACAGAACTTCTCAAGGTGGACGAGGCATGACCGGCAATTATGGAAATGGACGACCAGACACATCTATCTCCTCCAACGTTCCCCCACAGATGTATACATCCGCCCAACTCGGAGGATTTGAGACGTCATCCCCAGTAGCAGGATTCACAGGAGACCGCAATTCATCTCAACCCAGATTTGGTAATGGAGCTGCACCAGCGCCAGCGGCGAGCAACCTTGCCACGAGTGGACCCATGAGTACCGAACCTACAGCAGGAGAAGTGGTGGCACCGACGGAATACCCGTACCGAGCGAAGGCCATCTACTCATATGAAGCCAATCCAGACGACGCAAACGAGATCTCTTTCTCGAAGCACGAAATACTAGAGGTTTCTGATGTGAGCGGACGGTGGTGGCAAGCGAAGAAAGAGAATGGAGACACGGGAATTGCACCTTCGAATTACCTGATTTTATTATAAGACTGCTTTTCAAAGTAAATGGAAGGGCTTGGATTTGGGACCGACACACTTGACACTATTATTTCGATGGATGGGGAACCATTTGCAGATGCAAGTGGAATGAATACTAGGGCTGGGAAACTGGGTGGTATACGGAGTGGAAGGAGTTATGTAATAAGTCAATGTGTCATGATTGGTTTTCTTTTGTTCTTCACCTACAAACAACAAACTTCACCTCGTCGAAGTCTATACCCAGCACCACCGACTCGACCATCAACCTTCTCCGACCAACACTTTCTTGAATACACGACGAAAAGATATGGAGCAATGGGAGACAGCTAATGGGGAAGCTAGCTTGGCATAATTCTGGCGTTGTGACGTGTTGCTTCGAGAGTGGATGGCTGGAAATCGCTGGATGGGGCTCTCGTTCCTCTGTTCTATATTCGGAAAGAAACAATTACTTCAGGCGTATGGGCAATGAAGAGATTTTACGACTTATAACTGCACTCGCCATTACATTCCCCTCGAACCTCCTCTCTTCCCTGCTCCACAGTTCTCCGCCCTTACCCCTATTCTACCCCACCTTGGCACCTGACCAAGCACCCGTGAAGCACGCCACAACCCATCCATCTGATCTCGTGTCCTTATTTATTTACTTAATTCCTCTTCTATAAAACAACAGTGCTTACATTGGCTCAGCCCAGGTTTGTCACTCACTCTCGCCGCATTCGGACTAAAAACACTCTGTACCACGGCGATCCGTAACAGGTAGATTACCCCGCAATATCAACTGTCTCGCTTTATCCAGTGCGCCGTTCCTGAGAAGCAGCATGTAAAACGTGCGGTCCGATTCTCGCCGCGATTTATATTAATGGTACATACTGTAGTTGGTGCTTTTATTGTTGTGTGGAGTAAGTTGAGACAAGGTATAGGCGTTTTTAGAAGGATGATTCTCGTCTCATGTTTTCAGCTTTCATTCGAACCATGGGGAAACGCGTTATGTAGATGAGGCAAATTACGTGTATAGATGAAATGTATCCTTGAGGTAAGAAATGAGATGATGTGAGAAAGGGGATGATTTAGTTCCGAGTTGTAACGACTTAATTTTAGTGAGTCAGCATCTGGCACTTTTGAGATGGAGGAATGAATGAATCCTTTCTGAATCCACGACTTTCTTCTGATGACTGATGACTTAGGAAGGGGTATGTTTTCTCTCTGGAACGCTCCCGAATCTCACCACTGACAAGGAGAAACCAACCCATTAATCCATTGCATTAAAACCAAACTTTTCATGCATTGGCTCGTCTTCCCACCAACTCTTTGTGGCATGTCGCGCCCTTCGCCATTCGTACTGGGAAAACTGGAAAGCCCAACGCCGTGCCTGATCTTTAAACGCCTTTATCGCACCCAATGCGACCCAACAACTCCTTCCTGTCACTGTGTCCTGGCAGACTAACTCCTGTAGCACTGCTCGCGCTCTTCTTATACCGCGTCTTGCTGGCATTGGAGACTCTGCCCTTGAGGTTGATGGACTCAACGCCAACTTCTTCCTCGTAGGGCGCGAGTTCCTCCTCAAAGACTTCGTGCTCCTCTTCTTCCTCACCTTCATCGTCACTCCTGACATCATCTGCTTGTCCACCCCTGAGCACCTTCACTGCAACCCCAACAATCATATAGAACCACAGGAGGGTAATGCATTGCAGGAAGAGCAGCGCGCTCAGGAATCCCCATTTGATGTTATCACTCCAGCAGACAACACCTTCCGGGTCCCGGAAAGGCTCAAGTAGGTGCCAGAATCCATTGGGAGCTTCAAAGGGCCCTTTGATGGCCCCATTTCGACCACTATAGCAACCGTACGTGATTGTTGTGGGAATATCACGGTAGAGTGACCAGCAAATCATCATGTAGGTGACGTGACGAGCAGCAATCCAGACGACCATGAAGACGCCAAAGATGATGTCGCAAATGGTGGTAAACCCAAGGTATTTAAGGCATTTTGCAAGCTGTAAGAGAGTTAGTAGCGCTGTGATTTGGAGCCCGAAAGTTACTTACCGGAAAGATGAGATCCACGACATCCATGATGCACAGGATCAGGTTGGCTACTTTGGTCTGGTGGTATCCGTAGCTCGTAAAGATCAGAAATGTTGTCACAATGTGATGTGAGAGCATCTGCCAATAGTCCTTTCTCCTCTTCTCGATATTGATAACAAATATCTGCTGCAGCCAGAAAGCGTATTGGACTAGAATGTACCATTTCCGTATGCCTGTAATCTCTCGATTAGGCCAATTGGTCCAGAGATTCTTGAAATTCCACAGGTAGTCAGAGTTGACCAGAATGTACTGCCTTGGTTAGCTCTGGGCGTTTCGCTAGGGACGGTCTTCTTACTATTCCCAGAGTCCAGAAGACCGAGTAGTAGATCAAGAGCCACGCCTGCTCAGCAAATCTGGTTTGATCCCTCTCGCCTTTGGCACCAGCCTTCTTCGCGAATGGCGTTAAAAGATAATCCATGACGGCGGCACGAAGGCCCGTGAACACTACAATCCAATAGAACACCATCCAAGCATCGTTCCATCCTGCGCAGTATTCGCCAGAATCGGGATTGTAGTAAGAGAGCTCGAAGAACTTGCGGGTGTGTCGTCGAGCGCGGGGGAAGCAAAGATGAGTGAGGCAAAGTAGCATCAGGAGGTTGGCGGCGAGTCCTGTGGGTCACATTAGCTATTGCTCACAACGGTGAATATTCATTGAAGGTCTGTTCATACCAATTTGATGCTCCACGACCCACGCACAGAGGATCTCTAGAGGCCCATCGTCCTTCCTTTTGGCCTTCCTGTCTATAACAACTCTACGTGCTGGATATGTCTGCGAAACACTATCGTTGAGCTTCTGTGCCAGGCCGTTGGTAGGCTCGACATTGTGCTCTATCCATTCGTGCGCACGAGAGACCTTTTCGTCTTCAATGGCGGCAACGGCAGAGCTCATGGCGTCTTCGGTGAAGAGAGCGCGGGAGTAAGTGAGAACGAGTGGGCCAATTGAGGGCAGATGGCTCTCAATGGTCTATGATCGGCTTAGGAGAGGTCTGTCATGAATTCTAGGAGATAAATATGGAAATGAGGGGGGAACGAATGTGGATGTCGGGGGTCTGGAGCTTGTCGCCTTTGCTTGTTAGAGCGAGCGGTGAAGAAGTTTTATGATTTGCGACTTTGGTTTCGCGAAACATGGTCTGATCAGCGCACAACCTCACCATCATTCTCTGGATCAGGTGGTGAAGTAATGCGGATGCTGTAACTATGCATCTATATCGAGGGGAAATATTGAACTTTGTTATTTGCAGGCGAATTCGGACCATTTCCTGCTGGTTTTGCCCTCATTACAAAGTACTGCCAACCCCTTGTGCCCCTGACGCTTGTACAAGCGTACTGCAAACTCGCCTATGCAGCTTCCATGTTTAATTCTGAGCTTCAACATCTTCTTCGATGGTTTTTATCAGCCACGGAAAGAATAATGCAGATAGTCTCAGCGGTCGTTAGCAATAACTAGAAGGGTCTTAGGATTGAAATCTGCATGATTGTTGAGTTGCCAATGATTGAAGAGCTGAATTGGCCGGACACCCCTCCGAACTGTAGCAGCAAATAGGAGTCGATCATTGTGCCACGAGCCCGCCGTGCGGGAAGCCAACCGACAGGTTTAGCAAAAATTGTGGTCACGAGTTTTTAAAATGGGTATGATTCTGTTGCGTCAATACCTCAGACGGCTTTGATCATAGAGAGAGAATTCCATTTCACACGTGACCATAAACGCAACGGAGCCTATTAAACAGTGGTGCCGAAATTGAATGCCTTTCAGGAATGCATGTTTTCCTTTCCCCGACCCTCAACGCCAAAAGAACTGTCCATCAATAAAACCGACCAAGCGATGCACCACCGAATCTTATCAAACCTTCTCGCAATCCTGTTATACAATCCCTGGTCTCTAATTGTTCTGCTGGCTATTGAGGATTCGGAGAATTGCAAGGAACAAGTTGATGACATCGAGATAGAGGCTGATGGCAGCTGCGATCTCCTCCTCAACGTGATAATGTCTCATGATGAGCTGAGTGTCCACTAGTATGTATCCAGAGAATATCAGAGCAGCAAGACCACCATAGATGAGCTCGGTCGTGCTGCTATATGGGAAGAAAGCAGCAACGAATCCGAACAAGATCAATGCCCACAATCCTCCAAACAAATATGGCATCCAGGAGGTGAAATCGTACTTGGTTTGGCATGCGAAGAGTGTGAGGCCGACAAAAATACCCGCTGTTAGGAGGACTGCCTGAAGGACTATCTTGGTGTCGAAAAACGATACGATAACGGCCACTGAGTATGCTTCAAGTCCAGTAAAGCCAGCGAGGAAGAAGAGGTTCATAGGATAGCTCTTCCTTTTCCAGTAAGTCAAGAGCATGAATCCAATGGCACCGAAAAGCTGGGATAGAGTGAGTATGCAGCAAATCTCTGATTACTTGGTGAACATACCGAAAGCCACATCATCCACGCATTGCTTTGGATCCAGACCTTAAAACCAGAGCTCCAGAAGGAAATCGAGCTCAGAACCGCGGTAGAAATCAGCTGCACAGATCTGGAATTCTTATCAGCGTAGGCGCAAACGAAGCTGGAGGGGTATTGACAGAATAGCATAGACTTTTCTCACAAAGGCCATCCGAATGTCGATGGTGGCCTCAGCCACGGAGCCGCCAAACTGCACTGATGTCAGAGCCTTTCCACCAAAACAAGACCACAAGCGGATACCTTAAAATCATCGGGGATGTTATCTTCGCTGCTTCGTGGGCCGCCTCCGAGGAGAGCAGCTTGATCGGTGGAAGAGGACGGTTCGTCAACATACGAGGGTGGGGCTTGCGAGTAGTGAGCCGTATCGAGAGAGTCGCGCTGAGAAGCGGCGGTGTACTTTGCGTTTGCAGCCATCGTGTTCAGATTGTAAACTTCGTAGAGATACAAGAGGCTGATCAGGTAGACAGCTTTGATGAACTTAATCGTGGTCGAGTTGGAAAGGTTCAACTGTTCAGGCGACGATGTAATGGATGACTTGCGGAAGCTAGGGCCGCTAGGCCAGGCTAGGCTTGATGCGGGGGTTCACGCTAGGCACGCCACTCCGAGGACGAAATTTGGTAAACACTTTACTTGCGTGTAGGACGGTAAGGTGAATCAATAACCTGCTCCAGGTTGTGATTCATTACTCTAATTACTCATTACGATCTTGGTAACACATTCACATTCTGTGAATTCGGTTGTGAGTCTCTCAATATAATCTTGGTTACTCATGTCTCATGGCCACTGAGACAAAGAAGTGAAAGCTGAAAGAATTCACAATGACCAGATCACAAGACGCCATCCTGAACTAATCACGACGTAATGGACACTCATCACATTGGATATTTAGAGGCAGCTCGACATACTATATCTAGACTACTTAACAGCTTGAGATTATCATTTTGCCACAGCACGAAAGAACACAGAACCGTCACATCATTCCACTTATGATTCTATCACAAGTAGGACGAAGAAACGAAATAATTGAGTTGGACATTAGAAATTGATAAGAAAACACGTGATTAGCTTTTCAGAGCCAGAACAGTTCTTGCAAATGCCGTCAACGACCCGCAAAAAGAAACCCCAGCTCCAACATCCCTATCGACAAGGCAAGTCGCAATCCGAAGAGGCCAGTCGGTAGCCAAGCTTTGTCCTCGAGGGGTACGACTGTCCACAACACACAAATTCTAGCCGCTCCTTTACTCCTCTGCGTTTGCCCCACCGCCATTTGTAGCTTCCAAGTGTGCGCTTTGCTCTCGGTGCATTCTAGCCTCGATCTCCTTGAGCTGACTCTCACGAGCCAACAGTTCCTGTCGCTTTTCGTTGATCTCCCTTTGGACCTTGACCTCAATTTCTCGGAGCTTCTCTTCCTCACGTCTGAGTTGCTCTTCCTTGAGACGGACAGATTGAGAAGCTAGATCCTCAGGATTCATAGAGGAATCACTGCATTTTTGATTAGCTGTGAGACCTCAACAGACTAAGTAGACTTACGCTCCAGCTCCACCCTCAACACTCTTGCTGAGTTTCTCGGTACGGTAGTTTTCATAAAGGAAATCGTGCGTGATTTCCTTCAGATCTGCCAAATGGCTGTGCAGCAGAGCACTTCGAATAGCTAGGAAATCCGAGTGTCTTGGGTTGTCCACCTCTACAACACCCCATGGATATTGTCTGGCCCTGACCTTGCGACCTCCGATCTCAACGACCTCCTCGGAGCCAACAATCGCGAAAGGCATCAAGCCACGGAGTTCAGCATTCTCTTCGACCGTGTCCTCATCATCCTCTTCAATGTCGTAGGGGAAGTTGTAGACTGGGATTCGATAATGTTCAATATCCTCCATGACGAGCTTCTTTGATTCAGCAAGCTCTGCAGGTGTGAGAGAGTCAGCCTTGCCAATGACAGGAATGACGTTGACACGTGGTGACAGGCGCTTCATGAGCTCAATGTCCAATTCGCGGAGACTAAAGACTTATAAGCGATAGGTCCGTCAATGGCAAAAGTGCTTCTTACCCGTGGCCAGTGGGAGTAATGAAGTAGAGCAGAGCATGGACACGATTGTCACGGAAGCGGGGGTTACGCTTGATACGTGACTCCTCTGCGAGGATGTCATCGTATTGTCGCTCGAGATATCCAACAATCTCACCAAAGCTTTCATCTGGTCAGTACTTTTCGAGGCCGGGCATCAACCGGTGTCTATCCTACCTTGCCTCGTTATCAATCTGGTCTCCAAAGCCTGGCGTATCGACGATAGTCAGAGAAATGCGTGTTCCTTCCTCATCCAATTCCAGCTCTGCAAAATATCAGCATGTGTACATCTTGTGTGTTGGAGGAGCCAGTATGCGCACCGACGGTGATGGGTTTGATTCTGACACCCTCCTCGATGTGGGCGTTTGTCGCATCATCAGCATCCTTCCCTTGGAGGACTTTCTTGCCGCATAAAGTGTTGACAAATGTGGTTCGACCTGGGACCAAAGGTCAATTGCCATGGTGAGCCTCTTTCGATGTTGTCCGACATACCTGTGCCCGAGGCACCACAAACCATCAAGCAGAACTGGATACCCTTCTTGACATTCTTCTTTCTGCGGATCTTGATCTGTGAGAGCTATGGTCAGTATCGGCACATAAACATGTCGATGTGCAAGAGATCAAACCCCAGCATGGTACTACCAGGTAACGCTGGGTCAGAAAGTTCAAAAGGGGTTGAGGACGATCGCCCGGAGAATCAACATACTGCGCTCAATGGAGAAGACATAGTGGCAACGATTGCGTAACAGAAGCTGCTGTAGACGTCAACTCAGGCTCCGGTGATGGTTCTGCGGGCGGTAGATAAGGGGCGACGGTGGTGGTGTTTTGTTCGTGTGAGGGTCGCGAAATTTGAGAGTTGCGGTCGAAGGTCGTTCCTTCTTCAGGGGAATTGGGAAATTTGGCGAGCTGCCGCGCTGGAAAGAACATGGGGTTTGTGCACTAGGCCCAATCGAGACGTCACTCGTAGCATCCAGCATCGGGAGGCAGCCAGGGGCGAGGCTGATCAGTTTTGAGTCTTTGGCTTTGTGCCCTGATTCTATAAGTACAAGTGCTGCATCATGGCCCCGAAACTTGTCATTACACATATTCTAGAAACCTCGGGTCAGTCGCGGCTCGAGTGCGATATCTTCACATCGCATCGATTGAAGCAACGGAAAGGAGAATAAATGCACGGCCCACTCCTAGCGTATGGCTCCAGGGCGGTCAGCAACAATCTGCCGCCTGCTGGCTTCGGCCGCCTCGTGCACCTTCAGCCCACATGCCTTCGTTGACCTTGATGCCGTCACGAATCGTTGTCTGTTGACCGGCGATTCTGACTCAACGAGCACCAACATGCGCAGAACTCAGCAGTAGCTACAAGACCAAGATACTACGCGCGGTCAACGCATAGCTATTCTCCAGGCACCATGAATACCAGACCCGTTATCGAGACCTCGAGCAATCCCGTAGCCTTGTCAGCCTCTTTTAACCAAGACGCCAGTTGCTTCGCTGTTGGACTCGACACAGGCTTCTGCAGTATGAATTCACGGGTATATAGCCCTGTCAGCAAAAGCTAACGTCTCAATAGTATTCAATTCGGAACCATGCCAGCTGCGTGTTTCTCGAGGTAAATGCTACCCCCCCTTGCCAGCCTGCGCATGCTGAATCGGATAGATTTCAACGCCGGAATAGCGGCAGTACAAATGCTTGGGAAAGCAAACTTTATTGCTCTAATCGGAGGAGGCAAACAACCAAAATTTCCTCAAAACAAGGTTGGGCACAGTGCGATGATTGAAGGAATCTGCGCTGACGATTCGTCCAGGTAATAATTTGGGATGACGCGAAGCAGAAGGTCGCGATACAATTACCAGTTCTCACGACCGTTCGCGGGGTCCGACTATCAAGAACGCATATTGCCGTAGCTCTTCAAAATAGCGTTCGCGTCTACAAATTTCAAAGCCCTCCAGAGTTATGGGCTGTCTTCGAGACCGCTGATAATCCTTTGGGCCTCTGTTGCTTAACTGCAAAAACACTCGCCTTCCCTGGACGCACGTCAGGACAGGTTCAGTTAGTTGAGCTGTCCACTGGAAATGTCAGCATTATACCGGCACATGGCTCCTCACTTCGAGCTATCGATATCAGCCGCGACGGAGATGTTCTCGCAACAGCAAGCGAAACGGCAAGAGCTCCTGCTACCCAGTCGTGAATATGCTTCTAAGAAATTCTAGGGCACGCTAGTACGAGTCTTCGCAACGAGTAATTGTGCTAAGATTGCTGAATTAAGACGTGGTGTTGACCATGCTACGATATACTCCTTAGCTATTGCCCCGTCTGGTCAACTTCTTGCAGTTACATCCGACAAATCTACTTTGCATATTTTTGACATTCCTCATCCAACGAAGCCACCCCGATCAGCTGCCGCAAATAGCAATCAACGACTCACCTCTATGGGTGGTAGCGGAGGTGGTGGAAGTCCAGTTGTGACTGACGTGGATCCAAGCCAAAAATGGGGGATCTTAGGACGTATACCTTTGCTGCCTAGAGTCTTCTCCGACATCTACTCATTTGCTTCAGCTCATTTTGAGATTGGCGATGAGCCTTTTTATGGTAGCTCTACGCCTCTGAATAGTGAAGCGTCTTTTCGCCCTCCCAAAGGTATCATTGGTTGGACCAGCGACCATAGTCTCGTAGTAATCGGAGCCGGGAGAGATGGTAGGTGGGAGAAATTCGTCATTGCTGAGGGTGAAGATGGTAGGCGGTATTGTGTACGAGATGGGTGGAAGAGGTATCTGGGTGTTACTTGAAGTCTGTCTCACTGATCGATGCTTTTTAGCGAGGCGTTCTGCTGGCGTTGAATGTGGGAATCGGCACATAGACCAGGGGGCAAGGACCATAGCGTACTTTTTTTGCGTGACTTTTATAAGATGTACACTCTGAGGTCTCGGCCCGCCTGATGAGTTAGCCCCTAAGATTCTCTTGTTGAACGATGACGGTATTCGTCTTGAGGATCATCTCTTCTCCTTTGCCTTTCGGTGTCTCTCTCCCGAGTATCCTTTCTGGGACTACGCCTCCTAGACTTGTATTCATCCAGCTTTTCATCTCCTTCGGGTCGTCTTCTATGCGAACCAGATCCAACATCAACATTTGGAGATGCCTCTCGAGAGCGTGATCTCCTTCGTTCCCGCCTTTCATTCCGATGGCTAGAGTGTCGACTTCCTTCTACTTCTTCCTTATCCTTTTCTCGCCTTGATCTATGGTGGTGTCGGTCTTTATGAGATTTCTCGGACTTTCTGCCGCCCTTTACCTTTGCCAATGCCAATGCCACTTCTTCTTTTTTCTCTTGAATCAGAAACGCCTTCATCGGGTCTTCATCATCATGATCTTGAATCAATTTGGCGAGCTCCAGCTCTTCCTTAAGCATAGGTCTCTCCTCTTCACTCTCACTAGTCCGTCGTCTCTTCCGCCAACCTTCGCCATCCTCCTCCTCGGTCTGCTTTGGGCCCTCAGTCAAATCCACTCCCTCGTCCGGTTGATCGTCTTTCTTCTTGTATCTTGTATGATCCACTTTCAAAGTCCTTCCCATGATTACCGTCCCGCCTAAATTGTCCACAGCTAGATCAGTGCTTCGCTGGTCTTCGTACTTGAGGAAAGCAAATCCTCGAGACTTGCCGGTCTCCTTGTCACGGACGAGGTTGATATAGGTAGGTTCGCCGAATTGTGAGAATATTGTAATCACATCGCCCTCGGAAAGCTCAAAGGGCAGGCCACCAATGTAGACGTAGGCTGTATCGCGATAGTCTGCATGCCATGATGCTTCCGTTGAGCTATTTCTTATTGTTAGCAAGGGCAGGAAATAAGAATCGCGTTCGCTTACACTCCATTCTCAAGCTCGCGCTTGTTGAGCTCCTGGATTGCCCGTATGCTGTTCATTTTGCCTTGTGGTTGGAAGTTCGAAAGTTCAGCCGCTTCTAGGAACAAGGCTACCGCATCAAAAAATCCCCGAGCCGCCTCGCGTGCATGAGACGCGTTCACATTTCACAACTTTATGAATGGTCCAAACCTCCTCAGAGTCGCAATTCGATCTCAACGTCGGCAATTTCAAAGTCGCATTTCATCACAGATGAATGACAGAGCACTAAACCAGCGTCCGGAACTGCGATAGCAAAGGACGAGAGCTCAGCTTCTCCATTCCTACATTAAATCACCTCCTGAGACGGATCCGATGCCGCAATGGCTTTGTCGAATAACAGAACCTCCACATATACACAAGTCTCGACCTCGAGCGACCATGACAGGCCGAAGAGCGCGGATGCAAAGAAGGACATGTGGTCTTCAATGTTGGACAGTGTTGCGAGTGGAAAGAGGCTCCCAGAGAAGAATATCCTCGTTCTAGGTTGGCCTATCTATTTTGAGACCTTTAGGTACAACTTTTGACTTCCATGTAGGGGGAACTACTGAATCTCAGAGGGAATTTCTGGAAGGCCTTTCTGCGGAGGATTCGAGGAGGAATCAGGACCGGCAAAAGAAACAGCCTCCAATAGCAAATAATTTTGCGTTGGGATACACATATCACGATGTTTTAGACGCCGACCATGAAGGTATGGAACTATCGAATTGATTCAAAAGCTGGGGCCATGCTAATGTGGAGAAGACATCCTAGCACGCCTCTCTCTGTACCTCCTCGCCGACCCTTCGCCGTCCTTCACTCCTTTACTCCAACCCCTTTTAACACCTCAGACTATCCCCAACACGCTCATCGTGGTGCTTCTGGACTGGTCACAACCATGGTTCTGGCTACGGCAATTACGAGATTGGATACGGCTACTTAGGACCCTTCTTGTTTCGTTGGATGAGGACTGTAAAGAGAAGATGGAAGAAGTCATGATTGGCTGGCGAGATAGGGGACGTGGGGGAAATAGTCTTGATGGAGGAGGCGTCAGCAGCACCGCAGAGAGTGATGTTAGCTTGCCCTTGGGACCAGGTGAATGGGAGGAAGCACTAGGCCTACCGTTATGTGTTGTCTGCCAGAATGTGAGACTTCCTGAGGCCTCAAGAAACAAAAACCATGACTGACTTTCTTACCAGTCTGACCGGATCGAAGTGCTTGAGAAAGATCGGTCGTGGAAAGAGGAAGAATTCGATACGGTCCTGCAATTTTTAAGGACGATCTTGCTGAAACGTAGGTTCATTCCTAATTATTGACTTGAGCTGGCTAATTGTATAACGCAGATGGCGCATCACTCATCTACACAATTCCCTCGGTCCCGAGTCCGTTGCAAAGTCTCATACACTCGTCTCTTGGAATCCACTCTCTTCTAAAACGCCAACCACTCAAGCACAACGTCATTGATCGAGACAAGGTCGTTGTTCCACCAAATTGGGACTCTTGGGGTAAAATTAGAGTCCTACGAGACGGCTTCGACGTTGAAGCCGTCAACAAAGGATGGTCACTTGACATTGAGGAATCGCAGGAACCAAACCCCGTCGAAACTGCAAATGGCGCCAATGGTCATACTGAAGACGCAACTCCCAAGGTACCAGGAGGAGCGGTAAAAGCTTACGAAGAGCTAATCCGCGATCCCAGTCTAGACGCTCTTCAAGCCGCATCCGCTGAAAGCAACGGTCTTAAACTTGAAGTCTCAAGCACCGATACTCAAAGTTTTCTTGGGGCTCAGCTTGCAGTCTTAGATAAGAATAGACAAGGTGCTGAGCCGTCCGGTATGGATAGCAGTCGACTGGTTCGTGGCCGTGGAGCGAGTCTTGAAGGAGAAGAGAGTGTTGGCGATGAGGCACGGGTCAACGAGCATATTGGTCCTGTGCAGTTCAACATGGGAGGCATCCAGGTAGATGCTGATGATATGTTGCAACGATTGAAGGTCCGTACTCACCACCCTTCCGCTTGATGACAATCTTACTGATGAAACTAGGACCGTCAAAGTTACCAGACTCCTGAACCCACAACTCCAGGCACAACAGCTCTCGACGGCGGAAAGTCACAAAATAATGAGGCCTTAGCCAACTTTTTCGCCGGCCTCGTTAACCGTGGTGGCGCGAGTGCAGCTAACAGTCCTAAGCCCGCACGTTCATAGCCTCGTTGATTCAAAATGGGCTGTTCAATTTTTGTTTTCATTGAAGGGTGGTGTAGCTGCTTAGCTGCATGAGAACTGGAACCAGGGGCTACGGGGAGAGGAGCATTGGTCGTTAAAGAATGGCATTGAATGAATGGATTGTACCAGGTAAAGTGGAAAATTGAGAGGCTTCTGTGAGCAAACATCGTGATATGATACCCAGCGGCTTGGTGTATATAGCTCCTTTTGATAAATAATTCATGGCATGTGAATAGACTTCGAGGAAAGATGTTTACGCAGTTTTGAGTGAGGCCAGCCATTTTATTACAAGAGGCCTATTTATAGCAAGACTATGCTTTTCTCACGCAAACCTCGAGGCACAACTCTATATACCTGATCCCAATACGCCGTGTCCTTAAAAGAAGGTTCCTCTCATGATGTATAGCTGCTGTACTCTTTATTGAATGCCTGAATATGTTAGCGAAGAAACTCGGGAATGCAACAAGTTGGGGTTGGGCTCACTCGACCAATGACTATCTTCCTGATTTCAGTGGTACCTGCCCCAATCTCGTACAATTTTGCACTGAACCAATTAGCAAAAGAATCTGGAGAGGAGAGAACTGCCATACTCTCGCAATAGTCTCGAAGCCGGCATTTCCTCAACGTAGCCCATTCCGCCCAGCAATTGTATGCAATCGAGAGAGCATTCTGTGGCTCTCTCAGCAGCGTACATAATAGCTCCAGCGCAATCTTGCGTACGAATCTGACCCATCTCATCAACCTTTCTTGCTGTGTCGTATGTGTAGGATCTCGCTGCTTGCAGCTTCGTGTACATATCCGCAAGCTTGCCTTGGACTAATTGATTATGTGCAATAGGAGTGCCAAACTGCTTCCTTTGATGCGTGAAAGGAAGAGTAACGTCCATTGCGGCCTGCATGATACCCAGTGGACCAGCACTGAGAACGAGTCGTTCAAGATCAAGGCCTTCCATCAACACTTTAACTCCTCGGTTAACCTCACCGAGGACGTTTTCCTTTGGCACGAAAACTCCATCGAAGACCAATTCTCCAGTATTGCTTCCCCGCATGCCCATCTTATCTAGTTTCCGAGCACAACTAAAGCCCTCAAACTCCTTCTGCACAATAAATGCCGTGATTCCTTTGGAGCCCTTGTCGGGTTCAGTCTTTGCATAAACCACAACAACATCGGCATCGGGACCGTTTGTGATCCACATTTTCGTGCCATTGAGAACGTAGCCACCGTCGACTGCTTTCGCCGTGGTCCTCATGCTCACAACATCGCTCCCAGCACCACTTTCAGACATAGCCAAAGCACCAACACTTGTTCCGGCGATTAAGCCTGGCAAGAGCTTCTGCTTCTGGTCCAGGCTGCCATTGAGCTGCAGCTGGTTGACACAGAGCTGAGAATGTGCAGCATAACTCAATCCAATGGACCCCGACGCTCTCGAAATCTCCTCCATCACCACACAATGCGCTTGATAACCCATTGCCAGACCTCCCACATCCTCATCTGCAGTCATTCCCAGGAACCCCGCATCCCCTAGCTTCTGCCACATTTCATTGGGAAAGGAATTGGACTTGTCAGTCTGCGCAGCCACTTCTTCTGGGATTTCACGGCGTGTAAATTCCTGAACTCGTTCTCGGAGTTCGGCAAGGTCAGCATAAGTCGGTGGCTCGAAGCCTTTAGGATGTTTTGAGGAAGCATTCCGGTGTTGAAGAGCTGATAATGGGAACCGAGGCTTGAGTAGGAGTTGCAAAGCTGGGCGAGCTGCCACTGACCGAAGACACCTCATCGCCATTTTGAAAATTAGGTGTAAGAAAGAAAGAAGATCCAAACTACATTGTTGATCTTCCAGCTCACCAGCCGCGGCTTTTCAAGGTACAAGTGAAGGCCCCTGTCGGAAATCACTTCCCCACATCCGGGGGTTAGCTCTCGGCCCCTAAGCCGCGACTTGCCGCAACATCGACAAATTCCAGGACATTGTCAACAAAGTCAGAAGAACATACCTTGATGTAGCATTTTCAACATTTTGCTGCTGCCGCTGCGGCTTCTTAGATCCAAACAATGACGACAATGAGTGCTTCACGGGCTCTTCTGAGGCTTTCCAAATCCGTATCGAGGCCATGCCGCCATCCCTCAATCCGCTCCGCCAGACCATCCTTTCGAGGCGTTGCAACGCATTGCCCACCGCATCAGGCCAATGCTATATCAGTTCTACCCTCGGTCGTTGATCCATCGTCCGGGGAATACAAGGAAAATGCAAGACAGATGGGTGAGGTTATGGCGAAGCTAGAAGAACTCACGAGGAAAATACACGAAGGGGGTCCACCGAAAGCACGAGAGAAGCACATTGCGCGGAAGAAGATGCTGCCACGAGACCGAGTCACTGCGTTGATTGATCCTGGAACGTCTTTCTTGGAGCTCTCTTCTTTGGCTGGCCATAAGCTATATCCCGAAGCCGAAGTACCTGCTGGTGGAATTATAACTGGGGTTGGTGTCATTGAAGGAGTTACCTGTATGATTGTTGCAAATGACAGCACGGTGAAGGGTGGGACCTACTACCCAATTACTGTCAAGAAGCATTTGCGAGCGCAGGCGATTGCTCAAGAGAACAATCTCCCGTAAGATACATCAATCTCGAAGCTGCATACTTAGGACTGATAATTTCTAGCTGTGTGTATCTCGTTGATTCAGGTGGTGCAAATCTCCCACATCAAGCTGATGTTTTCCCTGACCGTGAGCATTTCGGACGAATATTTTATAACCAAGCCAGGATGAGCTCCTTAGGAATACCACAAATATCAGTGGTTATGGGTCCCTGCACAGCGGGTGGTGCCTATGTACCCGCCATGTCGGATGAGAGCATAATAGTTGATGGCCAAGGCCACATTTTCCTTGCTGGACCGCCACTAGTAAAAGCTGCTACTGGTGAAGTGGTGAGCGCTGAAGATCTTGGAGGTGGGAGAATGCATAGCTCAGTCTCGGGTGTTACGGACTACCTCGCCGTGGACGACGCACACGCACTTGTGCTTGCTCGGCGCTCTATCAGCAACTTGAACTGGCCAAAGAAGTCTTTCCCCCCTCCCACAACCTATGAAGAACCTTTATACGACCCAGAAGAACTTGTTGGCATCGCAAGTACCAATTTACGGCGGCCATTGCCAATACATGAAATTATAGCCCGGATCGTGGATGGCAGTGTCTTTTCCGAGTTCAAACGAGACTATGGTAGCACTCTTGTTACTGGCTTTGCCCACATTTATGGACATAAAGTTGGCATAGTTGCTAATAACGGCATATTGTTCAGCACATCCTCTTTGAAAGGAGCACATTTTATTGAACTCTGCTGCCAACGACAAATTCCTCTTATATTCCTCCAAAATATCAGCGGATTCATGGTTGGTACTGATGCAGAACGGGAAGGAATTGCAAAGAACGGAGCCAAATTGGTAACTGCTGTGGCTTGTGCCAATGTTCCCAAGTTCACCGTTGTCGTAGGCGCCTCGAACGGAGCTGGTAATTATGGGATGTGTGGTAGAGCTTACGGGCCGAGATTCTTATGGATGTGGCCAAATGCAAAAATTGGCGTTATGGGCTCCGAGCAGCTGACAGCTGTTATGGAGACTGTTGGCAAAGCAGTGGATCCAGAATTGAAAGCAAGGATTGAGAGGGAGAGCGAAGCTGTGTTCTCCTCCGCGAGGTTATGGGTAAGTTCCCACAGCTAAAAGGGCATGAGCTTAGGCTAATAAATATAGGATGATGGAGTAATCCCTCCAAGCCACACTAGGCGTGTACTTGGATTGGGCTTGATGGCTGCATTGGGTGGAAAGAATGAGCCTATCCCAACAAAGTTTGGCGTTTTCAGAATGTAGAAGGCCACGAATAGCAAAAATAGACATGTGAAAACAACCGTGTGCGAGTAATAACGTCAAAGGGCTTTCAGTTCGTGTCTGCTATCGATTACCCCGCTTGCTTGCAGAATCAGGCCACTTCGTTCCCACCATCTTCTGCACTCCCTGCCCGTTTCCCCCACTATGTTCTTTTACGTCTTAAGACAAAGGTACCCTCAGACGCTGGTACTTTCGGGCAAACCCTCGCTTCAATATCAGAAGAAAAAACTCACTCTGACCCATAGGTAGAGTCGAAGCAACTTGAACGAATCGTTTCTCAATATTAAAGTGATTGCTTTCCACGCTTTGCGTGGCTAGCCCTTACTAATGCAGTTTTCACATATCTGAAGCAAAAAGCCCATGGTACTGGTATTACCGCAGACAACAATGCAATCGTTGGAGGTTTTTACTATATCTCAAGGCCAGCAGCCACGCAATTTTTTTTTCCTGTTCTTAAGTCACGAAATTTTACTCCTTTTCATCCAAGACTTATACCTCTCCAAGTAGCCACCCACCCAGCAATGAAGCAGAATATATCCGTGGCAATTAAGCAAGGCCACAAAGCCCTGAATAGACCCGCCCCTATTCAAAATATCAGCACGCTATCCTTGCATAGCACAGGATTCGAGTGTAACTTACAAAACCCCGAATGTAGCCTAGCCAGAAGCAGAATAACAAACCCTGCCCCGTATATGCCTACAATTGCGAAGATCACGAAGTCGAAATGTCGTCTCTTAAGCCTGGGATAATCAATAAGCTAATCCCCCCATATATATATATATATATAAGGTAAGGGGAGAAGAGGAGAACTTACGACCGCCCATAAAACTGCCTCTCCCCGCTCATAACATCCAACTTCCACAGCGCAGCTCCTACGCAAGCCAAATTAAGTAAACTCAACAGAATCCCCAGAAAGATGAACAGGAATCCCCAGCTCAGGATACTGATAATATTAAGCGGGATATGCAGCACGAATGCTAAGATGCAGGCAAGACGTCGGATCGTGCCTGGGCGGTCGGAGAAATCCCATGTTGTAATGTACTCGCGGAAGGGCGAGGTGGACCAGTCTCTTGAGAACTTGGGTGCAGAGGATGTGGGTAGGATGCTGGGCTCGACTGTGTTGTTCGAAGACTGGCGGAGGGAGAAGAAGAACATTTTGCTATTTTCGTAAGATCTTCTTCTACCGTTCCTGTCGGCTCCTACTCTACTGTCTAGGAGACAGTAATGACAATGGACAATAGGACATAGAACTCGCAAGCTCCAAATAATAAGAGAATGAACAAGATGGAGGAGAAGTCGAATAGAAAGCGAGAAGAAAAAGGTTCGTCACTTCTCAGACCCCACAAGCGCCGAAGGATTCATGGGCGCAGCAGGATCTCCTGCCTTCTGCGGCACAGCGTGAGCAGCCTGAAACGCCAATCCGCCGCCGCTCATGCCCGCGACCAATGTGCCGGGTCGAGAACTGCTATTTTAGGCATTGGAATGTTGCTAGGAGGGAAGAGCAGATGAGAAAGTTGAGAAAATTGGCCAATCGAAGAGGGGGAAGTGAGAATTTAAAAAGACTGAGCAAACCTTACATGATGGAGGCAAGACGATCAGAGAACTTTCTATTAGTAAGAAGACATTGAAGCTGAGTTCAGTATTTATTCTCCCTTGACACACTCGTGAGCAAGTTAGTAGTATTATCGTGGTTTTTTAAGGTTGATTTGAGAGAAGGTAAATCAATGTAGCAGCTGTGAACTACCACTCACTAGCTATGCAAGTCGCTCAAAACGGTTGTAACTATTTTCAAGTACCGTCTGACTACCGGCATCAAATGTGGCTCCGAGTCTTGCTTTTCCTCGTGTTACTATTGGCGTATCTCAAGAAGAATTTCCAATAAGGAATCTCTGCAAAACTGTTAGACATTCAGCCCAGTAGGGGAATTTTCAGAAACTCCCAAGGATGATCGTGAATTATCTGTATTTTTTGTTTTATATGTACCGCCACGTCCTGCTTAGACTTACAGCTCCAGGGCTTCACTTGTAACGTACAACTATCCACTCGTCCATTCCACAGGGACCTCAACGCCGTAGCAATGCAACAAACCATACCTGTAGACCCCGGACGCAATCTCACTGTCCGAGATGTCCTCGCCCAAAGCGCCTAGCAATGCAATCGCAGGCCGCAAGAATAGAAGCAAATCGCTAGAATGACTTTTTGCCCCCAGAACACCCTCTAATCAGATCCGTGTGCACAATTCCAGTAACACACTGCTCTTGAACCCCCCTTTTCTCCTTTCATATTTAGATCAACGCTTTCTCCGATTACTCTTTTCGTCGTCTGATTTATGCTCTCCACTTCTAGCTCTGTCACGTTCGAGAAGTAGGGTAAGTTGGCTCTTGCTTCGCGTGAGTGAACCAGTTGAATCAGGTACTACTACCGGAGGTACCGGCTGGATTGTCCTCTTTGCAAACATCCCGCTACCTGGCACATCTTCTGTATTTCGTCCTTTGCCTTTATCCTTTTTAGAAGTGGAGTTAGGACTAGATGCTATACCAACATTCCCCAAGTTCACTTGGCCCGTGGCGTCAGTCAAGGTTGGAGCAAGGCTCGCTGTGCCTTTGGTCTCATGGTCGAGGAGCTGTACGGCACTCAAAGACTTTTGCTCAACGTTTCCTTCGGATTGTGGTCGCAAGGCTCTGTGAAGGATTCGAAAGCCATCACTGGTAGCGGATGGCAATGGACTTGGAGCGGTGCGCAACCCCTCTTTGACCCGCGCATTGGCTTCTGCTAAAAGACTTCTCTGCACTTCAATTTCTTCAAGATCCTCGGCAGTCAGATCCTCGGCAGGCACTTCTTCAGTCTGAAGATTTTCAATTCGACGAAGTTGAGCCGACGGACCAGGGTCACCGGACGAGGAAACCCTCTCCCCGATTTCATCCGAATGTGATGCTTTCCCCCCACGAGTTACACCAGCATTGCGTGGCGGGGTACGCTTCGAATCCGACACCCGTAGCGTGTTCCGTTTCTTTGGTGATTTGGATCGATCAGGGGGAGGTGAGAAGTTCTCCTGGAACCGAGATTGTGGTGGATTGCGAGATTGCTCCACGACAGCTGGCGGAGTCCTCCCGGCGGACGATTGAACTGAAGCAATGGATGGGACTGCTTCAGTGGATGACTGCGATGTTTGGGAGCTCTGTCGCCGCACAATCACAGGCCGCTTCTTCCTGGCAGAAGCAACAAAGCCTCCTTTCTTCTTGTTAGAAGGTGGTGATTTCCTGTCAAACTTTACATTCTGAGAATCGGGAGACGGAGGTTCAACAACAACATGTGAATTCGTTTGCGAGTTCGTGCTGGCCGAGGACGAAGGGTCCGCCTCTCCGTCAGATTCCGGGGGAGAAATGAAGCGTGCTGTCGGCCGTGGTCCACTCGTAGATGGCCCTCTCGTCTTTTTCAGAATAGGATGTGGCATAGGCGCTGGGTTCCTTGAGGCTATAGAAGATGCTGTAGTACTTGGCCGGCTTGGGTCAGATCGATTGAGGGCGGTTGTGCTTGAGGCCGTGGGTCCACGACGAGCAGCTGTAGTCTAAGTTTCCATATTCAGTAACGGCTTGGCTTGTGGTGACAGGCATTTCATACCAAGGGTGGGGTTCCTTCATCACGATTCGGAGGTCCTCGAAGTGGCACAAAGGTCTGGCCATCCGATATATGTGCAAACAGTCGTGCAACAGTTGCGCCGTTCAACGACTTCTTTCGACTGCCCCATATGCGCCACCAATAGTTCTCCAGACGTTCAGCTGTGGGATCGAGAAGTCGCCGTTTGGTAGTGGTATATACTGTTACAAATCTGTCAATTCCATCTTGACAGGGGACTTTTTGTAGATGTACCTTTCCAGAACTTGGCAATATCTGCAACGTCCAATGGCTCCTGGTTGATTCTCTCGATATCCCCGTTCAGCCCGGCAGCGTTAACAACAAATCCCTTAGGTAGTATCAACGACATCCTTGTGGAGGTGCCAAAACAGAGGGTATCGACAGCAGCCCTTTCGCGGCAGGCAAGCCTACCGTGAAAGTTTGCTGCGTCCAACGATCTCGAGGGTCAAGGAAGCAGCATTCAGGGAAGAAACTCTGGAAATCCAGTGAGGCAGGCGCGAGGAAAGAGCTTTCCGTTTGTGAAGTGCAAAATGTTTGGTGGGGCAAGTCGGCCTTACATCAAAGCTTCGCCCCACAGCTTTTTACTAGTGATATAAGACGATTAGGGCTTTCAAATCCGACCCGACTCGAGATTTGACGTGTTCCCGTGAAGAGAGTGCGTGTGAATGGACCCGATATACTTATGGATCCGGCAAGCCGCGACAAAGCTCGGCAACAAGGGAAGGACAGGACTCGCAACTGAGGACGGCAAGAGATCGATATCGCTATTGTTGTACAGTACCTCGTGGAAGCACGAGGAGCAGAGAGTTATTAAGTCCAATTCTGCTTGGCTGGTGGTGGTGGCACGCTTAGAGCCCCGATAATTAGGTCATTGATTGGACGGCGTGTACCTAATGGGATGGGAGAAGCTGGAGGCGCGAGGGCAGGGCGGGGCAGAGAGGGCGCGGCGGGACCACGCTTGCTTACTCGGGAGTAGTGACAGACTGGAAGAGAGTGAGGAGGAGAAGGGAGAAGTGAGAGAGGGAGCATGGGCAGGGCAGGGCAGGGCAGCTGACGAGCACGCGCAGAGGTGAGTGGTGGTTGGGGAGAGGGAACAGCAGAGCGCTGCAGCACCGCAGCGTGACGGGTGACGGGTGTCGGTGGTCGGTGAGGTTTGGGTTCTGGGTCCACCAGGTCTGGTCGGGTAAGGTTAGGGCAGTAGGGCAGGACAGGTTAGGTCAGGTCAGGATAGGTTAGGATAGGTTAGGATAGGTTAGGATAGGTTAGGTTAGGGGCGAGCGAGCGAGCGACGAGCGTGCTCGGTGGCCCAGGGCCAGGTCCAGGTCCTGGTCCAGGTACCTGCGAGCGGGAGGCGGTACAAGTCGTTCCCAGCGAGCTCCAAGCTCGGCTCAACTCGCTGCGAGCGCGGGCCTCGGATTTGACGCGCGAGGGAGCGCGAGGGAGCGCGGCTGCCCACCGGGCTGCCAGGATGTCGCCTCCCTCCAGGCTCCGGGCCACGGTTGTTGCCCAGGCGTACAGGCGTACAAGAGCGTGGGCGAGGCGTGGGAAGGGCGAAGCGGGACGCGGGAAGTGGGAAGTGGGCGTGCCGAAGGCTAGGTTTGGTTCTTAGGGAGCTGCCAGGAGCTGCCAGGAGCAGCAGCACGAGATCGAGGTGGAAGTAGAAGTGGAGGTGGAAGTGGAGGTGGAGATGGATGTGATGCGGACGCCATGTGGATGTGGATGTGGTGGACTCGTGGAGGGGGTAAAGTCGAAATACGGCACCCAATGATCCTGGAAATTGCTGCTTGCGGTAACCTCAATGGGCGATTGCAGCACCGGGGTATAATACCGTAAGAGTTGTTGCAAGGCCTTGAGCGTTGGTGACAGTGACAGTGACAGTGAGAGAAGTGGAAGGAGATGTTGGGTAAAGAGAGATTTGTGCCCCCCTTGACCTTGACGCAGTCCCTCTTCTACGGAGGGCGGGTCCGGTCCAGGCAGTCTGACGTTCTGACGTTCTGGCGCTCCATGGTCCGGTTCTCGTCCTTTAGAGTGCTTGGAGCTTCAAGGATTTCTGGTGCCTCTGCACTACTGTTTCTCACTCAGATATGGCCGGCTCCAAGACATGTCAATTGTGGATCAGCATGGTGGCTTTGCGCTGCTCTTGGCGGGTCGAGAAATCCTTCACGCTTTTGGTCAGCAAAAAGCACTCAACGGTACAGCTCTGCTTTTTCAGCGGAGGTTTGCTTGACCGACTAGCCATGTCTTCGTTTGTGCGTTGGTGAGCTACCCAAGGGAGGTTAAAGGTGTTGCCTCTTCTCGAGTCATAGTAAGAGCCCCCGTTAAGAGTGTGTGGAAACGGGCTTGCATGATGCAGCTTTTGCCGAAGGCCAGAGGTCTGACTTGTCCGCATTCAGGTCCGACTGAATGTCAAATACCCCCCTTATTCCCCCTCCGCCTCGCCTCACCGCTCCCCTCGCGGGCTCACCGTCGCTCCAGCGTTCGGCTGAACATCAAACCAATGCCCCGTGGTTGACGGCCAGACACCACTATCTGATCACAAGCCGTTGTTCAGAGTCTGCTAACGCGGCAGTCCTCTCGGGCAGCAACGAAAGATGGCAATCCCAGGATGTGTCGGAGAGCGTTCAACTGCCTCAGATCGGGAAACCCTCCGAGCCTAAAGCTGGAGCTGAAGCTCTCTCGATCTTGGATCTTGGGGCTGCTGACCTCTCGCGTGAGCTGTTCTCCCAAGCACGTCGGGTGACGCTCGATATTGTGATGCGGTATGCTGTATAGCCGGCCACAGACAGAGCGACACCGAGGGACTCCGAAATCGAGCGAGACGCCTCCATTGCCGCCATCTCGGTGGCACAAAGGAGCATCGCTGGGACTCCAGAAACCCGGTCCGGCGAAAAGCGACGTGTATCATTTGCTCCTCAGAACCAAAAATACAACCCCTCCCCAGCCTTGCTCCCATGAAATGAATGCATTACCAACGGCAAATCGTGACAGGCCGGACCGCGCGTTTCCCCTCTGCTCCACCATCCCGTCAGCCGCATTGTGATCAAAGAGCACGCAAAGCGGTCAAGTGACGGTGCCAGCAGCCAGTTGCGCTTCTAGAACGTGGCTCCCTGGCAACATCTGGCGACGCCCCCACCCCCACGGTCTGGACCCCACGTTTTTGGGCTGGGTAGGCTGGATCGAGGCATGCTCGAACCTGGTGAACCCTGCCGGCAAGATGCAAGGGGCGGCACGGCCCACCCTGTAAACTGTCTTGGGGATCCGATCGATTGCTATCTATCATCTTTGGCGCTCGCCCTCGCGCTCTCCTCCGGGCAGGAGAGGAAGAAGCAAGCGAGGCCAGCGAGGCCAGCGTGCTGGCGGGAGACAGTGTAGACAGTCTCTTGGATTGTAACAAGGAGCACGAGGCACTGGTTTTGACTGGATGCAGCACCTTTGAGGCCAAAGGACTGGGGGTCACCCACACAAAATATCCTGATCTTTGCTGGCCCGATTTTGCTGTGGTGGACCTCAATTCTCACTTGGCTTTGCAGGAAATCCAATTTGTTTTATTGGCGTCTTGGGGATATCTGAACCCAATACCATTCCATGAAAGAAAGGGCTTAGGTACTCGCCTAGCTAACGTGACCCCTTTTATACGAACCGAGCGTTAGAAAACTAGTCCTCGAAATCCAGAGCTTGTCACTACGTGGCTATTCGTTTATCACTGGCGCGAGAGAAATTTACGCTGTTCGTCAAAATAGATGCTAGTGTGCTACCCCGTCTTCAATCCCAATTCTAGATGCGCTCCAAGGTCTGCAAAGCTACTTTTCAACGCTCCTCATAACGTATCAATCAAGCATTTACGTGATGGTGTAGCCTCCATCCACACGCAAATCAGCACCTACCCGTAACGTATTAGATGGGTCTATCAACATGACGCCAAGAGGAACAAGGGAGCGGAAATATCCATGTGGGGGTTCGAAATTGTTGCTCACCTGTAACGTAGGATGATGCGTCAGATGACAAGAAGGTTACAGCACCCATCAAATCTTCTGGCTGGCCCATCTTACCCTGGGGGATGAGAGAAGTCCATTGTTTCTTCAAATCTGGGTTGTCATCAAGGATTTTTTTGGTCCTAGATGTTCGTCGTTAGTCAAGGTCCGATCAGTTGGGACACCATTCTTACAGCGCGGTCAGCATGTATCCAGGGGAGATGCAGTTAACTCGAATCCCAGCATGAGCCCACTCGACCGCTAGACTGGAAGCTAAATGTCGTACAGCAGCTTTAGCAGCGTTGTATGGCGCTTGCGGTTGTGGCACATTGACAATTGCTCCGGACATGCTGCCGATGAAGACCATGCTCCCTGGAGCTTTCCGTTCCATCAGGTGTTTGGCCACCGCAATCGCAAACAGATATGTTCCATCCACGTTGACTCCCCAAAGCTTCCGTACCCGTTCGATTGGATAATTGATTGCTTCAAAATTCTCTGTAAACCCTGCGGATGTAACCAAGTTATCAATCTTTCCGTGCTGCTCGATGATTTCGGCGATAGCGGCTTCGACTGATTCTTGCGATGAGACATCGGCATAATGCGCCGTAACTTTGGGAACTCTATGCCTTGGTCAGCTCGGTCAAGTTAAACGTGGACGGTTATAGGTGGTACTTCTCTGATCCAGGGTTCTCCCTCACGAAAGATGCCACGAGCCCTTCAGCCTGCTTTTCGGCTTCCTCTTCTAAGTAGTGTCAGTAAAGAGCACAAGTGATAGGTATATACCTCCGACTTACTATTCAAGTCCACAATGGCGACATCTGCCCCGCTGATAACCATTGCTTGAGACATGACCAAACCGAGACCACGAGCACCACCCGTCACAACTCCTACGCGACCTTCGAGGGAGAAAGAAGCCAGAGTACGCTTGAAGTGTAGGCCTCCTCTGCCTTGTACTGGAGTACTAGATGGAAGATCACCTTCCTCTGGATACTCGACTTGCACGGAAGAATCAGTTCGGGCAAAAGACCCCTCGGAAATCTCATCTTTCTTTTCATCTCGTCGAAGAGATATAGAACTATGAATCAGTCTTTCCGAACATAATGATGGTCTTGGCCTTGCAGCAATTGCACCCGGGAACGCCCTTACAGCTCGAACTGTTTGCCGGACCAATTGTGATCGAAACATGGCGAGTATGGAGGACAAGCTTCGCGAAGCAAAATGACAACAACAACAAGTAGAGTGTCAAACCCAGTTGACAAGGTCAATAAAGCAGAACGAGCCCAACTGTCGGAGGAAATAGATAGCTAAGTGATTGAAATGCAATTGACTTGGAGTTGAGGTAAGAGCTTTGCCTCGTGTCGAGGTCCTTCCTCCGATAATTCTTAGCTGCTCTCCACTTTTGCAGAGTGTGCGGGATGACGTTGTGTTGCAGATCCTTGACTTGAAGGGTCCTGCCAAAATTCAACAATTTAATGGGACAAAGCCCACCAAGTTACGAGTAACGTACTTCCCTCATCCTTCTGCTGAGGCAAGCTGTGGGATTTAAGGGAGTGGATGTCGGCCAGGCATTCGTGGAATTGCCCTGCGAAGAGGGGGGGTAGCCGCTTCAAGGGTCCCGCCTAGTTGATGTATGCAACTTCGTAGGCTTTGGAAGCTAGAACAAGCCATCCAAATCACGTGGAACGCTCTCAGATTGTGTGCCCTATGCTTGCATCAGGCTTTGAGATGCATTGTCTCCTCGGAAGACTGTTTCGAATCTGGGCTCTCCTCTTCTTTCTAGTTGTGCGCTTCTCATGTTGAGAACAGGGGTGCGAGACCTCCGTCATCAAAGCTCCTGCACTGCTTAAGGCTGTAAGTCCAACGAGATATGGCTCTGACCAGACCAAACTCAGCTTTGCAGTTGATAACAGTGTATGTGATTCACAAGAAATCCCCAAAACAAATATGTGTATTTAACAACGGAGAGTGCAGAGACCGATATTTGCATTCCATATCCCTTTCGTGCACCGTACCCTCGCTTATCGACACAGCCCCCTCGACCCTTGCCGCGCTAGTCTTGCTTTGGCCAACTCACCTCACCTCCTCCTTTGACGTCGCCACAAGGTGACGACAACGGACCTGGTCTTCATCAAAGAACCACAACTCCATCGAACAATCTTCAAAGCATCACTTTCACGACTGGGTCCTGAACCAACATATCTACAATCATGCGTTTCTCTCAGCTAGGAGTCCTCGCGGCTCTCGCTGCAGTTGAGGCCTTCCTCCTGCCTCCTGAGATCTCAGCCGCCGATACCGACATTATCAACACCCTACCTTTCGAAGATGCCGTCGCCGTCGATGGACGTGTTATGGAGATCGACTGCCCTGGATGCCCTGTCGTCAATGCCATCGAAGACAAAATGCATCCTACTCAAGTCGACAGCGTTCTCAAGCTTGACTTCAAACTGGTCCACGACGAATTCGACAGGCTGTATCTGAACAACCTACAAATTTACCCTATGAATCCAAGTGCCATGAACTTCCTAGAGCCCCTCACGGCCACCCAGATGGTCAAGAACGATGATAACACCTGGGAATACTCGTCAACACCGAAGCTGGGCTATGCGATCACCGTCGGTCGCCCTCTGGCTTCCAGCCAAGATCAACTCGAACTTGTCTCCATTCACGTCGAAATCCTTGAAGTGGCCGATGTATATCTTCCTTCAATGCCTACAGTGGATATTCAATTGCTCGAGACACCTAGCCACAAGCTGATGATTGGGGACGCCTCCATCAATCAGCCGGTCAAGCCATCGCGGCCAGAGCACGACGAGTGCAGCACAATCCTGTGCAAATGGAGAGCTATTGTTGCTGACAGACTCTCAAAGTTGAAGGGGTGTGGCTCCAAGAAGGCTAGTCCAGGCCATTCTATTCAAACTGCCCCACAGCCTCATGAAGGCCACGGGCATCACGGCCGCCCTCACTCCCATGGAAAGCATCCCGATGGACCTCACCGCCCATACCGGCATCATCGTCACAGACACGGTGGAATCACGCGCTTCCTCAAAGGAATCGTCATGCATGTCGTTATTCCAGTCCTTATTGGTGTGATGGTTGGAATTACAGCTAGCCTTTTGGGCATGGTTGTTGGTCACATTGCAATCTTTGTCTGGCGTATTCTATTCCGCCGCAACACCCCAAGACAGCAATATACCAAGGTCCAACAAGAAGAAGCTGCTGTAGATGGTATTGTAGATGAAACTAAAGGCTTTGTGACCCACCAAGGTCCACCTCCCGTGTACGAGGAGGTCGTTGTTGTTGAGAAGGTTTCTGAGTAAGCGGGGATTGAGCGTCTAGAAATCGAAATAAGGGTTGATTCGTCGGCGTTGAATGGAGGAGCTGTGATTAAACATCATCCGCAGATGGCTTCCGGAGTATTGACAGGTCAGGATATTTGGTTGCAAGCGGGACAGCCTGTTTCCCTTTGTCACTTTGGTGTACGACTAATACGGTTTTGGAGCAGCAATTCAGCCTGATTTATAAAGCTCTCTTCCCGTTATCTGGACATGACCGTGCCATAAAATGTATTCTTTCACTAGCTATGAAGATTAACCAAGTCCTCTCTAAATCTCATATTCTATGCTCCTAGACACAACCCCAGCTCCCCTCTTTCTATATTGCAATACACTCTTGTCCATCTCTTTAGTTAGTTTCGCAGAATGCAGATCTCTTTTCACTTTCTCATTCTTTTCCACCACCGACTCCTTATTTCACAGCAAATCTACTCCTCTTTCTCAGACTCGCCCCATAATAATACAGAAGATAGAAAAGGACTGTACATCCACAACTTAATCCTGCCAACAAGGTACAACCCTTCGCAACTCCCAGGCTCCTAAACATAGGCCCCGAAAATACAATACACCCTGCAGCGAAGGCGCTACGAGCGAAGTCGTTTGCGGCGAAGAGGGAAGCAGCGTGTTGAGGGTAGGTGAATGGTAAATACATAAAAATGGATTGCATGATCGTGTATACCCCAAGCATAACCAGGCCAACGCCGATTGTGGGTACAATCCAGTGAGTATTTCCATTTGCCGTCCATGCTGGGGTACATATTAGCCAGCCTCTCATTTCTGTATACGTATTTGGACGGTTGACATACCAAAAAGAAACAAGCCTGCGGGCACGAAGAATGTAGAGATGAGTCCGGGGATCAGACGCTGTTCTGGTGCCCCGAATCCGCTTTTCTTTACTTGTGGTTCGACCATGTAGTAGTAATAGCCGCAGTAGGACGGCATGCAGATCAAGAGTGCGACGACGACCGAGAGGAATGGGAGACTTGATTCGCCGAGGTTGAAACCATACATCACAGGAAATACCAACGGGAAAGATTCGAAGAAAGAATAGAAGATGCCATATACGAGGGCAGTATAGAGCGTTGTAAAAGCCTATATGTGCTGTCAGTTACTTGAACTTTCAAACTGAAGAGAAATAGACGCATACAACTGCAGGATCAAGAGAATTGATCTGCCATGGTTTGACGAGCGCCTCATATGCGATATCACCTGCGCTCATCCCCGCTTGGTCAATTTCTGACTGAGCAAGGAGGTTATCATTTCCAGTAACTTTACGTAAACGACGTGCCCGTCGAAGCAGGATATTGGAGCAGGATGTTTCAGGGAGGGAAATGAGCATCATGAGGCAAACGGGTGCAGATAGCCATAACATCTCCCAAGAGAACCTAATTGCATACGTTAGGCAACCTCAGGGCTAGAGTTGGTGCTAAACCTACCAGTGCCACCCTATACTACCTTCGGCCGAAATGCTGAAGCTAGCAATGATAGGCGCAAGAGCGGGGCCCAAAGTCACTTGGATGTCGGTCAACATGAAGCTGGACCGATCAGATCAAAGTAGACTTACCTGAGCCAGCCCATATTGCTAATGAGTAAGGTATTTTTATCATGGGATACATATCCTGGAAAGTCGCAGCTCCCGTAGCCAAACAAGGCGAACCTAGCAATTGCTTCTCAGAAACATCCCAGGGGAAGACACAAGAATATCCTTACCGAAGAAACCAGACAAAAACCGCAAGATTAAAAGCCCAGGAAAGTTTTGTACCAAAGCAGTTGGAATAGTCAATACCACGAAGATGACGAATGTTCCAACATAAATTGGAGTTCGACCAAGCGCAGGAATTCTAAGCTGTATCAGTTAAATCCAGCACGAATCTTGAAGTGTGAATTCTCACTCGCTCAGAGGCGAAAAGAGCATCGGCCCAATTCCATCTAATAGCAGATCAGTTTCTGTTCATACTAGCCAGTCCGTCTTCCCAACATACATGCAAGAACATAAATCGCCAATCCTAAGGAGGCAGCCACATTTGAAATGCCGTACTCCTTCATCACGCCTTCCGAGGCAGGCGAGTAGACAGACGAACCAAAATAGACCGCGAAAGAATATATACTTTTGAAGAAAAATTAGATGGGGAAGATCAAGATCGTATAAGTGGCAACTCACCAGATTTGGAACGCGACATACAGCTTCTTGGCAGAGCTCCAGTTATACGGATTCGCTGGGTCATCTGCAGTGGGTCAGTACATTTCTTCTCAGATATAAGTCAAAGGATGCTACCTGTGGTGTACCAATCCACCAGGATTTTACCATCTGCAGTCTTCTTGGGCTGGATTGCTTGGCTGGTTGTTCGTCGCATGGCGAGTTGCATGTCTCGCGTCAGGATTCGATCATGGTAACCTAGGTCTACATCGCGAGTCGTTTCCATTTTTTCCAAGTCTAGCTCAACAGTCTCGCCTCTCTCCTCTCCCGAAGGGAGCGAGTTGACTCTTATACCGGCAGATGCACCTTGGACGGCTTCTGCCCAAGTCTCTTCAATATAGATTTGGCCAGGTAGCTGAAACTGTGAGGCTTCTTCGACATATTGTAAGTATCTGCCCCTTGTTGCAAACCTTACCAGCTGGCCACATGCAGACTCTCGAATAGTGTCTTTCATCCTGTCGATTGGTGCTGCGTCTGTCGTTCAACTGCAAATCCTGAAGGGAAGGAATTGGAACTATGTGTGCACTAGACTCTGCTGCTAGAGATCATGATGGCTTCGAATGAAGTTTATAGAACTGGTGACTGTAAGAAATTATGTTGGAGAGGGAAAACATGAGATCTGAGGACTTTGTTCTGTTCCTAATCTCGCCAGTCAAAAAGTTATTCGTATTTGAGATCACAAAGCGTCTGCAACATGAACGAGACCAAGAGATCGTCAATGTACGGGCCAATAATTTTGGTTAATAAGATACGGAGGTATCATTAATGGATTTCAGAAGGATAGTGGCATGTGGGTTGGTTAATCTTGGTCACCCGGGTTTATTTATGATGGCCCCGAGGAGCAACCTTGTCCCAAACCATGGACCCACTCTTCGTTGATCTGGGAATAGAATAGAAATTTTAATTTGTGAACAGGATTTAATAATGAGTAGGTAAGCAAGTACATACCAGAGTGGAATAGCTGCTGCCCATATATCATTGCTGCCAAGTTGCAACTCGTGCTTCTAGCTCACTGCTACTATGCATAAATCTAAGCCCCTTGCTTTGTTTCTTGTCACCTGCACATTATCTAGTTGTATATAAGGGAATACATAGAATTATTTTCAGCTGTTGATGAAGATTTTCAATGCTTCATCATCTGCAGCTAGGCACCTGCAGTACAGTCCGTTTCCTTCTTGAATCAAATCAGGCAAGAACATAAGCTGGTGGATTGGATACCCTTCAAGTGGAAGCTCCAAGTCCTTGCTAGAATTTCGTCATACGGGCAAGGAATTCGGCAGCCGTGGCATCGATATTTTTTTTGTAAAATCTTGGACCTTCGCCAAAACAGACTGATTTCCATATCAGACTCTGCGCAAGCAATTGAGCTGGGAGAATTTGGATAGCTTCCTCAGCAAAGATAGCGGTATCTTCTTGAAATATATTGTACGGAGTCTCGTCGTAAGATTCAAAATGGCCGGTCTCAAGCTCACTACGCATCTCTCTATGGCGATATATGGATGTTGGAAAAAACCTGGCAGTGGAACCGGTGAGCGTGAATCCCCATTGGTCCCGAAGATATAATTGTGTATCATAGGGGTCTAGCCACTCTCTGATAGATCCGACTTCTTCGATCAAGTCTTGGTACATTGTCACTCGAAGCCCGGAAGTCATGACAGGGTGAGACGGACCGAAGAGAACGATACCATTCTCATCCTCTGTGCCAGACGCCTCTTTAACTGCGCCGTCCATGGCGGGGGTCTGGAGAGACAATTTTTGGAGGAAGTCCGATGCATCGGTAATGTAATTGTCAGATTTCTCGTACCGAAATCGATACCGCATGAGGCTCGGGATGAAGCCTGGGACTGATAATTCTCCTTGTAAAATTCGAATACTGAGGATGATGGTATCTCTATATAGACGAAATGCGAATGAGTTGGGCCCGGACACCTATTCCCCAAGATCTCGGAATCAGCATACTCCTTTTAGTTGTTTTCCGAGGTGGAAAGTTCCAGGATCCATTGGACATAGTTACAAATCCTGGACCTGAATCGACACAAAAGGGAATAGTTCTCCAAAAAGTTGGGACTTACACAGTAGTGGCTCAAGAATTCGTCTGCTGCTCTAACTTGCGAGGTATTGTTCAAAACCCCATAACCCAAACGGGGGCTGAAGTTACCGGCCTGAGCCGGAGACAAGGTATAAGCAGCCGCAGAATAATTCCTGGACAATGAGAGGGGAGGGCCAAATTCCACTTGGACAGGCCGGGAAGGCGATTGTGATGCCATGGACGTTGTGGATTCTTCCATAAAGGGCGTAGTCTCCAGTATAATTTCCTCGTCTTGTTCATTTGCCACTGGACGCCGGAGGAGTTAGCATAGTCCTATTTCAGAGTGTCTCGGGAGTAAATGGAGCACACTGAGTAAATGGAGCTCTCATGGGATTTGTCAGGAGTACATAATATGGAGGAGGAGCATTTCAGAAAATGGCTACAAGGAACTTAAGGAACCCCGTTGCCCTTACATGATTCGGCAGTACGCGCATGGTCGAGGATTCTTGCAGTCGTTTGTTTCAAGTCATCCAATAGAGGTAAACAGTTTAGGACTTGAGAAGAGTTGACCCGTCGATGTCCAAAGTGAATAAACTCGGTCACAATTGCCTCAACTGTTCTGTCCAAGGACGCTATCCGGTTTTTCAGTCGATGCGTCTCGGCTTGCTTCCTGGCCATGTAGTTTTTTTGGGCTTCCCGGCCTCGCGCTCGCTTCTGCTTGTTGTTCAGCACCCAACGCGAAAGCATTTTGGACAATCTCACATCTTTAAGTGGCTCATCTGTTGCCTCTTTTCTTGGCCGGCCTCGTGGCCGCGCCTTCGATTGTTTCTTCTGAAGTTGACCGGAATTCATATGTGATAACTAGAGGCGTTTAAACTTGATGGCTCCGTCTTCCTGTATGTTTTTGCAACTTGCAAATAACTTTCCAAGGTTATGCAGATAAATATCCATCAATGTAGAGTCTCAATGTACACTCTTGCCACTACAAGCTCACTAATGTGGACGCCTGGGGCTTATAAATGGGGATTACTGATCACTTCGTATCACCCTGAAGATGTTTATGGGGGTCACGTGCAGACATTATTCACCACGATGCTCCAACAGCTTTCAAGCAGCGGGCCAGCTAATACAAAACTATCATACACAATCAAAGACGACATGAATCGCCACAAATCTAAAACGAACAACTCGTACAACACAGACCTGTTTTGTAGGCCAGTCTATCACTTGGATAGCCCGTCAAATATTCAACACGCTGGTGTTTTAACATATTCCCTGCTACTCACTTACTAAGATATCCCAAAAATTTCCGAGGCATTGAGCTAAGAATGGATAGCCCCATGTCAATAGCTTTAAAGTAGGGTATATGCACTATTCACAAGATCCGTTGGGCGCCCTCTCCCAAACCGGCCGAGAACTCCATTCAAACCGAGCTTTTGCCCGAAACCATCTAACGTTATGATGTGAACTCCTTTTGCCATTTGACCAATTGCCTAGTCAAGACATCCATCATTTCGAGACAGGACAGGTCCTTGAAATCCTTGTTAGCGTTGGCATCTCCAGGTTCACTTCCTTTCGATCCGTCAATACGCTTGTCGCCATTAACCTTGATCATCGGCAGTCCATCTGCTATATTTCGGATCATCTTCTCTGCAGCTTCTCCACTGGCTAGTGACATCGACTCGCCAGCCATTTCGAACTGTGTGCGGGTGATGAAGTCTAGAATGGCTGCTACCCTCTTTTTCATGTCGGACATTGTAACTTTGCTAGTACTTTTGGATTTCCCTGGTTTACTCCCTTCATTGCCGGGTCCCTTGGTCCCAGGAGTGTGCCCATTGTCATCGCCTCGTAGCACGTCGCGAGATTGGGATCTATTCGGGGACGGATCGTCGCCATCTGGTTGGTCTCGATCTTTCGTGTATTGGTTCTTCCCTAATTTGCCCTTCCGAGAATTTGGCGGTCGGCCGCCTTTTCTATGAGATGTAGAGGGGACACTTGGTGGTGGTGTGTCGGGTGCGGCTACTTGGGATGAAGATGGTGGGTCCAGGGGTTGAGCGGTATCCTCGGTGGTTTTGGTCACAACCCTCGCTGCAAGTGGTAATTCTTCGGAAGGGTCTGAGTCTACAGCCCATCATTAGCACCATATAAGCGTACAAACGTGCCCAGGCTCACCATCAATTCTTCGACGCTCGGCACGCCCCTTCCGTTTATTTGCAGCCTCCTGTCTCGACCTCTCCAGCTCCTCTCTCAGTTCTTTTTCCTTGTGGTTGCGTGCAGCAGCTCCTCTGATCTTTTTGCCAACGTTGGGCCTTGCATTAGCGCCGTCATCGGAATCGGCCTGAGAGGCAAATCGATGTGGTTCACCAGATGGTGATGGCGAGGCTGACGCTGTCCGCTGCCTCTTAATTCCATCCAGTTTGCTTTTGTCGAAGTCAGTTACGAGCGCATCATCGGGGGAAGGTTGCTTACTCTTCGCTATCACTGCGACCTCTTTTGCCTCGCCGTGTTCCCCCATCGGTACTTTCACCACTTTTTTCTCCTTTGCTCGCCTCTATAGCACGTCGCAATTGTTCCTCCTCGTCATAAGCAGCATCTCGACTGTTCATTGTCGACCTCCGCTTTGCACTTTGTAAACTTGACGAAGGGCGACCGCTTTTGCTGCCTCGTGGAGATCGTGTGCCATCTTTGGAGAAAGATGCTGCCCGAGAGGTTGTTCGAGACAAACTTTGGTAAAGCGGTAGATAATGTGAATAGCGTTGCCTGCGGGCGATCATGTCAGCAGTTTGTTCATATTTCATATTTGCAACAGAAGTTATTTGTAGATGTTTCCTCCCACCTGAAGCAGCCAGCCTTGTGAGACTGTATCTGCGCCACGTTCTCGCGTCGTGGCTAGCTGACAGCTCGCATGCTTTTGGTAAAGAAATTGAGAATCCTCGAAGGAATAGGATTTACGTACCCGTTGGGAGCCGTGAATATTTTATGGAGGTCTTTCCGGCATTCTTCGCAGAAATATTCATCAGGGCTTGTGTCTTCATTCATAATGCCAACGCATCCGCCATGCTGCCAAACCTTGCAAACATCGCATTGCAAGAAAAATCCAGCCAGGTCTTCCGTTACGTCTGCAACGGTTATTATAGGTTCTTCAATTCCTTCACGTACGCCGTGCTTGTTGTCCTCATCGCCGAGTTGTGGCGGGCCTGGATACTCGTCGAATCCGCAAATGCAGCGAACGGCCTCATCGTCCTCTCCGATCTCTTCAGTGCCATTTGTTGTTTCGACTTGAATTGCTTGAACCTTTGAGGATTTCTCCCGCTCGTCGGCTCGACCGCGCTTTCGACGTGTCTGGATCGTATCTTCGACGGCGGCGGTGGTGATTGTGTCTTCCGGCGGTTCTGAGGACAATGAGCCCGAGGGAGTGGATTTTCGCGGCGATTCAGTCTTCTGGTGAGATCTCGTAGCCCTGTCTGCGCGCCCGGATGAGTTCGAGGAGGCGGAGGAGTGATGTGACGATTGTAGAGATTGGCTGGCGCGAGCTGCCCGCGAAGAGCGTCTGGAGGTGTCCATTGTAGCACCTGCCAATGCTTTCGAAGGCGAAGTATCGTGCCGCTGCAGATCACGATGCCCAATTGCCCCGGCGGATATTGTGTGTTCGTGGTTGTTGAATTGAGGGCGAAGATTGCCTTCAAGCAAGTGGAAGCTTCACTCCACTGCTCGCGATGATGCCAGAGCAGGGCGGAGGATCCGAAATTGAGTGCTCGAGCGGATTGTCGAGTCTAGAGGATGCTCAGGGACTTCGCGACCTGAAGGCGAGACAGTGGGCAACTCTGGGTGATCATGGTGGTGGCGGGAGGTGTTTTTCGTGGTGGAAAATGAAGGGCGCTCTCGCTCTCGAGAAAGAAGACGGACGGAGCTGGGTTGGCCCACCAGGCCCCGCAGACGCAGGCGCAGACGGAATTGCACGATACGCCCAGCTGGGCTGCCGTAGGGTAAGTAGGGTAACGTGCACCTTATTAATTGCCTGTGGTGTGGACTACAGTACAATGCAGTTAGCTCACCTGCTGGCACTATCCACCTTCAATAACCATCATTATTCTCAACGCCAACAGGATTGTCGTTTTGATCTCCCCTACTGCCATTGACAACGTTTATGCTTCACGCTCTCTTGCTCCTTTGTTTGGATACTTGTTGCGCTCTGGGATCGGGCCTCCCCGTTTGTTGAACCGTTTGGTGGCTACGCTGAGCAATCAGAGAGGTACGAATCCTCCACCGCATCTTCTGCCCTGCACCAGGAGCTCGTGGTTGAGCCAGAGTATGAGAAACGAACTATCTTTTGTGCGGAGAGAGGAAACAAAATGATGTCGTCGGGCATAAAATTTCTGGGAAATGTGGCTGATGTGTTATATTGCAGCCAGAAGATAGGAGATCATTGAGAAAAGCAACTTTAGATCTCCTTTGGATCTGGACTTCATATCAATAGATCCCCCTCCCACAGCTTTGTGACGATTCGATTCGGGGCAGGCATTCCTGCCATGTCAGTGTCAGTGATGGGTATGAACATCCCAGTTCCACGTCCGCCACGTCCTCTGATCTACACCCACCAGTGCAGAAAGCTCATTCAACCGCACCTCTCTCCCTTTTCCCCCCTTCAGACTCTGCACTGGCTGATACTTTCTTCCAATGTTCTCTAGGCTATTCTCCCGAATCACCACGAGACATGTCTCCAGATGCCATCTCTCCATACCCAGACAGACCCATCCGCCCGTTACCGAAGAGAAGGCTTCGTGAGCGACTCTCTCCAGATGTTGCCGAGTCCATAAAATACCCTCCTGCCCCCCAGACCACCACTCCGTTGTTTTACCATCCGTACAATCGGGAAGATGTCGGAACGAATAGTTTAGTGGAATCGCAGCATCCGAGTGAGCGGGAACGAGCAGACGAAATTGAAAGAAATTATATCTCACGAAGGAATGGCGACGAGCTAGAAAGTGACGAGGATGAAACTGCGTACCGGAGTAGGATTTATTCGAGGCATTCGGTTCATACGACTGGCCGATCGTATAGATATGTTCAGAAGCCAGACTCAAAGCACCCAAATCCTCAGCCTCCAGCATCTACGGCTTCGTCAGCGGACGGGTATGATTCGTTTGAGAATACGAACAATAAGAAAAAACGCAAGATTCCAACGCCCGGCGACTCGAACCTCAACGGGGTTCATCTTTCAAGCGATGTGGCTGGCATATCTGGTGCGGATGATCTTGCTGAGGATATTGGGACTGGACCTGGGTCGTATCACAGTTCGGGAAGTATCGGCCAAGGAATCTCTGGTCCTGGAAGGGGCAGATATGGTCGTATTCGGAACGGCAGGAGCCCACTGAGAACTTTATCCGATGCCTCAAGCAACTGGGGCAATGGACGAACGGCCAAACAAAGGCAACCTCAGTGGCCATCATCAAGTAAGCCTGATGATAATAGAAACCACGACTGTTGATGTTTACTGACAGAATTGCAAGCCGAATCTCCTGGGATCATTTCCAGATCGATTGCGAATGCCAATGCCGAAAAGAGCCCAATTACTCCTGCGAAAGGACAAGAGAACGTTAGCCTTTTGCAACAACAGGCGGCTAAAAAATCAAGTCCTGCCTCCACGCAATTCACCTTTACTTGTGACTCCCAAGTGCCTGGTACGGTCGCCTGGCCTGGACCTAGCACAACGACAACGACAACGACAACCATGCATCCAAGTCCTGCTATCCGCAACCTTAGCACGCAAGCCACTCAAACCAGTCCGAACATGGCAGCTACTACCCATACTGCAGAGAAGTCAAAGCAGGGTCTCGCTGTGTCGCAGCATGCACCAAATCCCCAAAAGCAACCGTCTGCTCCAGCTGAACCTGCAAAGAAACCCCGACGCCGAGCAGCAGCCAAAGAATATCTCATCGCCGCTCGCCAGCGACGGCATGCACAGCAATTCAAGAACTATCACAATCCACCCGCCCCTGAAGACATATGGATTTGCGAATTCTGCGAGTATGAACGGATTTTCGGTACCCCTCCTCGAGCCTTAATACGGCAATACGAAATCAAGGATAGACGTGCCAAGAAGCAAGAAGCAGAGAAGAGAAGATTGTTGGAGAAGGCGAAGATGAAGGGACGGAAGAAGAAAGGCAATAAAGCGGCCCCAAAGCCTTCACAAACTGCACAAAACACTCAGCCTCCGCAACAAGCCCAGCCTCCTTCCATGAATCAGAGCCAGAGCCAGAGCCAAGGCACGCAGAGCGAGGAGTATTATGAAGAGGAGTATGATGACGACTATGCTCAAGACGACCCTCCTCCACCATCTCCAGTTGCACCGTCCGCTGCCCACCGAAATGAGGTTGTTCAAGTAGATCCTGGTACACACCCAGATTCACTTGTAGGGGCCATTTCTATGGAGACTCGCATCCTCCCAAAAGAGAAGCTTCGTGCATGAAAGCGAGTTCAATCTGGCTTGGAGCTCTTTCCATCGGAGAAAGAATGAAGTAGCATTGCAGCAAGAGGTCGACTTCAACAATGTCTTTGCAGTTGGATTCACTCCATCAGCACAAGCCACCATCAAACCGTCAAATAACATTTTCATTGCGTCACTTTCAGAGTCAATCAGCATAGCATAGAGCGTTGAATAAGCATCATCGGCGCAACTACCTCACCCAAATACCTGCCATTCTTTGTATGAGTTCTTCTCTCCCTACTTCACTCCCCTCACAAGCACGAATCGCGCATGTCTGGCAACAGCCGGATCAAGTCACTACTGATGTTCTCTGACCCATCGAGCTACCCGTTGGCGAGTTGACAGTCAAATGCTACACTTGGGAACTGCTGGGATTGTACATTTTGTAGCTAGCTAGGAAATCAGACCCATCACAGCGTTTCCAAATACCATTTTTAAGTCGTGAGGTGCCGGCAAGTGAGAGCCTAGAGAATTTTCCATGCTACTGATGATGAGTACGAAAGGTGAAATAGTCACCGATCTTGAAAGCCGGTCCATCCCACGCTCTCTACCTTTTCCAACGACTTATAGGTATCATAATTCAAGCTTTTGGACAGCTATACAGTGGTGGCCAGTTGCCCGGCGGAAATCTTATAGTCCTAAGTCATATGTATTGATTACTCCATAGCTAGCGATCTGGTAATGGCCGAGGTGATTATCTCGCAAAACACAACTTCATGGAGCAGTATTTGCCAGTTTTGGTTGAACCAGAGATAGCTATGTATGAGTGACGGGAACTGTGTGACCAACAGGGGCCAGGGATTTAAGAGTATTGGGTGTGAATTTGATTTCTATCTCTGACCACTTCTTTGGAGGTTAAGTTATCGCTAGAAATGACGATGGATAGAAGGTTATAGCAGGAGAGGATGATTGACAGTAGAGGGCAGCTCCGTTTGCCATGACGCTGGAGCAGTAGATAGCCGAGCAGTTTTATTGTGATCTTGAATAAAGCATAGTAGCTTGAAGCACTGGGAAAAGACAGCTTCTTTGGCAAGGCTTATTGTGATGCTACTGCTGTCGCAAATGCCCGGAGGGTGTCTTTGATGTAATATTTTGGGAACAGCTCTCTAGTAGCGCAGTGGATGAGAGATATTGAAGCAAACATTTTAGCTTGAAAGTTGGATGGAAATTTGATCTGAAATTTTTGTCAGAAATGAAGAAGAAGAGTGGGTCAGCTTAATAAGAAACAGTTACAAGGAAGAAAGGGAATTGAAATAATAACGTAGTAGACTTTAAGGAGATACACTACCTTTGCTAGTCTATGTGGGTCAGCATTGCGTGTGATGATATTATAATAAAGCACTATCATTATAACTCATGACTGGCGAATATATAATATGCAGCATTGAAACCATCGATGATTATTTAAACTTAATTTCTCATGCATGCTTGTTGAAGGGACGACAATGCTAATGCAAACCTTGGTCAGGCGAATTGGCTCAAGCTTCACCCACTTCCTAGCTTATCATGTCACTTCCTTAATCAATTGTCCTAGGGTCGAAACGATACCACAGTCAAGTTATGGAATTCATTGGTATGTATCATCTACTTATTCATCAAGACTATATCTACTTACCTACTGGTCGCCCAAGTGCTCTCGATTCAGGTGAGTCCGAACATCAGCCAACTCTTTTTGCCAGAAACGCTGACCCCAAAAGCAGAGCATATCCATGAGAGCAGCAAAAACTCTTCCCTCGACAAACAGACAGATGAGCTGTCAATTGAAAAAACGCCTTCCATGCACATCGCTTGAGCACCCATTGTAAATCCGCTCCAATTGTAAAAAGGCACTGTCAGCGTGTTCATTGGGCTCCGTTCACAACGACCCCCGGAATCTGAGCAATGGCTGCAGCAGCTGCAGCAGCAGCTTGTGCGTTGGCTTCAGCCTGGTGCACAACGCCTTGAACTATTGTTTGCTCATCTGGATTGAGGTTTGTGGTTAGAGACTCGTAAAGCTGAGGTTGTTCTTGTTGCAGTTCTGAAATTCAGTGATTAGCGAGCTGCGAAGAAGATATTAGCGGCCACTCACTGAGAAGGGCGTTTCGGAAGAGCTGGTAAGGTTCAATTTTGTCAAGCGGTGTTTCAAGAAGGCTTTCTTCTCCTAGCTCGTCATCTGAATCGTTGTCTTCCAAGTTTTGGAATTTTTGAGCCTAAAAAGATTAGCAAATGGTCGAAACCGAGAGTCTTCTGGGCTTGCCTCCTCGTTCAAGAACTCAAGATAAGCACTACTTTCATCTCTAGCATCGGTTTCCTCCTCAACTTCAGTCTCATCGTTCCACGCAGTATCGTCACCAGCCCACTCATCCTCCTCGTCCTCATCGTCATAAGCGGAGCCCTCAAGTGGATAGTCATCTTTGAGAGCCTCCTCGCGGTCTTGAACACAAGTCAGCAATTATTTCCTGAAAGGCATAATGACTGTACTTACTCTTTGTCGCAGCTGGAAGTGTTTGGAATAAACGAACAATCCCCTGCCGGTCAAGTAAGCGAGAATGCTTTATTAATACTGCCAATACTGACCTGCAATAGTCTTGGCCAGCCTTGCTGAACGCTGACGGGCACTTGATCTGCGTTCAGCGTAAGGAGTGCGACGATAGCTGCAATTGATAACTTCTTATCATGGACTCTGGTGAAGCTATCGATACTGGAAAACCATAAGCTAAAGAACTTGTTGGTCCATCCTTTCGATTCGAGAATATGGAGAGCTAAGACCTAAACCTCGAGTGTTAGAAGGCACGATGGACGACGTGTGATGTGAAGTTCTCACTGGGTTGTAGTAAATAGCGTTGATGACCATTTCCATGAGATGTATCTTGTACGACTTCACCTTGGTTTGCGAATCGGTCAAGGTCCGCATGGCCATTTCGACCTATGAATGTTTAGCATGCTGTAAAGAAGAACTTAGCTTCGGAGGACTGACGAATGCCACAACGTATTGATCTGCGTGGCCACGTAGACTTAACATGATGCCTTCGGCCAATTTGCAAGCGCAAATTCTATCCACTCCACCAACCTTCTCGTCTGCAAACATGTCTTGTACCATTGAGAACATAGCGTCTAAATATTGGGGAGTTTGGACAAGATGTGCTGCTCCATACTGGACAAAGTTGTCAAGTGCGGGAAGCATGTCCTCAAGATAGAGTTCTGCACCAGCCTTGAAGGTGGCATGAATGAGCTCAAAAGCTTGCCACATCGTTGGCGAGATCGACTTAGCAGCGAAAGTGCAGCTGTCAATGATCTCAAATACTTCGTTGTAGAGATCTGGAGATGTTAGCAATATTTCAGTTCAGAAATCAAAAATAATCTTGCCATAGAGCTTATTTTCCAGTGTGACCTTAATAACTGGCATCAAAATTGATTCCATGTGGAGCAGAACGTCAGGTGTACTTTCCAAAGTAAGGATCAAAGTGCCGATTGTTTGAAGGACACCAAGAGCAGTAATACTCTTGTCGTCCAGATAGTCACCGTAGCTATCATCATCTTCGCGCTTCTCGTTCTTCTCAAGAAGTTCCCGGACAATACGGAGGTACGTGTCCCGCAGCTGTTCACTCAGAGCCACAGCAAATGGAGTTAATTCTGTCGCGAAGACCTCGACAAAGTCCTCCATGACATTTGAGAGAGCGTCAACATCAACTTCATTAGCAAGCTTCAACAGTTGTTGCATGATTTGGGGTATGTTTGTTTGCATGTTGGTCCGGATGATGTCGTGTCGAATGAGCGGTTGGAGTGCGAGAGCAGCCTCAACGCGGACCGGGAGTTCTGGGTCTGCCATACACTCAAGGATGTTGCGGTAGATAACTAAGAGGTTGTTGGGATCCTTGAAGTCGAGCTGCTCGAATTTCTCCACCGTATCACAAGCTCGTGCTCGCAAGAATCCTTGGGAGCTTCGGAAATCCGGGAATACAAAACGAACCAGGAAGTATTCAACCTGCTCAGCGATGGGACTCTTCTTCCCCAAAATGACACTCGACAAGGTTCCAATCATCCGTAAAGCTCCCTCCTTGGCAATATGATCCTTCTTGTCATCTTCAGTCGATTCATACTCGCTTACAATCTTGTTGACAAACGCCAGAATAGTAAAGGTCTGTTTTCTCCTGGCTTTCGTGAGTGTGACCAAGAAGTTAGTTGCAGCAACATCCGGTGCCGAGACTTCCTCGTAATAATTGAGTTTGTGGTGGAGGTATTCCTCGGGGTCTGAATCAAATTTCTCGACATCATCTTGGGAAAGACACATGACGGGGAACAAGAAGTGAGTAACAAGAGTGTCAAGATGTGGTTTGAGGTGAGCCCACATCTGTTTCGGTCGAACACACTCGTCTAAAAAGACAAGTGTGTATGAAAGACATGGTCTGCTAAGCCAAGTTGTCTTAGCCACCCATTTCTCGATTTGTTGAAGATACCCCTTGAGAATTTCCGGTGCGAAGTTGGCGGTAAAGCTCTTGGCGAATTCTGTATAATCATCTCCGTTCCCTTTCTGCAATGATGATGGGTTGCCATAGCTGTTTAGGTTAGAAGGAATTTCACAATGATTCGGATTTTGCATACCGAACGAACAGGCGGTTCAGGTTAAAGTATGCCCACTTCTTAGCTTTCCACCAGTGGTTGGCTTCCCGCTCTGTGAGATCTTCTGGCAAAGCTGTTGGGGGTGCTTCTTTCGCAACGGTATGAAGGAAGAGCGAGCACCACCCTATAACCACAGGTTGTGCCCTCAAAGAGGCAGACAACTCGAACTAAATCCGTCAGCACTTCTGCTTGCTGGGAAACCTGGATAGAAAATATACAAATGTCGCATGCTTATATGCCTTCAACACTATATGCAGCATCTCCCCAGCATCCTCACTGGTCTCATTAACGAGTCCTTGTCCGATAGTCAAAAGCCGTGGAAACGTAGCCTCCACAATCTTATCGAAATCGGTTCGATTTTCCCCTGATTTAAAGCGGAAGACGCGACAGATCGCAAGCAGACACTGTAGCCCTGCAAAAATCGAGGATGCATCGTTGGTATTTAGCAGTTGTACCGTGATGGGAATAAAAGCTGGCCATTTGTCGGGAAAATCGTAATGAAGAATCTTTTGGAGGACGGGAACAAGCTGCTGGCGAATTTGTGGTGGGGAGGCTGAAAGGACAGGAAGAAGACGGTCTCGAAACCTTTGCTTTTCATCTTCGGGTATAGGTTTATTCTGCGGGAAGTCATCGCTCGGTGACCATCCTCGAGTAATGCGGTTCTTGAGGTAGACAACGGCTGCAATTGTACGTTAGTATCTACGAGCAGCGGGGTAGCAGTTTCTGGTTTGTGTACTTGACATGCGAACTGGAGCTTCCTGCTCAGCTTGCAGGATGTCTAGCAGCGCGTCGGTGAAGCCCGGGTGTTCCTCAGCCTACGAAGGTATTGTCAATAGGCGGCCCTGAGAGTTCTACTGCCATGCTTACAGTCTTCAGGTCGAGCTCTGCACGGCGTCGAGCATCCGCGTCGGCGTCAAGTGTCGCAACAATGCGACCTCGCAATACAGCCACATCCATTTTCGGGCTTCGAAGGCGCCGGGCAATCTGGGTTGGTATGACAGACGGAGAGACAGCTAGATTTCTGCAGCTGGTGAGCGTTCGGTGGGTTGAATAATATTGTTGTATTATTTTCGCCTGACTAAAAAGGCAGAACTGCAGGGGGCACGGGCTCAAGGGCGGTCAGTCGAAGTAAAAGTCCCCCACCAGGACCGTTGTACAAGAAACTGGCAAGTTTCAGGGGAGCGTGGGAGGGTGCAGGATCGAGTCCTTTCACCGTGACACAATTGAGACGTTCTGCTTCTAGGAAAGTGCAATGGACGCCACGCTGCAGAATGATGCCCAATTTTGGGGGCGAAAGAGGTGGACCTGTGACTTCGGTTCTAAATTTCTGATACACAACGGTGGCGAAAATGCAGTTATTAGGATGTAAAAACCACTATTCTACTTCCTGAGATGAGCAAGTTTTTGGTTTTGATCATTTCGCTAAGAGGAGGGGGAATAGGTGTGCATGCTCTGGAAGTTGAAATTAAGTTCATCAGCGCGCATAGCCACTTCCAGACCTATTCAGGGTCAAACCATGAACTCTTGCACTCCTGTTGGGTTTTGTTGTTTCCACCACGTGACCGAAGAACTCAAGGGAAAAGGGTTTGATTAGTTGGGGTGAGTTTGAAAAATCACTTTACTGCTTATACATGAAGAGTTCATACTCAATAATCACCAACACTAAAGTTCACTTGTTGGCGGTAAGCTTTGGGGATCGACGGGATCTATGTAGGGCTGAATTGTCCACTGCACATATGATGATACGAATGTTGGGGGCTTAGTAATCAAAAGTTTGCTTAATCTCCAGGTTTTCTCCTCCTCCTCCTCTATGTGTCTACTAGCATAAATGAAAATATTGCTTACTGTGCCCTTAGATTTTCCTTTGAGAGAAATTAGAAACTTTGTTGCATAGTATGTACAACGCTTGGTGACTGCCGTTGCCTTTCCGTTTCCGGTATAGCAGCAGAATCTAGATTCTAGATAGCCCTCCCTCCAAGAAGATCGTTCAGGGGGGATGTAACCCCAATCATCAAAGCGTGTTTTCTTCATCGGGTATAGACAAGACCTCGACATACTGCATCTCCAGATTTCTTTCTCTCCGTGTTTGCATTCACTTATCTTTTGTCTCCAAGAGCCGCGTGTCTTTTTATGTCCGACTCCATCGTCTCAAAACGCCCCTTTGAATCTTCAATATCCCGCATCCTCCTGTACTTTCCTCAATCAATCATAGATTCCTACAAGCAGTACAAACTTTGCCTCTAATTTATACAGTCATTATCTTTAACTTGGCAGAAAAATAGTACTTTGGTTCTCGCTCTATCTTTTAGTACTACAATATTGCTGCGAAAAGGGAATACATGGGAAGCTGGAAAGCAAGTCCTATTTCAGAGAACCAGTACTTCTACTATCAAAAACATATTGGAATGGACCGAACAGCTGAAATAATAGAAGGCATGATAACAGCCGCGAATACATCCCCATTGTGAACTGCCCCTCCTTCAAAGGCCCACTTAGATGCAAGGCATTATTCCATCTGAACTTGATGAAACGGACTTTTTTACCAACCTCCTGAGATCCGGGAAGTTACCTCAACGCCTCAACACCTGAGGATCTGATGATCCGGCTCGAAGCCCACGATTGCGGCTGATTGTATATTTGTTTCGATTGCCCCTGCATCATCCGCGATCTTGATTTGCAGCCGTGTTTAAACGCGGTCCCGGATTGAGGGGTTCCGCGAGCTTAAATTTTTATTTAACTGAGAGTATTTTGGCTAATCAAGGTACAAGTTGCACCTCGTATCGAGTTCCTTTCATATCTTACAGAATGTGTGACCTAGTCAGTGCAACCCTACAGTATTATGATTCTCGTATCTACCCCAGAAAGCTGTTTATAGATCCTAGGATCGGACAAGGTTGGACAGAGACAAATCCAGTGTATAAAGGTACGGACTTTTCTCCAAAGATCAGACGTTATATCAAGGTAGAACTTATTTTCGAGTCAATCATGGCACTTCTACCTTTCTCAAGTTTATGCATCTTCATCACGTACGTCACATCGTCTTCCCTGTTCACGACTGACATACTCCAGGCTGGTTATCAGGGTCCTAGCAAGCCATGATTCCGCATCTACTCCCTGCTTCACGGTGACCAGCGCATCTCAACCGAATGACTGTCCACATTGCGCACAACCACAGATAAGGGAGCTTAAGACCCACATAATCCCGTGCGGCTGTCCGGCAACGCTACCCACGACTGTCGTCCCTGTTCCATGTCCAACCGAATGTATAGCAACAGACCTTACTTCCTGGACTTCGACCTCAGAAAATTGTGAGGCAACGGGATCAGAGCTTCCAAAGCAATCTCAGCAGGGTACTCTCACGGTCGATGTCTCCCAGGTGACGATCACGAAGGTTAAATGTGTTACGATCACCAAAACAGATGGTCCCGGATGTACTGTGACTCCAACGCCGCCGTGCCCGACCCAGAGTTCATGCACGAGCTTGAGTACCGTTAAAGTTACGAATTATTGTGGGTGTGATGGCATCAAGGAGACAACAATCTGCAGGACGACTTGTAAGTGGACCATCCTTTGCTCCCCGAATTGTACCTTGTACTTGGTTGGCTGGGTAGCGGCCCATTTTCGGCTTGGAAAACGAGTGTAAACAGCAAGAGAAACTTTGTGTCGGAAAGAAAGTAAGTCGAAAAGCTGATGGATATAGGTGACATTTCGGCGTGCCCAACGACTTACAACACCTTGTATTTGCCTTGCCCTATGTCATTTCCGAGTGCAACCATGACGGCCGACGTGGCTTACTGAGAATGATCAAGAAGCGCTGAAATGTAGGTTATGTCGGCGTTGAGTGAATATGGGTGTGGGGGGGCTTCAAAACCGTTAGCCATAGCAACTCCTCTGGGCAATGTATTCAGATTTTATTAAACATCACAGTTTGACAAAATAGAACGAAGTACTTATTTTGGACATGTTTTCATTGATCCTTGCTAAGGACTTATCCTGCCTCTTCTTCTTCTTCCTCATCACTAACTTCGTCCCCAGCTTCAATAGCCTTTTGTCTCCTCTTCGCGGCCCTATCCCTCTTTTTATCTAACAGTTTTTTCAGCCCCTTTGCTACGTTAAATACCCCACCCGTACCTGCCCCACACGCCGCACAACTGGGATCTTTCCTATACCTCTTCAGCGCACAACTCTCACAAAAGTAGTGCCCACACTTCGTCACAATCGGATCCTTATATTTCTCCTTGCAAATAATGCACGCAAAAGGAATTCCCTCCAGAACAGCATCATCATCATCTGAATCCTCTTCCTCCGCATTTCGATTTGCACTCGCGATCTTCGTTCCACCCGTGACCTTCTTGCCCTTCGTCACATTCTCCCACTCTTTATCCAGTTGCCATCCCTGCTTATAATCCTCTCTAGCATGTAAAAATTTGCAGCTATCGCCAAAGCCGCAGAAGCCGGTCTGTTTGTAGTCTTTACAGACATCTGGAGCGAAGTCTGTTACTGTAATGGTACGGATATTGGTGGGCGCCTTTACGGGGCCGACGACCCGAGTGGGAGCATTCGGATTCTTTTGGATGAAGGTGGTGGCGTTGGCGAGACCTTTATACGTCCCTTCTGATGCTTCTGGTTTGGCTCTCGTTGTTCCAAGGAGATTCTTGCTTGATAGAGCATCAGTGGCATTCTCATCGTACCAGTTGCTTTGCTTGGTGGCGTCGTTGGTGCTCTTTATCGTTGCGCTGCGGTGTGCAGAATATATTGTGGAGGTAAGGTCCGACGCAGAAGTGGCATTGTTCTTTGATGACGCTGTTATGGCTCCAGTGTTCTTCTTTCTTCGTTTGATCTTGTGTCCAGACTCATCTTCTGAGGACGAGTAGTCTGCGGAATCGCTGTCTGAAGCTGGAGGTGGGGTGGCGGCTCGTTTTCGAAAATTGGATTTGCCTTTGGCGGAGCGTTTTTTGAAGATGGCTACTGGCTCAGCTACCTGGGGGGATTCTGTAGCGTCCATGATGGTAAAATGTCGGACGAGGAGAGGAAAGAAGGTTGGAGTTGGAATATTTAGAGAACGAGGCTGAACGTCACGAAGTATACGCGAAGAGCCGTTGAGAGCTTGGTGCTTGACTAGATAGGTAATTAGTAAGCGGCTGTGGCTAAGCACCAGAAGCGTTTCCGACGGTTCTGGAAAGCGTGTGATGCAGCTGGGGTGAACCTTGAGTTGTAACTTTCGTGCAGGAAAGCCAAATATTCTGCCAAATTACGTCTGTCAATGCGAGCCCCAGCCCGTGAGAGGTCCCTCCATCCTGCGTTGTTGTTTTGGGCGGCCCGTAGCCAATCACGGGGCCAGACCTGAAATAAACAGATCGTGGCTCGCCCAGTCAGAGATCTTCGCTGAAGCGAGGCACGGAGGCACGCGCAGCTCCACTCCACTTGCTGTTTTTTATCATGATCTACAACTCCGGGTGTGCTCCTCACTTTCGTCACTCCTATTATTCCGTCCTGCTCTTTGTTTCCCCATAACTTCGTGTTGCAGGACTCACACGGCACGCCTGATCAACATTGTTCCTAATCGCGTTAACGATAACGGCCTGTCTCATCGCCAAAAGAAACTGGAATTAATCCCAACCCACAGAACGCGCCCCTTAGTCAACAGAACTAACCACTTCGGCACAACAATCAACACTCTGTAACGCCAGCACTCTTTGTACCACGGAGAACAGGTATACCGTATTCAATTCAATTCTGAACATTTACCAACTACGAGCATTTCACGCGATTGTTGTTAACGGACTTTCTTTCGGACCTTGGCAGGCGGTGCGAGGAAGGAGAGCGGGGAGAGTTGGTGACAGCATCATCATTCAAGGGCACAACACGACCCCACACGGCATATTACGGCGGCTGCTCCTGTGAAGGGCAACCCCTAAGCCTCGATCGCGAAGATGGCAACCTCACTGGCAGCAGATCAGCCATCATTACCACCTCAATCGGATACGACGTCCTCGGACATGGCAGAAAACGATCCCTTTCTGTCCGCGTCAACGGGCTCAAATCACCATCGATTCTCCCATTTCGATAATCAACTATTTGCACTTGGCCCAACAACATCTCCAGAACAAGCAAAGCGTGCACTGGAAGTCCATCTCGCCGAGACCGAGCGTCGAATACAGGAGGCATCCAAGCTCGGAACCACTCTCGTTCAGCAACGGAAAGACCTCGCAGAGCGATTAAAAGAGGTCGAGAAACAACAAAGCGAGGGAGACATCACCCCTGAACTGCGTCAAAAGCTCGTGGAGATTGAGAAGGAGTACAATGAGGTTGGACGCCAGAGCGAAAGAGCGTTTCTGCCAAAATCTAGAGTGTCAAGCAGCGAGATGGCAGGATCGCCATTTGCGGGTGACTCAAATGTAGCTCATTTTCAATCCATGCTGGTGCACCGTATGCTAACATGGAACAGCGATCAAGAAGTCCTTCAAAATTTGAGAGCCAGGCCACGAATTCTCCGTCCAAGCTCACCGTCCCGAACCGGAAGCAACGAAATCAGCCTGCCAATAGAGTTCATGATATCGAATTCGCAACGGAAATCAGCACTTCTCTGTTATCCCAAGTGCGACATCTTCAAGCATTGCTGGCAGAGAAGGAAGAAACTTTGAAGACGATTACTTATGAGAAATCGAGACTAGAAATCGAGGCGGAAGGTTTCAATCAACGACTAAGAAGTCTCGATGAGAGTGAACACCGGTACAAGGACGAGAATTGGAATCTTGAGACACAAATCCATGAATTTCTAGCAGCTGCAAAGGAGGCTGCGGATAGGGAGAAGAAGTTAACACAGAGTCTCAACATCGTCCAAGCGGAGAAGAGCGCTGCACAGAAGGAGCTCGATGATATCAAATTGAGCCACGCCAAACTCACAGAAGATCACGCTGCTGCTCTTAAACATTATGATGTGGAGCTAGGTAGTGTCAAACGCAGCATGACGATGGCCGAAAATGAGCGGGGCGCTTTACAGCGCAAAATTGAAGACCTTACAGGACAAAATCAAGAACTTGCCAGAGCAGTAGCGCACCAACGAGGCCGTCTAGAAGACCGGGATCAAGCACGAGGGCTGAGTGATGAGGACTTTGAAACTGCACCAGACAATGTCACTCCCGAGCATTCTCCTCCACCCTCTCCGGTGAAAGGGACACCACGACACAGCATGCTTGAGTCAGAGACGCTCAAGAGTTCTTTGCACCATGCACATAGAATGATCCAAAATCTGAAGACTAATATTCATCGAGAGAAGACCGAGAAGCTGGAGTTGAAGCGCATGCTCCAGGATGCTAGAGATGAGCTGGATGCGCGTCGAAGCGATGTTGGCTCCAACGGGAAGAGAAATCGCAAGGTTGACTCGAGGGAATTCAAGAAGCCCCTCAAGCCCGGACAGCTCGGTGGGCTCAGGAGCAGTCGAAGTGAAGTCTTCTTGGAAGATCCCAATTGGGAGGAAGATGCAGGCGAGAGAAGTCCAAGCCACCCAGCAGCTGTCGCTGGAGGTATCGTTGGTGCAGCCATGATCGAATCAAGTGACCATTTTGAGACTGCCAATGAGAACGACACCAGTGATGCCTTCGAGACTGCAAACGAACGAGGCACTGAGACTGAGGACTTCCAGACTGGTCACGAAGAAATGAGTGGCAGTGATGAGTTGACCGAGACCGAGGGAGGTAAAGGCACTCCTCGCCATAAGCCGACACCCCTGTCTCTCTCTAAAGTAGGAAATAGGCAGTCCTTCCAAAGCACTGCTTCTACCTCCGGAGATGAGTACAGCTACGAAGATGTGAAAACGCCCACCGCCTCCGCTCAACCTCAACGCTTACGACTCAAAGTCAGTCGTGGTGGAAATCGAAGATCGCGCGTTGCTAGTGAAGAACCTCAGCTCCAAAGTAGTCCAGCTAGCTTTGCAAATAGCAGCAGAAATGGCACTCCTCAAGTCGGGCAAAGTTTGTTTGCCGAGCTGGGTGAAATGGGCAGCGATGATGAATCCATGCAAGGCACTCCAAGCCGATCTGCATTTGGCTCACCAGCTTCTTCAAGACCTGGCACGGCAAAGAACACTCCAGCGATTCTCAGTCCTATTTCTCCGCCGCCAGTACCACGAATTCCGATGGTGGACTCTGGAATGATGACCGAACCTTGGGAGCCTGAACCATCCACACCTCAGACGGCAGTTCCTTATCTCGTTGGAGCTGGTCTTGCAAGTGCTGCCGGAGCGGAAGCTGCCCACTTGATCAGCAATAAACATTTTTCGACAGCAACTCAAGTGAAGGCCGAAACGTCTGACACTGGAAGTCAATGGCACGACGATCAAGCGAACAACAATCTTAAAATCGACTCGGACGAGAGACCAGTGTCTACATCTACTTATAGTGATATGAGCTCGCAGTACGATGCAGATGTCATGGACGAAAAACTCGCCAAATTTCCCTCCCCTCCACTGTCCCGTGCACATACTCCGATGACCAGCTTGGCGAGAATGGAAGCATTTTCAGCACCTTTAACAATTTCCACGATCGTTTCTGAGCATGTCGAGCCAACAGAGCCTCCAGAATCTCCAATTCTTCCAGAACTTCAGGAGACAGTTGCGGATGCATCAAATATTGCGCCGATCGTTGCGCCTCTCGCGTTCTCTTCCATCCAGTCCGTCTACACGGAACCCATCGAGCCTCGCAGCCCTCGGAGAGACGGGGTCATAATTCCACGAGACGATGTAGAGGACCAGAAGCCTGCCAAGGACACACCAGAGACTCCAAAGCCCACCTTCCTTGGCTCAGTCTTCAGCTGGAACAAGAACAAGATTCCAACAACGCCTCTCATTGCAGAGGACGAGACTCGCCAATCTCCTAGCGACTCACCAATGGCTGAAACACCTGAATCACAACGGCCATTTAAAGAGCTTTCCAGTAATCCTCACGAGCGTGCCGCAAAGAAGCAACGCGTGGAGACAAGTGATGAAAGCTCACAAACCGCTCTGACTGCCGAGCAAATCGACGATATGCTGAAGAGCAAGCGAAAAGATACCATAGTAGCTGAAGATGGGCAGAGGTCACCACGGGGAACCATTTCTCCAATGGCAGTTAAGACTCGGAGGTCTCAAGAGAGTATCGGCAGTGTCGGTCGTGCCAGAGCCAAAATGGTTGATCCCGATTTTGTTCACGACACTGTACCGCTGAAGAGACCTGGAAGTGCTGGGAGTGCTCGCAACAACTCGATCTCTAGTATCCACCCACCCTTGCCTACCGATCACAAAGAAGTCATTGCTGCGGCTGCGCAACGCTCAGGATCATCCAGCGGCGGTCCCGGCAGCATGGGCCCTCCATTAATGACAGCATCTGCGTACAGAGCCGCCAACCCGACCTTTAGACCAAGGACACCAAGTTCTCAACCGCCGTTGAGCCCTTCTTCTTTGAGAGGAACCCCTACTCCAAGAGCTGTGCAGTCTTCATCGACGACGGAGATGAAATCACCTCCAACTCTCAAGAGCAGATCCAGGGCTTCATCACTGTCTTCATTTGCTTCAGAGGTTGATACTAGGTTCAACCTTAGGCCTGGAATGATGCCACATGGTCTATCATCAAACACTGATCCTCGTATGATCAATGCCATCACGCAAACGATGATCGGAGAGTATCTCTGGAAGTACACGAGAAAGGCTGGCCGTGGAACGATGTCAGAAAATCGACACCGTCGCTACTTCTGGGTTCACCCGTATACTAGAACTCTTTATTGGAGTGATCGGGATCCATCCTCCGCAGGTCGAGCTGAGTTGAAGGCCAAGAGCGTCCCAATCGAAGCTGTTAGAGTCGTCACAGATGATAACCCGATGCCTCCTGGTCTACATCGCAAGAGTTTGGTCATCATGACCCCTGGAAGATCAGTCAAGTTCACTGCAACTACAGGACAACGCCATGAGACGTGGTTCAACGCTCTTTCTTACCTGCTGCTGCGAACTGGAGAAGACGCTGTTGGTGACACATCTGATGTTGCAACCGGTGCCTTGACGTCAGAAGATGTTGCAGAATTCAATCCTGGGTATGGAAACAACAGTACGCGTCGAGGCCCCAGTTCCCTCTCGTCATACAATAGTCGCACAACACGGAATGAATCGCAGGAACGCAAGTCCTCTCGACTCTCAGCTCAACCCCAGCTTGCATCCACTTCTTCTCGCCCTTCAGTCGGAACATTTTCGAGATTCAGCAATTATTGGAAGCCTGGCAAGGAAGAGCAAGTGGGAAGCTTCTCCAGCAGAAAGAGCAGACACAGCGTCAGCGGAACTGGGAGCATTTATGAGGCTAGCGAGGTTCACGATAGCGCAGAGGATCTCAGGGAAATGATTGAGAAGCAAGATAGGGAATCTGATAAGTTGGAGAATGTTAGAGCGTGTTGTGATGGTGAGTCTAATGCGCCTTTCCTGATTTAAGTTATGCTAATCCTGTTAGGGAAACACGATGTCGGCCATCTTCACAATTCCACGAAGGGACGCCATTCCACGATTGGCGCAGCTTCAGGTTCACGACCAGCAGCTCCACGGAATAAGAGCAGGAACAGTTTAATGCGACGTACGGACTAGATATAGTCATCCACATTCCCAATCAAGGGATTCTCTTTACGAATGTTATGTCTTTCATTTGCTTCTCAAACCCAAAACCGCGATCTATGGAGAGCGAGTGTCACGGCCTTGATCATGCATGATCCGAAACAATCACAATATCCATCTCTTTTTCCCGTTCTTTTTGAGTAATGAATGAGTGGTGTTGTGGAGATAATGCATGTACTATGAGATCAAGTCACATGGCTAGAGTAGCTTTATTTCCTTGTATGAGTCTGCATTGGGGGAAAGGAATGCTTGAGGAATACTCGGGGCAAGGATTGTATTGGTGTCCTTTAGGTGATGGTTGATGCAGTTGGCACATATAAAAGATATTTGAGATCTCTGATTCATTGCCCCTTCCTGACATAAAAATGTGATTCAGTTCCCCAACTCTCAAATCTTGTCTACTCGAAGCCATGTATTCCTACTTTCTTACCTTAAGAATGTGCCGAAGTTGTCTCGGTGATTCACCAACCCTCATCCAATCACCTCCCTCCATGGAAAATAAATCCCTCATTCAGCCTACCCATGTGTTTTCTTGCACCACTGCCCACCTCTTGATTCCTTGATCCCACTACTCTCCACACCATCTCATCTCACGCTAAATCGGAGACTAGAAATGTGTACACAGACAACATACACATATACTTCCTCAGACTGCGACTGCGAATACATCGTCTTCATTTGCTGCCCTCGGGCCAGAATAAAGGACGGGAGGTTGCCAAGTTGTAGAGGAGGACCGGTGGTGAAGAGGTCAGAGAGAGTTGAGGGGGGATGTTGGGGCAGTGATTGTTGGATGGAAGGGAGAAGGTGTGCTAAAGAGTAAGCCAAGAAGATGGTGGATTAAGTTCTTATTGAGGCGAAGGCTGATATAAATGTATAGGATGAAAGTGAATATCCAGGTTTAGGTCCAACATGTACCTGGAAGGATGAACAAGGCTGGACCTTGGACTTGCCAAGTAAACATGGCCTATGGAATCTGCGCCGCTAGTCTGAACCGTTTCTGGAATCTCTTTGGGGTGGGATCCTGAAGCACATGGAGTCTGGGGACTAATTCAATGCCAAATGAAACCGAGCTCTTTGGTTCTTCTCTGGATCAAATAGTGTAAACTTGCATAGTTCTATGATTCTCAATTGCCGTCTATGCTGTTTTAACTACTTCTTGAACCTTGGATAAAGGAATGAGTGGAATTATCTTGTAGACAGTTTCATGGCATTTAAAATGAAATGAAATTGTCTGCAGTGCAATGAAACTATAGAGGTGACACGTAAGTAATGAAACAGAAATAACGTTAGAAAAATTCAGCAAGAGCTCCAAATAGAGAGAACACGCGTGTTCGCCAGACACCGAAGGCTGATCAACTCTCACGGTTTTGATGTCCGAGAAATGTCATTGTGATTACTTCGCTATTGAACAAGGATGAATCAACTTGAATTTGAGACCTGAAGATCATCAATTGCCGGGACTGCCAGAGCACGTCAAAATTGAGTGGCCCACACAGGATTGTGGTGATCGGTAACATTGAAAAGGCTCGATGTTTGGGAATACAGCAAACAAAGTCTATTATATTCTAGTGTGAAACCCCTCCAAAAAGGAACGACTCCATCAAGATCAAGCAAGGCTCTTTACATCGCCACCCTTGACCTTACCTACACTTACCAATCGCGTGACTTCAGCAGACCAAACCCCCTTGATCTCACCCGCAATCTTGAGGCCGTTTAGCTTGCTAGCCAATGCCGCAGTCTCATCGGCATCTATCTTGCTCTGCACTAGTTCAACGTCGTTCAAAACAGCGTCAATAACTGAAGCCGGTGCATCACCACTGACAAAGTAGTTGGCGTCTTTGACACTACTCTTTAGAACACGCCTGTTCTTCTTGACTGCCGCCTTTGCTGCTTCCTTGGCCTTCTTTCCTTGTTCACGCTCCGACTTGGCTTTCTCCTCTGCCTCCTTTGCAGCCTTTGCCTCAGCTTCTTTCGCAGCCTTGGCATCGTCAAGGGCCTTCTTCTCAGCAGCTTCCTTCTCTAAGCGCTTTTTGTTCTTTGAGGCATTGGCTTCTTGACGGAATCTCTTGATACGCTCATCGCCTGTCATAGCATCGTCAACCAACTTCCTCAAACGAGCGGAATCCTCGGTCTTCTTCTTCTTCCGAGCATTGTTGTTCTTTCGCTCCATATGGCGCTTCTGGTCACGATTTTCATTGTCATCGGGAACGTCCTCATCTTGATACTCGAAAGAACGCCACGAATCAAAGTTGTAAAAGAAGTTGTAGAATGTGTCGACATCCTCCTTATTACTGTTTTCGTCCCCAAACTTGGGCACAGGTTGGATGCGGGAGAATCGGCCTTCGGATTTGAACACATTGCTCCATAACTTATAGTATTTGCCCTCTTTGAGTTGCTTCTTGGTGGGAGGCTCAACATCGGCATGTTCATCGACGGAATCAAACTGACGGCGCTTGACCGGATCAAGAAGAATTTCGGTAGCCTTTTGAATACACTTGAAGAAGCTATCATCTTCAGTGCTTCCAGCCGCGGCCTTCTTATCAGGGTGGTGGCGGAGAACCTTTTTGCGGTGGGCACGCTTGATCTGTTCCTCGGTGGCTTTGTAGCGGTACTTTGAGAGACCGAGGACGGCATAGTGATCTTGGCTCTGTAGCTAAGTTAGTAAAGACAATCTTTAAAAATATTCCAAATCTCACCTTCCAGTCCTTGGCATCACGGGAGAGCATCATAGGGTCCTCTGGCTCGCTGATCTCCCCTGAATCATCGTCTTCAACTTTTTTGACATTTTCTTGGGCTTGAATACGGTCATCCTCAGAGAAGGTGCGTTTATGACGGGCACGTCGAGCATGAGCAAGGAAGTGAGGCCCGACAGGCTCGATGCTGCGTTGTGTCGCTGCTGAGAGCTTGCCGATTGCCTTGAAATCTTTCTCGCCAGACCAAGTGTCTGGCAAGACAGGTAGTGGAAGGTTGACTTGAGTATGGGTAGCCATTTCAATAGCTAGGAAGATATGCTATAATTGGGTGGAAAGACTGTCTTGGGGGTCGCTTGTCGAAGGAGAAGATGGAGATTGCACGGTGCAATCTAGCTTGACGCCTTGTGCTGTTTGAGATGCTTGGCGTTCTGCGAAGGCTCTCTGAGCTGCTGCTATGGCAGGGTGGCTAGAAGAAGGCTGCAGGGATGGTGGTCTTTGAGGCAAGGAGTTGATTTGGCCCTCTTCATAGGATTATCCCGCTACAGACTCGGTTTCGTGAGAAGGACTTTCTGGTTGTTGTTGCAGGTTGTGAGGAGCGTCTTTTTTAGCCAATTCTCGAAGGGCGTTAACGCAACCAAGGAGGAGGGTTTCTGCGTGGTCGCGAGTAAGAACGTCAGTTCGAGGGGCGCCTGATAGTCCAGGATAGATTTGTTCGAGCGCGGCTAGGACTTGATCCAGTAGTCTGATGACAGTTTCCAGGGATGGAGGTGATTCTAATTCTGTGTAGTGCCAGTCGAGAGCTGCGTAACCCTGGCTTACCAAAGCAAGAATATCTTCCTGTGGCAACGGCAGTGGACTCTGCGGAGAGGGAGCTTCTGAACCAGTAAGGCAACCGAGAAAGCAGTATACGGCAAATCGACTCTGCTTTTCTAGCTTTTCTAGCGAAGCCCTCGTTGTGTCCGAGACTGGGTCTAATAAATTGCAAAAAAAAAACCATTAGCGTGCCCGAGCTTATCGACAGTCACGTGCAGTGCGATAACGACGCTATGTGCATGCTTGTACCCATCGACCACAATTGGAAGGACACTCACCAAGCCTCTCTATCCTGAGCGAGGCCAATGCTTCAACCGCTTCATTCTCTCTAATCCGTGCAACCTCTTCTCGATTGAAAGCAATCGCCGCCTCGATCTCCGCAGCCTCCTTGCGCTCACGCTCTTTCAGCTTTGCTTTGTTCTGCTTCTGGTTGGCCTTCTTTTTGGCAGACTTGGACAGCGTCTTTGGGGGATCCTCACTTTGGATCGTGGGGATTGAATCGTCTTGAGTATTGTGAGATCCTGCTTCTGCTGGCTCACTCGTGTCATCCGACCTCAATTCTATTTTAGCTCCAGACGTCTTCGTCTTGTCCTCGTTTCCAACAGCGGCGAAGTTCTGCTTTTGCAGCTTTTTCGTAATACTGATATTTGGTACGTCCGATGTCTTTTGAAGTGATGTCGTTTCCGTAATGGTTTCCGTTGTCCAAGAAATCGGTATCGAGGGTCGATTTTGCCTCCTGTGTGGAGACTGGGATTTTTGATCTGTCTTTTTCTCGGATTGAATGTTTTGCGTTTTGTTTGGACTTGCGTTTGAATTTTCGTTCTTTTTTGGAGTATTAGGACTTGTAATCTGGGCTGAAGTAGTCGGTCTTGCATAGGCACGCGAGTTTAAGCGCCTTGGTGTTGCAATATGGACTGGAGTAGTCGAGTCTGATTGCACTTGCGAGCTTTGGAACCTTGGAGCTGTGCTTTGGACTGGACTTACTTTCGCCGCGATTGTGGTCAGATCTGGAGGACCAGATTGCGCCTGCGAGCTTCGTGCCCTTGGAGTTGCAGTCTGGATTGCACTAGCTAGTAAACCAGAAGTTTTGGCTGCTCTTGCCGTGGTGGACGCTTCCCAGCTTTTGATCTTTGGAATTGCAACATTGACGGCATGCCAAGAGCCAGAAGATTTAGTTGTCTTGGCCACGTTCAAGCCGTTTTTACTCTCTTGGCCACTTGTGTTCTTAGTGGCATATGCTGGATCGGTGGTGTTTTGGGGTCGTGAAGATGCGATTGCTTGAGGCTGTTGCGTACCAGCTCCCAACTTCCTATGTGCGATTACATCACTTGATTCCTTCCGATCACCGATAAAGTAGTATGATGTGAAAGAGTCGATCTCATTGCTCAGGGTGCCAAGCGCGCGGCTATTCCTGTTGAGTCGACTTTCCTGTTGGCCAAATGGAACTGGTTCTTCCGTGCTCTCAAGAGCACCTGGTTGAGAGAAGCTCTGGTCCGTGGAAGATTGTTTGGCAGTTCTGCGCAGTTTGTCCATATATACCGATAAAGGGTTATCATCCTCACAATTGATTCTCGTTTGGGCACCGGTAATTTGTTGTTCAGTGCGCCTTTGGCCATCGTCAGTCTCAGCAATACTGGCTCGAGTAGAACGTACCAACCTTTGCTGCTGCAAATATGCCAAGTCTAGGCCTATGAGCGAGAGATATTCCAAACTCTCCACACCCTTGAGGTTGATGTCGGCTTCAGCAGACTGGTGTCCCAATCTCTTCTCCTGCCAATATGCGAGGTTCATACTTTCGAGCCTATCACAATCTAAAGCCTGAAACTCCTCCGGAAGCTTATGGTCGAAAGTGCCTTTCATAAGATCTGGCAGACTGCCACCCTCCTGCACACTGTCGACTTTCTTTTTCCTAGGGCCAGAAGACTCATCGGACTTCGCAACTTCATGCTCCAGAGTGGCTTTATATATCAACTTCTGTTGCCTCAAATATTCGAGGTCCTGCTTAAAGATCCTAGTAGAACCTTCAACCTTTGCGATTGCATCTTCAAAAGAGGCGTCAGTAGGGTTTGCCAATGTCTGCTGCTTCAGGTGCTCGAGGGCCGTGGCTAGGAGCTCAACGGCCTTTGTAGAATCAGCCCCGATAACGTTTGATTCGGGCATTGTAGTCGAGTCGATCCTGCGAGATCATCAGCTCAGGCTTCATTTCCTACGTTGCAGTCCTTACGTCCTTATGTTCATACGTTTTGCGTACAATTTCAGTTGTTCTTTATTGTGAATTCCCTGCAAATGGACCGGTACAGCTGCTCTGAGGAAATGTGCTAACGTATCAAGTTGCAGACGACGGAAGGCCGAGAGAAGGGACGTAAACAGAATGGCACTAGCAGCATACCGGCACCTTCTGCGTTCAACGCGAATAGCTTTCCAAGGTTCGCTCCTTCCACCTTCCTCCCAATTCTCACGTGACCGACAAACTAATTTTGCTTGCTCAAAGGCGATGCACAAGTTTTACACGCTGCACGTTTCCAGGCCCGGGACGCTTTCCGCAAGAATGCTACAATGGACCAAGGCGATCCGGCTTTGGGACCTGCCATCGCTCATGCGGAGGAGGTGGCCAAGATATTGAGAGAGAATGTCGTGCAAGGGAAGAGGGTGGATAAGGAGGGCGAGGAGAGATATAGTAAGTTGTACTTTATAGCTTCTCGCTAATTTGGACATCGAATCACGGAGTGAAGGAGCTAATGAGAATAGAGTTAAGGATTCATGAGCATACAGAACGGGGAGACAATGATACGGTGAAGATGCCAAATGGGCAAACGGTTGTGATAGACGGCAAAAAATGCTCGGATCGGTAGTGCAAGACGAGTCTGGATGGAAAAAGCGACCACTGTATAAAAAGGGGATATAGATGGGATGGGGAAGTTGATTGTAATAGACTTCCTATGTAATACGCATAGCTATCTCTCGCCATTCAGCGTCAATTTCCAGCCAAGCTTGCATAATGGACATCATCCTGACCTGGCGGTGGAGCTACAGCAGCCATGCTAGCCAGATCATCCTTGGGAGTAACCGCAGTTGCTCTTCGGACACCCCCACCACTTCCTTGCGACGTCACATCCGAAAACGCAGACCGTCCTTCCCTTCCCGTAGCTATCCTTTCATCTTTATCCATAGTTCCAATAGGTCTTGGTCGTCCCCATTGAACTCTCAACGGACAACCAGCAATAACGGCTCTTCCTTGTAATGCCTCCGCTGCAGCTTCAGCCCCCTCTCTTGTAGCGTAGTTAATGAACGCACAATGTGACATGTGAGAACATACTAGGGACCGGATTTTTCCGTAGGGGGAGAAGAAGTCTCTGATCTTGAACTCAGGCAAATCGTCCTCCACACCAGTGACGAATAACGAAGTGATGGATGTGTCTGCTGGCGGTAAGATATCCTGTGGTCCAGGAGGTAATTGCGCTGCACTTGGGAATGCCCTCCCTCCCCTCGCGCCACCTCTTCCACCCCGTGGGGCTCCTCTCGAGCTTGACCCGCCCCTGCTGTCTCGTGTCCGTATCGGACCTGGTCCCTTATTCGCCAACGCTGCTGCACTCCCCGAGCTCTCTCCTTCACCTTCTCCCTCGGCTGGTCCGATGCGCCTTTGCTTCTTGAAATAGGGTTCACTGTTCGCTAACCGTCGTAAGAGCTCTCTGGCTTTCTCGTCCGTCTTCTCATACGCCTCAACCCCTCCTCTGCCATCTTCAATCTCTTTCTCGTGCTCCTGGGCGTAATATTCTCGGTTGACTGCACTCTGAGGACCGGGCGCTACCATCTTGAGAGCTGCATCGCGCACTACGATAGGGAGGCCGAAGGACAAATCTAGCATACAACATTGGCAGCAGTTCTTCAGACGGGCGCACGTGAGACAGATGTTGGTGCGTTTACTTCGTGCTGTACGGTCTGCTTTCCACTTGAATACGGTAAATGGTCGTGTGCAAATCTTGCACTCTACGCGGAGCAGTTAGCATACATGTTTGAAGACGAGGGGAACCTGTGTTCCTAGTCTGAAGACTGTGTAGGGACAGAGATGAAATTTTGGGGGCATACCTTCTCCGTAATCCTGTTTGATCATTTGCACGTATGGATTTTCCGGAAGACAGTTCTCGCAAACGGAAGGGAAGTCGGTCGTCTCCCAACCAGAGCGGTTGAGATCTTGCTTGATTTGAGGAGGCATCTTGGCCAGCCGGATGGATATCCCACAGTAAGCAGATCTAAACTCAAAGGCGCGACTGTGTGATATTTCTTCTATTCACAATGAGGATGAGGAAGGACGAGGCGGCGCTGTGGACGGTTTGATGAGGCTGAGGCTGAGGGGCGACGAAATTTCAAGTCTTCGTAATCGAGCCAGAGAGCCTTGTCAGCACGTGACTTATGATCCATGTAGCAATATGTAACTAGTGATTGGCTCTTCGTATTCGTGTTAGCTTCAGCCAATTAGCTCGGAGGTCTCCACCAAAAAGTCCCCTGAGTCGCGAGATTGTGCCTGAAGTTCTAAACACTTGCAACTTGAAGCATCTACATAAACACCGCCAATTCCCTTTTTCACGTTTCCTTAACCTCCAATTCAGTAGTTTGGCCCTATTTTCCCTGTTCGAAACCTTCTCTCAACGACAATGGCTCCCGCAAAACTCGAAACCGAGGATCATACTCGTGATGCTGCTTTCAACAAGGCAATGCACAAGGATTCTTCCAGTGCCCAAGGAGGATTCAGCGCAATGCTGAAGAAAGACAAGGCTGCTCAGAAAGCGGCTGTTGATGAGTATTTCAAGCATTGGGATAACAAGGCGGCAAAGGATGAAACTCCTGAGATTAGAGAGGTTTGTTCCCAATCTCCTGCGAGACTGTTTTGTACTAATTCCCTTCGCCAGGCACGAAAAGCCGAATATGCTACCCTCACGAGACAGTAAGCAGTGGTCGCCAACCCGTCGTATCTACTTTATTGACCGTTAGCAGTTACTACAACCTCGGAACAGATCTCTACGAGTATGGCTGGGGCCAATCTTTCCACTTCTGCCGTTTCGCCTACGGTGAACCGTTCTACCAAGCCATTGCTCGTCACGAACACTATCTTGCTGCGAAGATTGGTATTAAGGATGGAGACAAAGTCCTCGATGTTGGATGTGGTGTTGGAGGACCAGCTCGGGAAATCGCAAAGTTCACCGGCGCACACATCACTGGCCTTAACAATAATGACTACCAAATTGAGCGTGCTACACGGTATGCCAAGAAGGAGGGCCTTGCAGACCAACTGAAATTCGTGAAGGGTGACTTCATGGTATTTTCACCCAAACAATTCGTGCAGACGTTCTGCTAACATTGCTAGCAAATGTCATTCCCCGAGAATAGCTTCGACGCTGTCTATGCCATTGAAGCTACAGTCCATGCCCCCTCCCTAGAAGGCGTGTATAGTCAAATTTTCCGTGTGCTCAAGCCAGGCGGCGTCTTTGGCGTGTACGAATGGCTCATGACAGACAACTATGACAACGAAAACCCGCGCCACCGCGAAATCCGTCTTGGTATTGAGCTAGGTGATGGGATCTCCAATATGGTGAAGATTTCTGAGGGAATTGCCGCCATCAAGGCGGCAGGCTTCGAATTGGAACTTCACGAGGATTTGGCCAAACGACCGGATGCCACCCCCTGGTATTACCCTCTCGCCGGAGACTTCAAGATGATGGGATCGATTTGGGATTTCCCCACAATTGCGAGAATGACTTGGTGGGGAAGAGGTCTCGTCCACAAGTTTGTTTATTGTTTGGAGAAGGTTGGAGTCGCTCCTCACGGAACGCAGAAGACCGCTGACAGCTTGGCACTTGCTGCGGATTGCTTGGTCGCTGGTGCGAAAGAGGATCTGTTCACCCCAATGTATTTGATGGTTGCACGAAAGCCTAAAGCATGAGCGGAGTTTGGAGAAACGGAGCCAGCAAGATGAATTTTGAGATGAAGATGCTGCGATGATTTTCTGGTCGCCGCATTTGTGTTATATTCTTTGTACATTGCTTCGGCTCTAGAGACGGCTTTCCTCTTGCTCGATGTTGATAAACTTCAGAGCGCACCGTGTCTGTTAGGGTAGGTCAGAAACATAGATAAATAATAGTAATGAGAGGAGACAGCACCAAAAAGCAGGATGAAGGGCTCTTCGCATCAATCTTCGAGATGTTCCAAAGCATAAATTGGCGTCAAGTGACAGCAACGCACTGCAATTTCTTCCGTTCGGTGTAACACAACAATTGCGTCTGCATTTGCTCGATTGGGGCAATGCCCTCAACCAGATAGAGTGTACAGCCAAGTTGTTTCAAAGGAAAAACGCCTTCTGTTGCACATCGCAGAGACCGTTTTCCTAAAGCGGCAATTGTGCTCTCCTCACTTTCTGGTGTCGTGCCAGCCGGGTATTGGCATGCGCTCAGCCGGGTATTGGTTTCACGGTCCTCAGCTGATTGTCAGATCTCTATCGGATCCATGAATTTCCTCTTCCGGAATGCGGGGATACGATTAGATGTGCCTGCCGTGTTAAGTCGTGAACTTGCTCGAGCTCGGAGTTAATGCGGATTGCATGAACTCCCAACGCTCAAATAAAGTGATCGCTTCAGCGTTTAGGGGATGTGAAGACTCTAGGGCAATAGAGCATTCTCTCAACGCTCTGCGCGACACAACTTGTGTCCGGTACAATCTTCAAGCTTTCGTTGAGTGCATGGGGGGCCGAGAGCTCTTCCTCCTCTCCCAAGTTCGCTTCCTTATTAGGAACTACTCAAAACCAATGGGCAAGGTAGGCCGCCTCTCGAGTCTCGACTTGCAAATCGGGAACGATTATTAACAGTATCCGACAGCTCTTCACCCTGTCGAGAAAATTCTGGGTCTACGGGATCCTAATCGAAAGAACTCGACCCCGGCGTCGAACCAACTTCATGGCCTTGTCGGACTCCATTGGTCACTTTACTTACTGCAACGGGAGCACCCAAAGCGCTACTACCCCGCGAACCCCAGACATAAGATGTACGCCAAGCCGGCAATGGATCGGGTCGTTTTGGCTGAAAGGTCCGTTTCGTGATTACTGCGTACTCCTCCCGCTTGGGCCAGAGCCGACCCGAGATCGATTACTCATGCACAAGGAACCGGTGCTGGTGGTGCTCGATCTCGCTGCTGCAAGCCGAGTTGCACATTTCGATTGCGCTCTTCGAATTGTCCCAAGACCATACTTTACGTCCGAGAAACTTCCCTAGGACAAGTTATATTATCAAAGTCAACCCGTCTTAGTCGCTACTTCTCTTTTAGCTCAACGGTAGAATACCTAGAGTGTTGAACAAAGCTATGAACCATGATTTCATTATCACAGGATAACTTAGCCATTAGAATTCGTTGGCGACTAATATGTCAAAACTCCTAGGGCACCCAAGCTCTGTGTAACAGTCTGTGTTCCAGCGCAGCGAGAGAACCCGAGACCTGCTATATTCGTCGTACCACAAGACCCGAAAGTTCCAAGCCTTTCTCATACTCATGGTAGCAGAAAATCAGTTTTATTCAAGCTAAAGACCATCTCACTAGCTAAGAAAGCTTTAGAACATTCAACCTCTAGGTGCTTCGAACGATACTGATCATCATTTACTAGACTTGGAATCCCTCGATTCATCTTTTCTTCGTTAGATAATTTTACTCTAGCATTTTAATAGCCCCTACTTTTCGATTTTTTCACCGTTCTTGTCTTTTAAATATCTTACACATCCGTAGTGCCTCCCCTGCGTCTTGAGACTCATCGCTAGCGGCATACGATGCGTACGAAAGTACTCAAGACTAGCACTAGCAGGCAGTACTTCAAGCCCAATAGCGTTAAGAAACACATATTTTCCGCACTTCATCCTACCACTTTGTTACAACGTGCCGTATTCAAGTAGCAACTCATAAGTCAAGCCTTTGTAGCCTATCTCAATGTTTTCATATTCACCTGGATAACTGGGATGACCAGCCTAGCCAAATCCAGAGGCTTTTGAGGTCAATTATTCAGCTCTTGACTCAATAATCCCAATCTCTCGAGCAGTTAACTGCACTCCACTCCATTCTGTTCTATTGTAATCTATTGTAATATATGAAGTAAAATCCTACGCTAATGTATGGGATCAGCCTTTCTATACCAAACCAATCCAATTTGTGAACAATAGAATTTTATCATAAGACTTCTACCCCTATGCGTCATTTATGCATGGCTTTTTGAATTTCATTTCCAACCAACTTCCCTTGACTTCTGGACCTATGGCTTTGGATTCTTACTTCGCTCGTATGTTCTCTAAACTTTATATCAACATTCGTTGTCTAAGGTCTACGATTTCTTTCAGCACTTCTAAGTTTCCCTTCACCATGCCTATTAACTATTCAATGTCTTATTCCATTATTCCGCCTCCTTTTCGTCCAATTAGATTTCACTATGTTCTCATTTTGATGGAATTCACTCTTTATCCTTCCTTGCTAGTCTGTTTGCCAGTACACGTATATTAGATAACCCGCTATCCTGCCGCCGATCTCGAAAATGAGTCTCAAGATCCATTACCTTTCCTTGCGTTGAGACTAAACAACGGTCAGCAACGATGTCCTTTTACTTCGCTCTGCCACCAGACGAAAGCCAGCTCTTGGCTGGCTTCTCGTCCTTCGAGAAGAACCTACTTTCATCTATAGTTCACACCCTTCGCCTGGGTGTTTACCTAAAGCAAAGACTGGACGGCACCGCGTCTGAGCTTGATCAGGAGATTGGAGGATTTGCTGCCATCCAGCCCTTGTAAGTACTTGATCTCGTAGCCAAATCAACTCCATTTTCGCAGAAAGGTGAGGGTGGAACAAAACAATGAATGCGATAACTTTCCTCGGTCCGAACTTCTATTCGACTTCAAATCACGGGAATAGAGATTGGGTATTATCTGACGCCTTCAAATGGCATCAATTTAATTGGAATCGTTCGGCCAAAGAAAGTTGGCCTCTTCATTGTTTGCAAAGACTGGACTGAAGCTGCCTCAACTTCGCGACTTCAAATCACTATTGAGCCACAACTTCTCGCGATCTAAGGTGCAGACCGAAGCCGGTTATACCTCTAAACTCCAGATGAGGTGCTCAAGGTCTATTTTGAACTAGCTTCGTACTTGGTTTTTTATTTTTTGCGAACATTGACTGAATCTCTCAAAGTGTCAAATCAGCCCTCTCAACAGACTTTTCCGCTGACAAGTTCTTCCCGCTTCGTCTCACTGGAGCTTCGATGAAAGAGATTACTCGCATTATCCCACTTCAAAGTGGTACAATGACAGCTCTCAAAATCTTCCAACTCGCCCTCTTCCGCACTTTTGCATTTGGAGACAAAGAGCGGATCAAGGCGTCGACACTGGCACGAGACACTCCCCCCGATCTGGACTCAATTGCCGCCATCATTACCACCTGGGGCGGAGATGTCAACATCGCACTCCCGGTGTACGGAAATTTTCAAGTTATCAAAGCAAAAATCCCCATCATGCTTGCGCTGCTCTGGGAATTCGCGGAAACTCTTCATAATGACTACAGCACCCGGGCCACCGCAATTCACTTTACCGAAGTCTACCAAAGTCTCGCCGAAAAAAAGGTCCCTTCGCTTCCGTACGGAGGAGTTGTCACTTGGGTTCTCGTTTCGGACTTCGTCGAGTACGGTATCTGCGCCGCGCCTACTGAGCAAGACCTAGCCGAACATATCATGCCAACCTCAAACTCCTCCCGAGGCTCCCCATCAGGCCCCACAGGTGGGATCAAATATGTAGCGGAAATTTCAGGAGCGGATATGCCTAAGGATGCTGCTGCACTGGCAGAAATACTCCACAAACTTATGGCTGTTTTCAACAACCCACCGAAGAAGATGGTGGCTATCACAAAGCTGGTGAGGGATTGTGAGGAGATTCAGGGCAGGAAGATTAACATTGTGGATGTCGAGCATGCTTTGTGCAAGGTTGCAAGGCAAGTTAGTAAGGCCAAAATTCGAGAGAGCAAGAAGAAGAAAGTGGTCTGAGGTGCTGCGTGGCCCAAGGATGTAACCTTAAGATGAAGGTGGGAGACGTTGAAATGAAGATACACGGAACAGTCACTTGGAGTTGTTCTAAACAAAAACAATGCAGCATGATAAGCCTAGATGTTTCTAGAGTTGCCCAGTTTTAACTCAACCACATACGCTCATCTTGCCTCAATGGAGTTACAGTGTTCGGAGACATTGGGACATGTAATGATGCAAATAAGAAGCAAATCAGAAGCCCCGCCTAGCTTAGAACATCAACAATTGGAAATTTCAATATTCGGAAGTCCTTGGAACGTTCGGCAGGTGTACAAATTACAGTCTCCAGCTTGACTTGAATACTTTTACACATGCCACAATTTGATCATCGGAATCCACCGTGGCGGTAAGCGAGGCGCAAAAGGGGCTGCGCTCAGGCGCTCAAGCGAAGACAAATGTTACCTCACACTTCACCCAAAGTTACAGAATACAGAAAGTTTACCGCTGAGCCCACCTCAAAGGCCAGCCAAGTCTTCGGTGTCTGCAAAATCGACCGCCACAAACCCAAGAATGGCACGATCCGAAGCCACCTTCCACATGGAGACTGGTTAGCCAAGAGAGCTGATGCTAAAGTGGCCCGGGCAGCACGTGATTGTGCGTCGAAGCCGAACCAGTGGAGTCAGGAAGGCAATACCGGTTCTTGCTTCATCTTCCAGAAGGCACAAAGAAGCGTCAACCACTAGCTGAGGGGCTGGACTTGGTCCAGAGCCACGGCTCCTTGTCCGAGCTTTTGATCCCTCGCCGCCGGACGATTGGCTAGCAAAGGTGGCTGTCGGGAAAGCCACTCTCAAGCGTCATTACGAAAGGGGAAGGTGGCAACTTTTCAAATGGTGTTATCACTTGGCGTTGAGCTTATCCAGACGTCTTGGCAGCGGCGGCGGTCGAGGAGCGCATGGGAATGGCTTCCAGATGAACCCCGCAAGGGAATTCGTGAGCCGCACCTGGTGGGGCATCAGCATTCAAATCCATGTTGTCGATTCCGAGTTGGCGTTCAGTGGATCAACGACCCCTCAAAGCTATTACCTAACCAATGAAATGGCATCGATTGCAATTTCGGTTGCGCTTCGTCAGGCGCTTTGTCAGGCTTTGCCTCCTTCCAGACGTCGGGTGGAAGCTTTTCAGCACTTCGGCGTGTCCATGCCAAGGCGAAGAGCGGATCAAGTGGTCGTCTAGAAAACTTCGATGGCAGATGGCAGATCTCCAGCTTTACTCGTTAATCCCGCTGTACCTTGAGATTCGGCATATCCTTTTCAGCTCTCCTTCAGCTCTCTGCCTGCGGAGGCAGGAATGTGACAAGGTTACTTCTTCGCTCACTCTCAGGTCACTTCTCCTCAGGCTTCTCTTTCTCGCTACCAGCCCATCAAGCTCTCAGCGCGTTGTCTTGAACAGCCTCGGGGCTTCCAGGTTTGGCATTCTTGCGACACCCTCGAGGTCGACGGCGCCTTGGCAACGCCGATTATGCTTGGCAGTCCTTGGCAGCGCGTGCATCAACGACTCAACCCCCCAGAGGTTATTGACGCTTTTGCCTTTGAAAATGACGACTTGCCATGCAATGTCGTTTGTGGTGGATGCTAATTGGAAAGTAATTGATTGATTTTCTCTGTGATCACTAAGAGTATCGTGCTTGGAGACGTGACGTTGAGTCTTGGGAAGCAATGTATCCATGGAGTACTTTTCGTCGCGTGAGTCTGTTATCCAGCGATAGCAAGTTTAAACTTCTGGGATCTTGGCATTATATATCCCAGGAAACGCTCAAAGCGCACACAATCTCCTGTCAAATCACATCTGGCAAAACGTTATCCGCCTGATCTCGAATCACCACTAAAGTGATACAGACCTTCCATTTGGAGCCGAGATTTCAATTTACTAATTCTCCGCATCCATTGGCAGATTTGTATACCACCTCGTAATCTAAAAGAGGCTGGAGGAAGTGAAGGCAAGCGCACAGATCAATCCAGCTCGGTCGATGCACCCTTGACTTCCAACACGGCCACGCCACATATTCGCGTTAGATACTGAGGTATCTACACGCCAATTGGACCCTCGCGTCCGGGACGATCTACGTCGCCAAGAAAGCTTCCACAATAGGAAGGTCTTGAATACTTTATTCCTGGGTCTGGAAAAACTCCACAGAGTAAAGTGGTTATAATGGCTTGCATCCCCTCTCATTCTTCTGTCAAGTATCCATATATCTCCTTCCAAGACCTGTTCTTGCTTTAACAGTTATGTGTAAGTTATTTTCACCCTAAAATGTTTACATGGAAGCTCATGCATTATAGCGGAACCGAAGACTGCCGATGCCCAGTTTGCAATTGGTGTTGATAACCATCTCGCCATTGATCAAGAGGGCGCGATGGTTCACTCGGATGCAAAGAACGAGGCTGTTATGGAAGCTGTCGATCATGACTATGAGGGAAAGCCAACCGACGAGGAACTGTCCACACTTCGCCGCGTCGCTGGTGGTATCCCACTGACCGCCTATGTTTTGTGCTTCGTTGAGTTCTGCGAACGAGGATCCTACTACAGCGCAACTGGCGTGATCTCTAACTTTGTCAACCGAGTATGTCTCTCAAAGATCCACTGCTGAGTGCCCAATTTAGCTGACCGTTACACAGAAACTTCCAGTGGGCGGAAATGGCTATGGAGCTCCTCCCCGCGGAACCCAGCAAACTGCTGGTGCGTTAGGTCTGGGTACGGTGAAAGCCAATTCTGTGTCTCAATCATTCAAGATGCTGGTGTATTGTTTACCCGTTCTTTTTGGATACCTTGCCGATACCTATACCGGACGTTACAAAATGATCTGCTGGGGTGTCGCTGTTTGCGGTCTTGCTCACATCCTGATGATTGCTGCCGGAGCCCCGGGGCTTTTAGCAAATGGCACGGCAGCCGCTCCATACATGATTTCACTTTACGTTCTTGCCATAGGCGCTGGTAATATATCCTTGGAACCTCGAACGCGCGCAATTTGCTAATATATATATATATCAGCCATGTTCAAGCCTAACGTGTCACCCACCCTTCTTGACCAGATCAAGGAGACGAAACCCACAGTCGAGACTCTCGATGATGGAGAGAAGGTCATCATTGATCCAGAAGCCACTACCGAACGTGTCGTTCTGTGGTTCTATCTGCTAATCAATATTGGAGGTTTCCTCGCAGTACCCTCTACATACTTGGAAAAGTATGTGGGCTGGATGGTGACGTTCGCTCTACCTTTGGCTATTTATCTTCCTCTACCTCTCGTTCTTTGGTGGCTACACAAGAGACTTACAGTAAGTTTATGGTACCATTCGTTAATAATCTCTGGTGCTAATAAATCACAGCTGTATCCACCAGGTGGAAGCGATTTGTACAATTGCTTCAAAGTTCTCGGCATCTGCTTGAAGAAGGGATTCTGGAAAATCGGACGACACGGATTCTGGGAAGCCGCTAAGCCAAGCGTTATTATAGCAAGTGGGAGCGGCATGCAAGTGCCATGGAACGACCAATTCGTCGAAGATGTCCGACGAACTTTCCAAGCGTAAGACTTCTCCTAATGAGGAAAGGATTGAGAATAACTTTTGTGACAGTACGGGCATGTTCTGCTTCTTCCCAATCCAGTACATCAACGACAATGGGCTGGGTATCGCAACCGATGCTCTGTCGACTATGTTCATCACGAACGGTGTTCCAAACGATCTTCTGTACAACTTCAACTCGCTTGCAATTATCGTCATGGCCCCCGTTTTGAACTACGGTCTATACCCCCTTCTCCGCAGGTATCACATCTCCTTCGGCCCAGTTGCACGTATCACGTTCGGTCTCTTCCTCTCAGCCGTCGGCGGAGTCGGATATACCGTCCTCAACTACTACGCCTACAAGCTCGGTCCTTGCGGCGACTACGGATCCAGTGGAACTTGTGTTGATGCGGAAGGCGTCTCCCTCGTAGCTCCAATCTCCATCTGGTGGCTCGCGCTACCCTTCTCCATCGGAGGCATTTCCGAGCTATTCGTCAACGTTCCCGCCTACGGAATCGCCTACTCCCGCGCACCCAAGAATATGCGTGGTCTTGTCACAGCCCTCAATCTCTTCAACACCGGCGTTGCGTACGCTCTCGGTCTTGCATTTGGTGGCCTTATCTCGGATCCTTACCTCACTTGGGTCTTCGGCGCCCCGTCGATCATCGGATTCGCTGCTTCTGCGCTCTTCTGGTATCTGTTTAATCACATTGATAAGGAGGAGTACTTGTTGAGCACGAACGATGACTATCACCTTGAGCACCAGAGTAGTAGCTCTATTGGTGGCGACGAGCATAATGAACTTTCTTCCGAGAAGAAGGTCTAATATACCTGTGGTGAATAAGAGCTGTATCTAGAAGATAGATGCGAAGATTTTGTAAATTCTAACAAGGGGAGTGACGTGGAATATGATATCAAGGATAATTATATGTTCGAAACGGAACAGCCTTCATAGCAGATGGATACGTGAAAATTCAAGTCTCAATGGCCCAGGTCTGCACCGTTTATTGGCTCGACCACCCTATTACCCATAGCCTCTACTGTCCTGTACCTCCGCTAGCGGTCTTGAATTAACCCTCTCCCCTCCCCTCATATTTCACCGCTTGCGCTCCTTTAAAGTCCCGGTAATAAGGCTTATCCAGGGAGCGCCGTATCTCTTAGACAAGAAACCAATTCCTGCTGAACTTCCACGATCCAATAAGAATGTTCAATTCATTCTTATATGAAGGTTTAGCTCAAATTTAAACAGATAAACATCTAGGAACTAGAACTCTCATGTCAGACGAAGGTAGATAAGTTCGTGGCGGATAGAACGTAATGAGATCAATGTCCCCAGTCAAGCTAGGCAATGGATAGAGATACATTTTAGATGTTCCAAGATTTTATGGTAATATGTGCAACTACGTTCTGGGCGTTCTGAAACACCTATAGAGCTTTTAGAAGAGAAGATTAGAATTGTCCCTGTTGGCTGAGAACATTAAGAATTTCGTGCCGTTTTTTCTATTTGGAGGAGAGGTGAATTCGCTTAAAAAGGGGGCCGGGAAAGTTCAGGGGTGATTCTATTGAAGAACGAAGTGAACAAGTACCTTAGGAGCGCGTCTGACTGTCGATCGACCCACCACCCCACTATAAGCTTCCTCCGTAAGATCGATGCTGTTCCCAACATATATGCAACCGCATGACTACTCGTCGAGAGCATCTAGACGCTTCCACGCACTCTGAATGAGCCTCAAACAGGAGTTAGACTTCAATACTACTCGGAAGTTCTCCAAGAACTTTGGGGTGATTACAATATTGGGCTTTTCAGCCTAAGTGCACTACCTGCTGCTACAGATATCGCTTTCAATAGTTTGCGGAGAGTTGAACAAGAGCTCCTTTGCAGACTACCACGCGGAGTCAGACTTGAGAATTTTGAAACATTGGCTCTCCACCTATTTTCGTCAGGGGGTTTTTCAAAACGTGACTAAGAGGCAGTTGTTGATAGAGATTTTGGATCAAAATGCAAAGGAGAGACTTTAGAAGAGGTTTATGTTTACCAAGAGATGGAATGGAATGGCTTGGCATGTATGTGTTTTGGAAAGTAGCGACTTCCTTGATACGGTCACTCTTGAGCAAATGGATCAACCTTTGGTAGGAAAGGCTCTCCATGATGAGGAGAGGAGTGCGATAAAGCAAGGATATGGTGATATCAAGCTCGACCGGGCTTGTAGGGATTCGTTCATCATCGCAGAATTTCTCTTTGAGATGTCCTTCTATTTCTGCGCTAAGGATGACTCTGGCTTGAATATAACTTTAATTACCCTAGCTGGGAATGAGATGGCCCGAGGATTACTGTAGATGTTGAATACAAACAGTTAGTCGCGATTCTCTCTTCTCAGCACCAGAGGCACGGTAAGAAGCTATCAAAAAGACCAGACAATGACGCCGCTTGACTTCCTCTCTACGATGGCTAGTCGATTGGTCTCAAAATCTATTCTCCTCAACTTCAGCTATATCACCATGCATCAACGATGCATACGCTTCCTGCAAGCTTTTAACACAGAAGTTTGAATCCGAAGTGGAAACCGTCAACGGGAAGAAGAGTACAGACTTGCGGACTGAAGAGGATTTTCCATTGCCTCGTGTAGTTGCGGACGATCGTCAATGATTTCTTGGTTGCAGCACACAAAGAGGAGACTAATAGCAAACTCAATGGTGCATAACTACTGACGAGGAGATTGGAGAGGGTCATGAGACCATTCATTGAGGGGGGAGGAGATGTGGAGAGTCAAGCAGTGAAGCATGTTCCTGATAGACTGATATGGGCTGAATTTTGGCTCCAATCAACCATCTAGACATCAACAAATGCACGCCATTGCATAAGTGCATGGCCTCAATATCTGACCACCTTTCCCTCTGCTTGGTATCGAGTAATAAAGTGATGACATGGGCTGCAGACAATGTTCTCCAGGCAGCCAGAACAATTTGCATTTAACTCGACGACGCAGCTCAAGGAATTCCAAATGGCTGGCATGCCACGCTACGGAAAGCCCAAATATGGCTCGCTTAGGGGTAGCTCGGCGGCAAGTCTTGCCGAATGACTCTGCAAATGCGAGGATGGCCAAAATAATGTTCAGCCTCAGCTTCATGAAAGCTCATGTCCGACATCATGCGTGCTGCGCTGCGCTGCGCTGCGGACAGTTCGTCCAAAGGAACTGGTCTTATTTCATCTTGAGAGGATTTTTTCCCACCGGCGAAGACTCATCGTTCAGTGCAGCCAGAAGAGGGCCAGCCACGTCCGAAGTGTGGCATAGGATTGCGAATGCAAAGTTCGAATAATGGGCGTCAAGTCTGTCCGCATCTGTCCGCACGCGGGATGTGGCGCGTGTTTTCCACGTTCCGGCCCCGTTCTGTGTTCTGTGGAGGGCCATACGCAGTAGGAGGACGAGGGGCAGATTTGTGGGCTGTGGGAGAGGCTGACAGGAAGGGGGGTGTCGGAAAATCGAGCCCAATTCCTCCTGAGAGAGAGAGAGAGTGCGAAGGACAGCCAAGCACAGCCAAACTCTGCGAAAGGCTGCGGAGGGCTGCTTCGTCTTGCCGACTGACTCCCCGTACGCGCACAGCTCGCTGGCTGGCTGACGGTTGTACATTTACAGTCAAGTGAGGTTGCAGGATCCAGAGGGCCACGGCCAACGGCCACGGTCCAGAACGTGTCGACATCGTCCATCGTGTCAACAGCCTATCACATTCCATTCCAGCCGCGTTTGATTAAAGTTCTGAGGTTTTGAGGCCCTCGGATCCGTTGTCCCTCCGTGCACTCAGCCCGTGCAAGCGAGGCGGGTCCCTTTTCCTCCGTCATGAACACGATCCCACCATTCATGCCTCTCCCAGTCCGATGGCACGGCCGACTTTGAACAAATACAAAAGATCCATAACACCCCCAGGTAAGCAGTTGTTTCCTATACTTCAAGCTCGACCCTTCTTTTCTCCAGACATCTATTTCTATAGAAGTATATTTGTGTCTTCGACCTTGTGCTATCCCTTCAGAGGGCCGCCTCTGTCAGTCAATTCTGCACCTCAGCCTCATATCGAAACGTTCTCCCTTCGCTACGGCCCAAGCATAAGCTTTGAGCGGATCACTATCCTCAATCAGCAAACAAGATGGCCTCCTATGTTGAGCCCGTGATGATGCTCGCTGCACGCGCGCGGAACCATACCTACCAGCTCTCCAACTGCACCATTGAAACCTGTCCCATCTCTTCATCCTACTACTATTACCGCGTTTCTCTGCCCGCCAACGCGGCATTCCTGGCACTCTTTGCCATCTCCCTCGTTGGATTTCTCGCAACCTATGCTATTACCCGCCGTGCCTTCGCTTTCCACTTCGCAATGCTTTGCGGCGTCATTCTCGAGGTCATTGGCTACGTTGGTCGAATCCAAAGCCACCAGAACCAGTGGAGCCAGAACGGGTTCTTGATCCAGATTGTGTGTTTGACTATAGCTCCTGCATTCATGGCTGGAGGCATCTATCTTTCCTTAAGGAGAGTTGTCTATGCATTTGGACCAGAGAATTCCAGGATCGCCCCCGAGTCGTACACCAGGATTGTAAGCTGACAGCTCCTCTCCTCACGCGTGACAGAAACTGACCCAGCTAGTTCATCCCCTGCGACTTCTTCTCTCTCTTATTGCAAGCTACAGGCGGTGGAATGGCGTCCGTCGCCTCCCATCAAAACAAGAGTGTCAAGACCGGCGACAACATCATGGTTGCAGGACTCGCCTTCCAGGTTTTCACCCTCCTAATCTTCATGATCCTCTGCACCGACTTTGCAATTCGCACTTGGGGCCGTTACAAGTCCATGGGCGAGGAGGCCTTTGATCAAAACCCCTTGTACAGGAACCTTCGTGGCGGCTGGCGATTCAAGGGCTTCCTGACCGGCCTGACCTTGGCAACGATCTGCATCTTCTGGCGAAGTGTCTACAGAGTTGCGGAGCTGGGTGAAGGCTGGCAGGGTGCTTTGATCAAACGGCAATGGCTGTTTGTTGGCTTTGAGGGCGTGATGGTCATTGTGGCCTGCTTTGCGTTGAATGTCTTCAACCCAGCATTTACGTTTAAGGAGGCGATGACGGGTCTTGGTGGTATTGGCAGTGGGCGGAAGATGCGCAAGCAGCAGAGGGAGAAGGATGCAGAGGCACCTGCGCAGAGCTCAAGCAACAGTGATGTTGAGGTTGCCAAGGATGGTGTGAAAGTTGCTGTCGCCTAGAGAGGGGTTCACGATAGACGTGTGATGTTGTAGGATGACGGTCATGATTCGGATACCACTATAGACTTTCCTTGGCGATAATTCTTTTAGTTTGATCTAGAATACATTACCCTTAGAATACATTTATTGGGCTTCTTTTCCAAGTCGATAATCACAATGCACGTTCAAAACAGTTTTGAGAAGGGCCGTGCACCACTTAGTAGGGTAAGAAGAGAAGTCAGATGGAAATTGAAGATGAGATAATATGAGGCGAAAGTTCATTCCGAATTTCCTCCCAAAGGGGTTTAGATGAGACAATCTTCAGATGAAACCCACGTATTGCCAAAGTTCAAATTTTGATGTCATTGCATCTATGCCCTATACACTTTTATTTATCATACAGTTACAGATTCCCGACCCATTTCCGTGCCTTTTACTGTATCTTCTTCCCAGAAGTCGTCAACTTCAACGGCACAGGCTTGCTCCACAGCCAAAGCGCAACGAACGCCACCCAACCAGTAACCGTAACACCGATACCTGCAATCCAAGGCCATGCTCCGCTAATAACCCAACTCCTTGGCCACTCGTCGTGCGCAAAGTGGCGAACGGTGACGGTGTTCTTCTCCTCGACGTTGGAGAGGAATGGTCGCTTGTAATTGACCTTGAAGTTGAAGATACCGTGCTGATCTGGAAGCTTGAAGCTTGCAGTGTAAATGGTGGAGGTTTTGGTGGTGCTGGCAACTTTCAGGGGGAGACGGTGGAAGGGCGACAGCATGGAGAATTCCAACTGGACGATATCACCAGCAGGGGGCGTAAATGGCACCCAGTGATCCCAAGAATATTCAGAGAGCTCAATGTTATAAGTCTAAAGATTGGATTAGCTCAGGAAATGTTGGTCTCAGACGAATGACTTACCACATCGTTCTTGACTCGGTAAATTTTTGGGTTTGTGACATTGCTCTTGATTCCATCTTCGTTGAGGTAGTGCTCAATCTGACCAACCTTCAGGACACCAATTTCTTTGAAAGTCCACCCTGTAACCTCCGTGACGAATGCTTGGTTGGCAGTCTTGACCTGTTTGGCATCACTTCCAACACCCCCCAAGCCAACACTTCGCTTGACCTTGGCGTCAAACCAAGCATCCTCGAGCATCTCTGCTGCACCAATGACTGTGAAGCGTGCCGAGTTTCTTGCTTGCATTGTGGTGATCAAGGACAGTTGTGTGCCAACCGCGAATGGGTCCTCCACTCCCTCCACGTCGTCCTTAGGATTATATGAGTAGGCTGTCCGGGGAGCTCGAAGGATTGGGGTCAAGAGTGGACTGGTATTGCCCAGGCTCTGTCCAACGCCTCTTGGGAAAGCAATGACTTCTCCACCTTTGCCGTCTCCCTTGAAGAAGTTCTTTACATCTGGGCGAAGAGCGTCTGGTCGGGGAACAAGAACCACATCATGTTTTTCTGCGGCGCTCAATGTATCGAAGTTGAAGTGGTCTACCACGAGTGCATTGCGATCTGTGGGAAGGTGGATATCGAGTTCAAGAAGGAGTGATACGAGGGCGGATGGTGTGGGGTGTGTAGAGTCGAGCGTCAAAAGGATGTTACCGCCAGCATTGATGAAATCGAGAAGAAGCTTGGGCGTGAGGTTTGGTCCAAGGCCTATCAGGGTAAGTTGCAATCTTGTCTTATATTGCGCAGTGTGCTATACCTTTCGACTTTGCTGGTAACAGAAGGAGGTGGTCATAAGCTCTCTCGCCCAGCTCGAACAGCGCAATCTTCTCGGCTTTTGGTGACTCGATTGTGGTCTTGAAGCCTCTGCCTATTTTTGAAAAGCAATCAGTATGCAATGCAGCAAAAGGTGCTTTCTTAGGAATCAATACGCACTTTCGAGATCTGCTAGATATTTCGAGTATTTCGCCTTGTCCGCCAATTCCTCAAGAACCACCAATAATTTATTTCCACTGGAGCTCACCGCATGTACCACGGACAGAAGCCCCAGTAGGAGAAAAGAAAGTAACCACCGCATATCGTTGTCGTTGTTGTAAGAAATTTGGTGGCAGTTGCGCGTCCTGAAGCTTTAGGAACACCTATGCAATGCCAAGACATTGACCGCGCAGGGGTGCGCTACCACCGCCCACACGTGATGGCTCCCGAGCTCCGACCTCACCTCGAACATTCAAGCATCCTGAAATCTACCAGGTCGCGCAACAATCCTGCAACAGTACAAGACATCCAAAGGGGAGGTTTGAGACCGTCAATTAGGTAGGCGCGCAAGTTCTGAGAGCTGGGAGCGTCTGCTAATCTGTCTAGGAACAATGTCGGCCTATCCACGATTCTTCTCGCAACCCTTTCGGTACCTGCGATGGGCAGCCATTGAGAAGCCAGCAATCTTCTATTCGATAGTCGTTGGAAGCGTGGGACCTGTGTTGGTTGTAACGGTGCCGGCTATTCGGACTAGGCTGGGAGATCCAAAGAGACCAGAGATTCCCCTCACATATCCAGGTACGATTTCAGATTCGGTGGTATTGCTTCAAAGACAGAATGCTAACAATATAATACTACAGTTCCGACGAGTCCAAGGAAACCTTTAGATGGTTATGATGACGAATGATTTGGGGGACACTGGTGGAACTTGTGGCTATATATAGGAGCTATTGTACATAAGGTTGGCGTTTTGACAATGGACGCATCTACCAATTTGTCGGTCATATCCTTTCGCCCGTACCCTGCTGCAGAGTTCTGCAAAACACTGGAAAATTCTACCTAAGTTGTGCTGGAAAAGTGGCTCACGAGGATCGTAAGTGGAAGCGCCTGCGTGACATCCACATCATGCACTAAGGCCGATCAATAATAAAATGCATCCAAAAAATACGTGTTTCCAGAAACTCGATTTGCTCTTTGCTCTTGGAGGTTCTTTGCGAAGTGAAATGAGTAGCTTACCCAGTGATTGATCCCTGAAGTCGGTCCCGTTACCACTTCGCATATTTAGACTTTTTGTTTTTCTTGTAAATATATATATGGAGTTGTGACAGTGCTCAACTTTACCTATCACAGGATATGAAATGTTACGGAAGTATTCTCCGCAAGGAAGCAAGTGTGGCCTTTTTGACAAAACCTCCTTATGTGATTACATGAATCTAGCCACTCAGTTGAACCGATGTTCGACGTCGAAAGTTATAGTGCTTTGAATAAAAGAATTTAGGAAAAATCTTTGTTGACAAGCAAGTCCTGTAGCCTTAGGCGAAAAATCATCCTTCAAAGACGTGGGTTTACCCCTCTGGTGGTAATATCTTTGATGTTGTGACCTGTGCAAGGGTTTAGAAATCCCCAGAGTTCATAGAGCTTCGTATCGTCAGTTATATTTAAATGCCTATTTCCTGTTAGGCGTGGAGCAATTCCAAAAAGCTCGGTGTCCCAGGTGCACATAGAATATCCCAAGACTTCATTGTCTACTTTAGGTAGGGACAATTATAATCTCAAAGTATATCCTTCAAAAATATTGCTATAGTGGGTACGAACGACCACGTATACTGATTTTGGGCTCCTTGCGGGAAAGTCTAGCTATACACTAATTCCAGTCCTTCTGTAGAGCTAATGTTCTCTGTCTCAATCGCTAACACTTTCAGAGATTTGGATAGCTCGTATTTCAAGCATGACTTGCCATGGATAAAAGAGCGGCACTCAATGTCCCAAGTGCAAAAAGAATAATTTAGCTACTTTGACTTTGAACGTTCCATCAAAGTCTCGTACATTCAATAGACGAAATTTTAAAGGCCCTAAAACATTTACATCCGATCTTCTCAAATTGCAATTCCAATGTCTCAGCTTGGCTGAGGATGGTAAAGCTGCTATTCTGAATATTTCTCTACGTTTTGTATATTCGATAGATAGGAATTTCAAGAGGCCATAACCTCATAAACCATTCATATCTGATCTTCTCAAAGTTCAACTTCACAGTCCCAGCTTAGCTAAGGACAAAAAGACCTGTTCTATTCAATATATCCACCATGCGTTTAATTGGTTGCAATCCGAGATTTAAATAGGATAGGAGGTAATTCTATTAATATTTCTATTAATTACCGGAGGTGGTCAGTGCAGCCGCCTTAACTTTATGAATCAGTTTTTAAGGATCGTTCATAGTGGCTGTTCACTTCATTGCCTTCACCGTATTGACATCACCGAAGTAATATTCAGATGCTTTACGTTTGGTGGTCATTGTGAAATTGGACGTTGAATGTGAGGGTTGGAAGGTTGAAAAAAGTTGCTTGGCCGAGAGCGCTTTCGTGTTCCGAGAAAGTGAAATTTTGTGGACTTTATAGTAGAAAAGGCTGAAGCAAAATTAATAGATCGAAGGTGAATTGACGATTCGAAGATCCACCTTAACCTAGCTATATCATCTAGTAGTCGAAAGATTTTCGCCTCCCAAACACAATACCTTCATCAACTACAACAGCAAAGCTTCTTCGAGCGTAACAATTCTCCAATGGTGAGAAGGGACGAAGAATGCTACAGAAAAGGCACCCGTCAACCTTAACAAAGCCACTGCCAAAAACCCAGCCGGTAAGACATTTTCCGCAAATCGCAGAACCAACAGAAGGCAATCCTCCGGCAGCAAAAGACCGTTCGCCCCAAAGAAGGTTACAAAAGTCAAGGTTGCAGGTCCTACTTCACGAAAGGCGAAACAAAAGCTTAGACCAGGAAGTAAGTTGCTTCAGAGGTTAGATTCAAGCCTACTCATATTCTTCCAGTGAAAGCACTACAAGAAATCCGCAAATATCAAAATAGAGTCAACAATCTGATCCCGGCAAAGCTGTTCATTTGAGTTGTTTGAGAAATTATGATGGACGTTGGTAGCACGCATCTCAAAATCGAGAGAGCTGCCTTTGGAGCATTGCAAGAAGCAGTGGAATGCATGTTAGGCATGGATTTTGAGAGTTCGTGCCCCTCTTGTATCCTATTAATATTTCTACTGATCGGTTACCTAGAGTGACGAATCTTTTGGCTGTAAGCTAAGAAAATCTTATTTTCAGAGGAGCCAGCATGCTAATTCACCTTAGATTCACGCTAAAAGAGTCACTATCCAGCCAAAATATATAGTTCTGGTCAGGAGAACCAGAATTTTTATGCTAGGACATGAATGGGCTGGCAATTCTAAAGCAGATAAAGAGTGAGCCTTAGCATTGAATCTGCCAGGATGAGGGAGAGGGTGGAGATTAGCGGCTTGGAGGAGAAGATACTCAATACAGCAAACAGATCACTAATTGAATGGGGAGTTTGAGGTTTTCGAAGTTTTTGAATCAATTCGAGCAATAGTATTTGGTACATTATGTTTTGGTGACTCGGAATCATTACACACACAGGGCCTGCCCTATCCTGGCACTGGATCTTCTTGTCCCTCACCAAAGTCATACATTTATATGTACATGAAGGGAGCATGACTTCAACGTTTTAGACTAAGAGTGTCTCTAATCTAAAAGGAAGTAGACTTCTAACGTACGAGAGCTCGAATAGATATTAATCTACAAGTAGTTGGATTATCTCAATAGACTGTAAATATCGAGGTGTAGTTTTTTCAGTCCATCCGCAGACTTCTAAAATATACGAGCCTAAATTAAAAATTAACATTGACCAAGAAGTCTTCAAACTATCTAGGCGAATTTGGGATATCCAGAGATGCTCTTTTGGTCCACCAATAGACTGCTTTGTGGCACGACTCAGAGAACATATCTCTGCTACGCGAACACTTGTTCAAGGTGCCCGGGGGGAGCCTTCGATGAGCTATCCTCACGGCAGACTTGAAAAGCAGTACTTTTCGATGTCCTCATCGAAGCTGGAAAATTTACCTGATCGTAGAATTTAGAAACTTTGGAGACATTGGAATAGAGGTAATATTGAAAATACGACAATAGGATGGTACACTAAACGTGAATTTGCTTTGAAAGTACGAAATCATGAGAGAACATTGAACGTAGAAGTGCTTGAACATGGGCAAACTTGAGGCAACATTGAACGTGGATTGGTTCGAAACCACAAGATCACGACGGTACATTCAACATGGAAGTGCTTTCAATCTCCTACTCGACCTGGGACATTTGAGAGTTGAGGGTCGCTTCGAAGGTACGAGCACACGAGGGTAGATTCAATGTAGAAGTACTTTCAATCTCTCCGTTGATTTGGGACATTAGGATTTGAGAATGCTCAATGCTTTTTTGAATGTCCCCCCTGATTTGGGACATGAAGAATTTGGAGCCGCTTTGCTTGTCCCCCATGAGCAATCTGGAAAGTAAGACTTCGACATTTTAGATTACGGAAATCTATTTATAGAAAATACAGCCTCGTGGGGGCAATAGTAAGATAATGAGATCATAGCCAGATGGCAATATAGCATTCACAAAGTGCCACCACCGCCACTTGGTAGCTCTCCCGCTGCAGAAGGAAGTACAATGAAACATTTATTGGCCATTACGTGGGCACGTGACCTGCATCAGGCTTCTTGTTGGTGAGGAGCTTGCCTCGTATGCCACCAGCACAGGGAAGGACGCTTACATACATGAATATCTGTCCCACCCGCGCAAAAAGCATGTTTGCATGAGCAGAAAGGGAGAAGATAGGAGAGTGCACCAGATGTTGTCATAGCCAGCAAGGGTCGCTGTGCCTTAGCGGGAACGCCTGGTGCGCCTCAACACCCTCCAACGCCGCGAGTCGGGTAGCGAGTTCTTCTTCCCTCTGGCTGCGTGCGACTTGGCGCTGCTAGGCCTTCCCACACGTCAGGTTTAAGGCCGGAGGACAGGCCTGCCACGCCTGACTGGCCTGTCGGAAACGGCCAGAGCAGCAGTGCAAGAACATTGGTGGACGACGGCCTCCAACCGTCCAGGCTATCGAATCTCCGCGCATCTCGAGGTACGCCTATTGGAGTTCGCGAGAGTGTCCGAGGCAAAAAGACGAAAGAGGACGGCCGTCTGAGGTCCAAGTCGTGGCCAGAGGGCCAATTGAGGGCCAATTGCGTGGCCCCCCGGCGTCGAGTGAAGGTACTGCTGGGTACTGCTGGGTAGTGCTGGGTACTGCTAGGTACTGCTGGTGCTGCGGCCTCACTGCCTCGTGGCAGAGCCGTGGTCGCCCCAAGAGGAGGAGCTGTATAAATGCATAGTAAGACATGCAGCTGTCAAATGCCCCTGATCAAAACCGCCCGTCCGCTACTGCCTTCCGTCGTGCCCATCCGGCGCTGAGCAGAGGCCCTTTTGATGTTTGCTTGTACTTGTAGCCATGTTCATTGTCCAGCGGCGGTAGCTCCCAAACCACAAGATTCGGAAAGCCCAGCAGCGAGCGGGTCGGCTCAAGTCCTCAACCGTGCATTGGCACTGGCACTCGAAGTTTTCTGGCTCCTGGGAATGCTCATACATGTCATCGGCGCTGCAAACCCGAACGAACCCGGACCAGAGGGGTGCTGCGCGCGTCGAGTCCACAGCAGCAGCAGGGACGGAGCTCGCTGAGCGTGGAGGGCGTCCAGGCAAGGCCGTGAGAGAGAGTTTGCTGCTGCAGCGGCAGACCAGCGACCAGCGCAAGAATGTCAGCTAGGACCTCGCAAAGGTAACCGGTCTGGCAAGACCGTGGAGAGCGTGAGGGAGGCGACGCCGAGGCTAACATTATCACTTGCGCAGGAGAGACTATCATATCGTCGTTTTGGGCGCAGGTGCGTGACTTCTCTCCTTCAGGAGGCCGAGTCTCACAGCTGACAATCTCTGCAATTCTAGGCGGCGTGGGCAAATCGTGCCTCACTGGTAAGGTTCGCCACCCCTTTGATGGGCCTCGTGCTGACCCTCCTGCCAGCACAATTTGTCCAGAATGTCTGGATCGAGAGCTATGATCCCACGATTGAGGACTCGTACCGGAAGCAGATCGAGGTCGATGTGAGTTTGCCGTCGAGGTGTCTCGTGTCTGTGCTGCGGCGACTGACGCATAGTGACAGGGCCGTCAATGCATGCTTGAGATGTAGGATTCCCCATTGAGCTCGCGACATGTGGCTCACAAATTGTAGATTGGATACAGCTGGCACCGAACAGTTCAGTAAGTTCAAGACATACAACAATCACGTGACCAGAGACTAACTCTTGACAGCGGCGATGAGGTACCGCGCTTCCACGATTTGGTGGCAAGAAAAGACGTTGGATTACTGATCGCTGTCCTAGGGAATTATACATGAAAACAGGGCAAGGGTTTCTACTCGTCTTTTCCATCACCAGCCAGAGCAGTCTTGCCGAGCTTCAAGAGCTCCGAGAGCAGATCATCCGCATTAAAGATGACGAGAACGTCCCTATCGTCATTGTTGGCAATAAGTCCGACCTGGAAGAAGATCGAGTTGTGACACGGCAGAGAGCATTCACCGTCTCACAGAGCTGGGGAAATGCACCCTATTACGAAACTTCTGCACGGCAACGGGGTGAGTTTGACAGTCAAGTTTGAACCACAATGCTAATCTCAATTAAGCAAATGTGGATGAAGTCTTCATAGATCTCTGCCGGCAGATCATCCGCAAAGACAATACAACAACGCCGAGTATAGAAGAGGAAATTGTCTATCACCGAAGGGAGCACCGGCGACCGCGTAGGTCGCGACGGAAGAAAGAGAAGGGGGGGTGTACGATATTATGATGATATTGAAGAGCCAAAGACCATGATTGCCATAAGTCACAAGCGCAATGTGGTCCTGGAGACTACGAGAGGCGTTCCGATTCATGTTGTTCCTTTCAAATGGTGGCATTTTGTGGACAAAATGGGATTGCATTTATGGGGTTCTAACATAGACAGGAAAAGTTCACGATTTATGAACTGGACATAGCTCATAGAGGCGGTCATATTGAATGATCCATACTCCTTAGATCATTTTTGAGAAGTGGTCTGCTTTAGCGATACTGCCCAAACACTCCGTCTGTCATCATTCTTCGACTAGGATATTGTTGAAGGACGCAAGTGCTACCTGGATACTCGATCCGGAAGATACCAATGTGTCTGTCTATATATTTCTAGCTCATCTATCTTCATCCAATCTGTTGCATAGCTCCGCACGGAATAGTTTCTCCGCATTCCTTGTACCGCCCTGCTCTAAATCGTCGGATGGTATCAAAGTCCGGGAAAGTCTCCCTCATGATTTGAGCGCTCCACACTGCATTTCAAAAGCATTTTCTAACGACAATCTCGCCTTGGAAGGTGATTCTGGGCGAATAGTTAGACTAGATCTGGATAGCCACTTCAAACCCGTAACAGTGAAATTTCCTGGAACTTCGGATAGAAACTCACCCTGCGTATATCCTGCTTCCAATGAACCAGGCCTATCTGGCTTGGACCGGAAAAACGGCAATTTGACTTCCCGCTCAGCAAATCGGAACTCAACATTCTCACGCCTGCACTCTTCGGCAATGTCATCGAATGTTTTATCTTCTGCTTTTGCTTGAACGCGGATTTTGCGAGTTCTGAAACGCCAAATCAGATGTGAGATGAAGATTCCGCCTTCGATGAATACACATAGGATATACAACACTCCTCCTAGGATGTCGAAAGTGTTTTGTGCAACTGCATCATCATCCCGGAATCAGTATTTGTAAAAGTATAGGGCATGTATGTGAACTCACCAAGCGCCATCAACGAGAAGAAAGCTCCCATCCAGTCGATGGTAAGGAATATCTTTCCTGGTCAGTAGAGTGAAGACAAAGTTGATGGGGGGCCATACCCAGTTTATTCCAATAACTCTTCCTCTCCGCTTCCATATCTCTATGTATGGTGGCAGCAGTCCTACTGCAAGGAGTATGCTAGCAACAACGCCAAGAATAATCATTGGGAAATCGATCCCGCGATCGTACAACGGCTTTCTTGTCAACGGGTACTTGAAGTAGCACAATAAGAGCAGTGATTTACCTTAAGTGTCAATATCAACGCTGCTTCAAGTCCACCGAGCACAAGCCAGATTATTCCCGCAATGGAGCTCGCTTTCCACGCTGGCCATTGACTGGGGAAAAGTAAGCTGGAGTGACATGGTGGTGTGAAGGAGCTTACTCGTGATAGATTAAGGTTTGTGCCCAACTAACCAAGCATAATGTACCGAAGACTTGTGGCTGCACTTGAATGGGAATATTGAAATTCTGAGAAATAGTAAGATCGGGTGCTCAAGCAGGAAGGGATTCAAACTTGGGCAATTGAATATGCTCCGAAGGGAACAGCACCTGTGAAGAGTTAGACCAGAAGCAGGCTAGGATAGGAGCACCTACAAACTGCCCACAGAAACATCATTATGCCGGGGAGGCCATCGGTTTTCTTGGCGCGATAGTTCGTCCATATCCTGGGAAATTAGCAGGTGATTGGAGCTAATGATGAGCAGTGCTCACTGAGGTACTAGCTACATTCTGTCAGTGGAGTTCTATAGTATGGAGGTTTAACTCACCTGGATGCACCAGCAGCTACCTGTTTATTAGCAAGGAAATTATAAAGGAAGGTTGAGCGCATACACTATGAACTGTCAGTTTCGTTCATACCTGGGAAGTCGACGAACCTGTGCCAATCGTCCTATGATAAGAGTTAGCGATTACCTTCTCGCCTCGTTGATGTCTACTTACCCAAGAACGTTGGCAGCCTGGAAGTGTCAGTCTTAATTTGGAATGACAAGAACCGGATCATTCGACGCAATAACAAGAGTTATTGATTTTATACGGAAGTCCTATAATCAAATAAAGGGCTGAAATATCTGAGTAATCTATACCGCCCTTTGACTCTTCAGTGAGCTAGGTGGAGGTTCGTGTTCGATTCGCGGCGGTTGCGTTTCATTCCCCTTTCGCCATTCTGTTTATTGCTGAATCCTCCCACTCTTGATTATATCGGCCGATATTACTCAGATATTTCAACACTTGCATTCAAATATGGGACTTTCCATATATAATCGTGGCCTGATGATTGTCCTGGGCCTCAATTCGTGGAAATCTTGCTTTCAAATTGTTTTGCAATCAAAGTGGGGGGAGGGGAATGCGTACAACTGGGATGCTCGTCTGCGGTGCCATGGTTGGATGCCAATCAAAGGTCTTGGCGAATCTACTCTAATTCCCGGGATATCGACTGATATATGAGATATATGTATAAGTAAATACTTGAGTACAACGCCATGCAAAACACAATGGCATGAAAATGAAATATAAAAGTTGTTACGAATAGTACCAGAAAAAATTGGTTGTGCTATTACCTCACTAGCCGGGCCGGCGCCACTTGCGAAGGGCGCATCAAATAATAAACGACCCACGCGATTTGCCTTTATGAAGCTCCCTTTATGAGACTCGTCTTTGTGGTGCCAACCTTTATAAGGATGATAAATTAGAGAATAAAACAATTTCCAGAGTGTATTGGATGAGGTAGTTTGAGATGTTCAGATGCTAGATATTATTTGTGATATGGTGCGAGTACGAACATGCTTCTCATTTCACACTTCCATGGGTAGCTGGAGTGGTGCTAACCGTTGCTGGTTCTCACTTTCGTGAATAACCTAACTACCCGAACAAAGAGAACTTTCGCCTGTAATACGTCCAAAAATTAGCACCTCAGTAATAAAAAGATCAAGATAAATACAATTCAGTAGCAAAAAGAGATGCAACCGCCGTGAATCGAACACGAACCTCCACCTAGCTCACTGAAGAGTGGAAGGGTGGCTAGAATTATGTTAGTAATTTGACATTGACGAGGAACTGTAATGGTTGCTTACAATCCTAACCATTGGACCACGGAAGCGACTTGGTTCTTGTGCAGAAAAGATTCTTATTTTATATTATTAAGCTTAGATAAAAATGCGGGCCATCCGACCAATTAGTGGGCGTGTCTTGGTGGGGCCCGGCACATCTTGGCTTATAGGAGACCTACTAAGGAGTTCTTCTGTATGAGAATGAATACATTCTGTACTTTATATGTTTTGAAGGCCATTCCAAAGAGATAAAAGTTTTATCAAAAGCAGGTAAGTAGTATTTTATTTTCTAGTCAATTTAGTCGATTACCCACAAACTCACATTCTCGGTACTTGGCAATAAATAGAATTTGCTACGTACGTAGCTAGGGAAACAGTAACAAGTTCTTTGCCAGGGATTTCACCTAGACATAAACATGAAAATTCAAGTCAATCTGTGGTTCCCTCTATCTTCGTGGCTTGTCCAGAACCAGGTTGAAAAGAGTGCGTCCTGAATTTCATGAATTACTCCCAGCAGCTACTTTAAATTCTTCTTAAGTGACAGATTTCCCTTTTCTATCACCCATAGATTCTAGTTTTAGGAAGCTCTCAAAAACATGAAAGCATGATTTCATCACAGCGCTATCAAGTTTACAGTAATTCAGAATCGCCGTGTCCCTCATGCACATACTCCTTCTCCCGCAAGCGCCAAGCGCCACAGGGGAGTTTGCCCCCTGTTGTTGAAACAGAAGGGGGGTGCTGCAATGGGTTCTAAATCTAGCTCCCTTCCATCCCGAAGCAGTGCTTGACGTTTCAAAGTCTTCCGAAAGGTTCGTGGGGGTCCAAGGGGTATCATGGGGGTCAATGTGAGGTCAACGATAATCTTCGAACAATTATGAATTCCACGAGCTATTTCGAGCCCCAGGGCTCAGATTGCTCTTTAACAATACGTTAATAAGCGAGATAGAAACCTTCACACCTGGTGTAATGCTGAAAACAACGAGAGACTGCAGCTAAAAGGGACGGCAATGCTATCACATGACTGAAAACATCCCAGAATATAGAGCCTCATGTCTGATCAGCAAGATGGTGTGGAACTTTTGGGGGCATCGAGAGTACCCCCATCAGCACTAACAGTTTCGTGTGCCAATTAATGGACCGTGCGACCATGTGGTGCTAAAGCACGTCCTAAAGCATACTTTCGCGGCTATGCATGAGAGGAGAAGCCGGCGTGCATGGCAACAGGTGCAACTTATTGGTCAATGGTGTTGGAAATCCGGGTCTTGGTCAGAAAGAACCAAGGTCAGTGGGAAGCCACCGACAACGCACGCATTCACTTTGAGAAGGGCTAAGGCAGGTCTGCTATAAGTGCCGTTATTCGCATATACACACACAGCCTTGTGAAACGGAAGCTACTTCTCGGAGGAAGACATCTTTCCAGCCGCTCCGAATGTCCCTCTGACCAGGTTGACGGGGCTTCTGAAGGCTGTGGACGAGTGTTCTGTGCCGACCTTGGGGGCGTGGTTTCTTTTTCGTTGAGAGGGCCCGAGGACAGGAGGCTACGGGAAGGTTCCGGCAAGCGGAGGTCATCATCATCTGACAAGTTTCGCGACCTGGGGAACATGGTTTCTTCTCCCCAAGCTTGCGAGCGGACCATGGACACTGGAGGATCTGACTCCGCCTGGTACCAAGGGCTTTCGGACACGGTTCTGCTAGCATGTGGTCTTCTCGGTCGACTTTCGCACCACCTCCCCTTCCCCACCAGAGAGCATCGAATAACGGCCGCGAGATTTTTACACAAGAGGAAACGCTGCACTTCTGCATCTGCGATGCAGGAAATCGAACCATCGCGAGACGAGAAGGGTTAGCGACCTCGAGAAGCAAACATTCCTTGCAGCGCTGAGCAATCAGTGAGTGAGGTCTGTAACTTGCGTGTCTGCGATGCTGAACCCCACCAAAGGTACGAGAGCCCAAGTCATCGAGGCGCAGCGTCTAGAACAATTCGCAGACGGCCACAGTCCAAAACAGGAGACATGGCAATCCACGATGACAGCATCCGTGTTGTTGTCGGAAAAACTACCCCGTCCTCAGTTCGCCGATCCATCACCAGGTCAAGATTCGTGAGTGCCATTTCTCGAGAGCCAGTGCGGTGGGATAAGCCCCTCACCCAGCCCACACACCCTCAGCAGGACCCAAGCAGCACGCCCCTGTCGAGGGGAAGAAGGTGCACGGCCTGCCGGCCTATGAAAGGACCACAGGACACCCTGGACTGTAATCCTGGATGTGGAGCTTGTCGAAGGCGTCAAAGCTCCTTGTAAAAGTTGCCACCCTCCAGGGCTCGAGTACATTACATGACATGCCGAGCACCAAGCTGCGCTCCCTCATCAGCTTTCATTCCTCGCAACTTCAACCGGCTTGAGGCGTCGAGCGCCGCTTACGACCGCCGGTATCAAGTGTCTCCAAGACTCTCTCCAACGGCCTGCAAACTCTGAGTGCCGCGTGCTGAACCGCTCGCACGGTCAACGGGATACCACTGGAAGACCTGTCTACTGCTGGGAGTGTTTACGAGTTAAAGAGGTAAGTTTCCGTCCATGCGCCTCGCAGCAACATCGGAATCGTGGCCGCGTCTTGGATTCGAGCTATCACTTTCCCATAGGAACGTTCGGCAGGCATTGAGAGATCTGCCATGTGCTCCGAGTGCCGCAAGCAAGCCGGACGCATTTCGAGAAAGGTCTGGCTGCCGACTGATGAACAGTTGAAAACACTCTCCCGACATCTGAAGAGTTAATCTGAGTTAATCTGAGACACGCTTCAGTCCTGCATTATTTACCATAAATTTCAGCGTACAAAAGCCCATTTGGGCATAAAGCGATTATCCGTTCCCCTGATACGCGTTCACCAATGGTGTGCCCTCGATTTTCGAGGCACACGCATTCGTGCTCAGCGCCTCCAGTGCAAGACGTCAGATGGGAGCTGTGTAACCTTGTGGAGGAGAGTCGGAAAAGGAACCATACACCCATCGTCACAGCCGACCAAGATCTCCTGGCATCGTGACCGGCCTGCAAACGGGTAAGGAGTTCCTTTTCTGAGTACTCTTGCCAGAGCAGTCTGCACTTGGCGGTTGGCAGCTGGCAGCTGGCAGTTGGCGGGCGGCAGCCACACGGCTGCTGTCCATCAGATATCAAAGAAGGGGTCCTCTGCAGCTGCATGCCTCCCGCAAACCGAAGGAACATAAGTCGGTTGTCTCACTGAAATCTAGCCTCCGGAGTGCTCCTGGTCCCTGTCTCCAATTCTCACCACCATCTCGACAAAGTTAAACCAGCAGCCAGAGCAGGAGGTCCAATGCCGTCCAAACGAAGCTGAGACACTTTCCACTGGGCGCCTCCCAAAGCCGTGAACCCTCAGTCCCAAGCAGCAGCCCACCACCAACGTTGTCGACGGTGTATGGCCGCAAGCAGCCAACTCTGTGCACGCGATCTGGCACGACGGAATTTTCCCAGCACCTGGGCAGGTAGATAGGTGTACTTCGTACAGTAGTCCTGGTAGCGTAGCGCAGGTCAGCCAACGAGGGGAAAGAGAAGCGCCTTTTTAAATTCCAGCGGGCAGCGAATCACATTCTGCCATGATTATCAATCTCAATCTCATCCCGAGAGCCGAACGTTGAAGCAGATGGATCATGGATCGCCCGCCCGCCCTGATTGCATGCGATACTGTAGAAAGGACGGCTTCGGCTGGGCTTGGGTTTGGGCGTTGCTGAAGTGTGTCCTATGTTATGTGTCCTGTGTCCTGTCCTGGATAGACGTCGTTCGTTTCCGCATCTCGCATCGCGCCCACTGGGGAAGCGCTCGTCGGGGCGCGCACATGGCACTCTGCACTCTCCTCTGGCGCGGCATCGTGGCATCGTGGCATCGCGGCATCGCGCTCACGCCAATTTAGGGTTCGCAGGCAGACGCAGGCAGGTTCTGGACAGAGTGATCATCGCTGCGGAGCGCATTGGAGGCTCTCTGCCGCTGGCAAGCTCGCATCCAAGGTCCCACTGCACGCCCACTCCCACGCTGTGTGCCATCCCCGTCGAGAGCCCCCGGCGAGCCCCCGTCGTGCCCCCGCTGCGCTGCAGCTGCTATCGCCCGTGGCCCTTGGGAGTGCTTGGTACATAGTGCTTGGTGGCCCTTGGTGGCCCTTGGTGGCCCATGGTGGCCCTTGGAGGTGGTCGAAGGTGGTGTGGAGCCGGCTCAGGGATCCTGACACTGCGCAAGAGCTCCCTGAGGTCCTCCTCCCTCCCCTCTCCCCTCTCCCAGGTCGCCCGCCTGCCTCTGTTCCGCCTTACCAAGGGAAATCTGCAACTAGTGCCAGCTGCTGCTAGTGTCGCGCTAGCTTTATCACTCTTAATCCAAGTTCGCCCCCCCAGCCAATCAGCGCTCCTTCGCGGCCTGCCCTTTCACCTCAGCGACAATCCCCAATCCCCCATTATTTCACCCACCCGTTCCATCTTAAGAAAACACTCCGAGAAAGCCCAGTCCTCCTCCTGCTCGCCCAGTCCCAGACCCTCCTCCCGACACTCCTTCAAGTATATCCTCGCGCCGACAGCAGCAGCTCGAGTCGCCCGAGTCCCGTCCCCGCGCCCGTCCAGCCCACACAGCTTGCGACCGAGGGCAGCTCTCCTCCAACACCACATTTCCGCCATTGAGGTCGACGCGGGTCGCACGGTCTTGCAGCAGTACCTGAACTCGGGAGTCGACGAATTCGACAGCTCACCTCTCACGAGTGCTTGCCAAAGTCTTCCCGCAATCTACCGCCCGTCGTCCCCAGCAGAGTCTCTTGTTGCGCGAGGTCTTATCGTACCCTTCCAATACCCATCCCGCGCTTTATCTGATACTCGCCATTCTCCTCCGGACTGCACATCGTCGTCACCACGCCCTGTCGAATACTTCGAGGCGCGTCCCAAGACTCGATCATCGACGCCACTGTCGCAACCTCGTCCAGAAGCTTTTGTGCAACTGAGGCATGAGCCTGGTTCAAAGTCCGTTTAGCGCATACACAGCAGCACCCTTCTCCCAATACCAACACACTGCAGCGTTGGATCGCGCAAGTTCTTTTACACCGCAGCATGCCATGAACCCTCCTGTATTCTCCCAACCTGGCCAGGCCTTTCGTCCCTCCAATGGTACCCAACAGACGTACCAGTCTCTCTCAATGACCACCATGAATGCCTTTGCGAGCGAAAGTGGATCCAGCACCCCGCAAGCCCCAGCAGGCGCATTTACTACCGGCCCATGTTCAGTTCTCATTCGACGCCTACCTGCGAATACGACCGAGGATACACTGAGGTTGATGGTGGTTTGGTCCAAGGACTTCATTGATGCAGAAGTCTTGTCACCCGAGAAGTCCGAGGACCCTGGATTCCGTTCCGCTATACTACGCTTCAAATCGCATCCAGGCGCGCTGGAGGCGAAGAACATGCTTGATGGGAAACCAAATGTTGCGAACGACGCCCAGATGATCGTGGAGATCTTTTACGGTAGTCCGACTGCTTCTCGACGATATACTCTCGATAACACGGCGAACACTGGACCAGCAAGTTCCACTTCATCTACAGCCTCATCTGGGGGTCCGACTCCTCGCCAATCTTCACGATTCAACGGCAGCTTTCAAACATCACAGAGAGTGTCTCCAACGAACAATGGGCCCTACGCGAGTAACGAGTTGCCCAACCCGGAAGTCAGTGCACATTACCAAAGCCTGTTTTCCCCACAGTCTCCTATCGGAAATCACTTGAATGAGCGCACAAGGATCACCGGAAAGTCATTAATCAACAACGATTCCGTTGACGACGATGAAACGGGAGAACTTCTAAAGGACCCCGTCGCCTATGCTGAAAATGGCCCATCTGTTCAAGGACGCCGACCGACCAATCCCCAGATCCCACTTTCACGTATGGCGGGCCTATCTCTGAATACAAATAGTGCTGCCGGTCCGGCATCTCTGAACTCATTCGCCACTCCAACGGCTTTGACATCCATGTCGCATGCGAATCCGATGTCGCCGACGACATTGACGAATGGTGGACCGCCTGTCAATTATCAGCTCGGGAGTCAGCACTACCAGCGTCACAATTTCCCTCCAGTCAACCCCGCTGATCAAAATCCTCCTTGTAATACGCTTTACGTGGGCAACCTCCCGATCGATACCTCGGAGGACGAGCTGAAAGCGATGTTTTCGAAGCAACGTGGTTACAAGCGACTGTGTTTTAGAACCAAGCAGAATGGTCCAATGTGTTTTGTCGAATTTGAAGATGTATCATTTGCAACAAAAGCGCTTCACGAGTTGTACGGTCATCCACTTCACAACAGCATAAAAGGAGGCATACGTCTAAGTTTTTCAAAAAATCCACTTGGTGTACGGTCCGGACAAGGAATGTCGTCTCCTGGACCTCAAAATGTTTCAGGCGTCATGCAGGGCATGAATGGAGTAATGTTAGGGGGTGCTGCTTCTTCGTTCAGCACTGCGAGCGGACCTCCGCCTGGTCTTTCCGCCCCACCAGGACTTGGTCCGAATAGAATGGGATATACTGGTGCTATGAGCCCGATGAGTGCATCTACCGGTCAATATACAACTACTTCGTTCAGTGGAAATGGAAATGGTTGGAACGGCCCTACATTTGCTGGCGCTATGACAGCTGGAAATCCCGTATCAATGTTGAATGGTGGAAACAACGGATTTCCGCCTGCATATATGATGGGCAGGTAGATTCTTTGCGAGGGTTAAATCGTGGGCTAGGCGTACGGATAAAGTTGGCGTTTTCGATCCCATCACTCTCCTTCAAGTTGGCATTATTGTATACAGCATCTGCTTGTGGATTTTTTTTCTTTCACTTTTCTTTTATTTAGGGTTCATCGGGAGGAGTCGGTGTTGCTGCATCGGGTTGCATTTCGCATTTCACATGCTTGTAGCGTGGTGTTCATGATCATGAGATTCCCCCCTACGCGTTTTAGCAATCGGTGGAGTTGAAGCAGGATCTGGCAAGGGTGGAAGGCATGTTCCGGTGTTCTTTGCGTGGTCTGTTTTCTCCTCATCATCTGGCGTGTTCTGCTGTCATTTCCGTCCGGCGTAACTTTTAAAGAATATCGGAGAGCGCAAGCTGGCAGGCTTGAAAATCGATGCGGTCGAATGTACGATTGTGGCAGCAAGCACTCTGGAGCATGGAATGGAATACACGGTATGGCACATGAAAGAGGGGAGGAAAAGGCGTCTCAATATTCGTCTCTTCGGCATTGGCATTCTATTAGGGGGTTAGCGCTACGCAAACGATACGCATAATGATTTCGGCGGAGTGATTTTGCTTGGCATATCCAGCACCTGGGCGTTCAGCATCTATGGAATAGTTGCTCTTCTAGAATCACAAGATTATTTCCTCCATAACGAATTTCTGACCTATGACGTCTGTATACATGTGATGATCGACAATGGACGTTGATGATACTCGGTTGAGCCCCTTACTGACCCTCACAAGAGGAGGAAATGGGGGTCATCTCTGCCGAATACGAATTTATCCACACGGTGGCTGATTCGGTAAGCATTGACAATGTTCCTGCTTGGAGACTTCACACTAAATTGGAAAACAATGCATTCAAAATCTCCGAGAGGCTTTCCGAATAGATTACAAGGTCTCAGGGGCTCCGGTAGTCGAACATCCACATTTGCATCTCGGTTGCGATTGCGGCTGCTGCCACGTGACTTTAACGCTAGTCTGGTTTTCTTTTTAAATTTGCAACCTCTAAATCTTCCAGAGCTTCAAAAGACATCTTTCTCACAACAGAAAGCAGTGCAGCGCACAACGGTATAGCCAACAGTACACGTACAGCCAGACCATTACTTGCTTCTTGACTAATCCTTGCTGCTCTTCCACTAATCGCACGTTTGCAGCTGCGCATAAATCTGGTAAGTTTGAGCTGTTCTTCCTCCCACCAGCACAAGTACTACTATGATGAATTTTCGTGTCGCCCCTATCTTACCAATGAGCTTCGGCTCCAATGGTGACTTACCTGTCTTAACCAAACGGACTATCTGATATCTTCAATCCCTCTCAACCTTCCTACGATCCCTTTCCAAGAAGCAAGCTGACTTCCTTCAAGCTAGGATAGATGATTGCTGTGAGTCGCACATCTTTTCTACATCCTTCACTCGAGCACGATATTCAATGATGAGCAACACAAGTACTATCAAATGCAGATCAATAATGACGAGCAAACTGGTTCGATTACCTGATATGATATCGTGGAGCAAGAGATTTTGGATTTAGTCCCTTTCTAAGAAGGTCGCTGACTGGCACCTGCAGAAAATATAGGGTGATCTATTGTGGATTCAACGCTGCTGATAGGTATGTGGAAGAAGGTTTCATATTTTTTTTGCTTGCTTATGATGTAACATTCCATGCTAATGCTGAAGGCACCTAGTGCTGGATGCTGAAAAAACCAAGACTTTTCATCTTTCAACTGAAGCACCTCATAGCTCACCTATCGCACTGATGCTGAAAAGAATCTCACTGATAACTTGAAGTCTAGAAATCTCTATCGTACACATTGAGAGAAAGCTTGATCGAGATGAGGAAGTAGGGGAAGACAATCGCTATTGAAGCAACAACTGGCCGAACGGGAGATAATTGACTATCTCTCTTACATTCGAAATCTCGGAGGTATAAGCTCTAATACGTCCAATTTTCATGACCATTCAGGTTAGTCATTGCCTTGTTCCTTTTATTCCTCCCCAAACTCTTATGATGAAACACACACCACATTCGCAGTTTTCTCTGGAGTCCCAAAGAGAACCTAAATGCGGGACAGATGACAGTTTATTCTTCCTTGGATGTCTGATTGAGCGCTCTCAATTCCTGATTTTATGTTGGAAACACCTGGAAGAGAATGATGCTAATATTGCTTGCATTTAAAGATTTGTAGGCTCCCCGACACCCTATATTCGACGATTCGAAGGCAACTTGAAAAAGAACAGATATGACCTGGAGCGCTGGTTCAATCTTGGATTTCCGACAGGTTAATTATATGGCGTAATATTTACAATTTACAAGATTTAATAGGTATTCTGCAAGTCTCTGTGGGGTTGAGTCAATACAAACGAGATACTTTCTCAGCCCAATCAAAATCCAAGCCCATCAACATCAACACTCATCTTGTTCCCTTCCATCATTTCGCTCATGACTTTTCCAGTCCCTAAAGAATTGGAAACTCCCCAAGGTCCATGGCCCGCCGCGAGGAAAACTCCCCCGTCTCCACCACCCCTCGTCCCAAACCCTCCCAACCTTTCATCCTCAATCCTCGCCAAAATGGGCGTCCCTCGTCTTGTGACCGGACGAAAACATAACCCTGTTCTCACAACCTCGACATTCCCTTCCCCCAAAAGCCTCTGCGCAGTCTTCTTCAACTTCGCGATAGAACGTTCATCAATCTGTGATTCCGTCGCAAGAGCAGGCAAGGGAAGAGAAGAGGAGTTTAGTCCAGCAATATATATCTCCTCCCCCATCCGCGAAAATATCTCTGGTGAGTATCCCGCCTCGTCAGTCGTAAACACAGCATGGCATCCCTTATCCTCCTGCTGCTTACTCCATCTCGGGGATCTCACCACTAGAGAATGACCTGCGAGACTTGAAATTGGAAGCTTGAGTTTTGAGTTGGGAAATAAAGTGGAGAAGACTTGGGGTGACCATGCACCTGCTGAGATTAAGAGGCGTGTACAAGGGATTTCAGACACGGCGCTGGTGGTTGTATGGAGGATCTTGATGCTGGAGAGCTCGTCGCGCATGTCTTTGCCTAGAGAGATCGCACGAGCTGGGTGGTGAACTTGGACGCCGCGGGAGAGACAGGCTTGCAGGAGGAACTTGCAGAGGCGGAGGGGATCACTGTGCTCTCACATTAGCTCTTCTTATTCTGAATGTACGAGTTCAATTGCATACACTTGAGCCAAACTCCCCTCCTCCCCGATACTCTCCAAACTATCTCCTTCTGCCCTCCGCAACCACGCCGGGGCATCTCCCTCCCCAAAAACCTCATTAACATCCACAACATCCCCTCTACTGTTCCCCTGCCTCAAACAATCCTCGCCCCTCTCCCCTTTCTTTCCCTTCACACCAGTACTATAACTTACGCCCCTGCTACTCAAATACCCCCACTTCTCCTTTCCCCCATTACTTTCAGCCAGCTCCCGATGGAGCCTGAAACTCAACTTCCCAAGATCTTCCAAAGAGGCAGTAAACCAATCTTCAGCTAGGAACCCACCTGCGAACCCGGATGCTGAAGCGAAAAGGACGGATGAAGGGTCGATGAGGTGTATTGATGAGGGAGGTGTGAAGGTTGAGAGAGAGAGGTAATAGGCGGTTGAGAGGCCGATTATACCGGTGCCTAGAATTGCTGTTTGTGGATTTGACATTTCGGGATTAAAAAAATTGAGCATTGTCTTAATTTGTGAGATGGTTGAAGGAGTGTTATTGTTTGACAGAGGCCTCGAGGGGTAATGACGTGAAGTGGGGGTGCATTGACAGGGGTAGCTTTCTTTTTTCACAAAACTGTTGAACCTCCTGTCTTCTCATTCCTTCACCTAAGAAGCTGCCATCTTGATACGCTTCACAATGTCACAAACCAAAAGCATTGTTCTCACAGGTGCGAGCCGAGGGATTGGTCTCGCAATTGCGAGGTTTATTTTGAAGGAGGGACATAAAGTATTTCTAGTTGCCAGGACTGGGGAGCCGTTGCAGAAGTTGAAAGACGAGTTTAAGGGGCAGGTGGAGTTTTTGGTGGCTGATTTGAGTGATTTTGAGGTGAGCAGTCTGTTTTTAATTTTGGTGGGATGACTTGGTGTGAGTTTCCATGAGCTGCGTCGTTATGTGTGAGCAGCTGTCTCAAAGTCGAGTTTTGTTTCATTACTGCGGTTATTCATATCCTTTTTTGCTCCTGCTCTCTTTTCGTATTGTCCCCATTCTCAATATGAGGTTTTAATGGCAGTTGAAATTTCTCAATTGACGTTTTCATTTCCTTCCTTCCCTCCCCTCGTCTCCGTCTTGTAGCCATGTAACTCGAGATCACAGGTGCTCACTCAAACTAGGTGGGCCCAAAGGTGGTATCCCTAGCTCTCAAAGCTTTCTCCCGGATCGACGCTCTAATCGTAAATCATGGGACCTTGAGTCCAGTTACGCGAATCGCAGACTGTGACCCTAAGGAGTGGCAAGCAGCCTACGACGTAAACTTCTTCAGCGCTGTCGCTTTTGTAAGTCTCTCCTCCACCCTTCGACCAAACATTGAAACTTTCAGATAAAAGCCGCACTCCCTCCCCTCCGGCAAACTCACGGCCAAATAATCCTCACTTCGTCTGGCGCAGCAACAGGAGCATACTCCACCTGGGGCGCCTACGGCTCCTCAAAAGCTGCACTGAACCACCTAGCTTTAACTCTGGCCAACGAAGAGCCATACATCACGACGATAGCTATCAGACCGGGAGTTGTGGATACCGAGATGCAGGTTGAGGTTAGAAGACATAAGAGCGTGATGGATGGGAAGGATGTGGAGAAGTTTAAGACGCTGTTTGAGCAAGGAAAATTGTTGAGGCCGGAGCAGCCGGGGAATGTGATGGCTAGGTTGGCAGTTAGGGCGAATAAGGGGTTGAGTGGGAAGTTTCTCAGGTGATTATCCAGTCCGAGGGTTGTAATTATGATGGGTTTGCTAACAGGAAATAGTTGGGATGCTCCAGAGCTCGGTGATTATCAAGACTAAATGACAAACTGCGAGATACCCACGAGAAAGTGGTCCAGATATCTAAGGTTTATAAGGTCCGTTTAGCGATTGGCCTGCTCTACTAGGAACGTTATTGGGGGGGCATAGGGTTGATGTCTTTCTCTTATTTGCTCTATTTATTCTACTGTCATGTTTTTATCGCATAATAATCCACTGTTCTGAGAGTTCTGATGCATTGAAATTGTTTTAGAAGGTTGATCTTGCATCCTGAAGTTTCTTTGTATATTAACCAAATGTCCAAAGTTGGACTGGAACATTAAGAATTGTTGTTGAATCGAGAGTGGATCTTACAGAGTTTCCATTGAATGTCGCACGCCCACTTCGGCCCCTTAGATCGAGGTCTCCCGATTTTCAAGCCAGTATCGCTTTCGTGCTCAAATGTATGATAAAGTGTCACAGCACTACGGATCTTTGCTCAATGCGCGGCGGAGAATGACTTCTGCTAAAAATCCATTATCTGCTAGAACCCCTTATTGCTTTCAGATGTAACAGTTGCCACAGGCCATGGAGCGAAGAGAGACTTTTAAATTGATAGAATTGGCCTTTTATGGTCAGTACAGGCGCTTACCATATACGCAGGTATGGAAGGAACAAGCTACGGAAACAAGTGCATATCGAAGCCCGTAAAGGCTCTTTTCTCTCTTAGCATCGACATTGATTATGGCGCGGCCATAATTGATTAATAAGCTAGTTTACAACATAGGTCTCGGTTTTTCTAAGCATCATTGCCCCCTTTCCATGTTTTGCGACCCTGATGCCTTCCTGGCTAGTCTTGGAGAAAGCTTTTCCTGAGACACTGTCTCTACTCCTAATTACCATCTCAACGTTCAGTCAAGATACTTGGGAATGTAAGCTCCAGGATGGCTATTGATTGCTGGGCTACTGTGTAGATTTCGAACTCCCTAGCATGGCCATCTTGCAGTGGCCCACCCGGCTTGAGAGAATCATTTTTTGTTCGGAATTCGATTTGGTAGAATAGCGAAGAGTGAACAACTCTTATGCCCCTAACGCCTGCCATGCTATGCGCTCCTCTAAATGCCGTGTGATGCCTGCGTATTATACAGTCCATGCTACGCTCATGGATCTCATTCCTATCTCCCACTTAAAGCCCCTTTCTGAACTTCTCATTTTCCAGCTCTCTCCAATCCTTCTCAATTGGTTCGTTTCCACTCGTCTCCTTGGCTGTACTCGAAAATGCAGGCTTCCCCGCATAAAGCTGATGTCCTGGATCCTGTGCACCGCCCTCAATCTCTTTGCTCACAGCAATGGGCTGATTTCCCCGAAATCTCTTCCGCATATCTACCATTCCGCGCTTGCATTCTCCATATCCCTTCTTCAGTTGTTGACATTTCGTAGGCATCGTATCGATGAGTGGAGGGCGGAGGCAGTCACCGGGCTTATTTCGATGGATCATCACGCAGTCTGATTCTTGTAGACATTGTGCCAGCGCAGCTCCTGTCACCACTATCAGAATTGCGTAAGAAATTACAGGAGCTGACTTACGGATATCCTGGCAAGAGCTCGGCATCTTACCAAATAGAGATCCCTTTCTTGCAAAGCGTCTCAATAACTTCTCACCGACCAAATGGCCTGATAAATCGAAGAGTATCGGTAGCGTTGTAATTGGGAGCTTATTGGCCTTTCTGAGTTCATACAGATCCCTGGAATAGCTGTTGAATGCCTGGTAGAAGGATGGCGCATGAATTGCAGGGCAGCGCGGTACTCCAAGAGGACTATGATGTTCAGATGGAGCTGTTCCCAAGGAAGTAAAGCTAAGATCTAAGACACGTGAGATGCGGTGGCGCATACAGGGGTTCAACACGCTAAAATCTGCAGGCGCCGGCGCCGGCTTAAACAGCTCTGGATATCGAAGATCCATGTGAAAAAGGCGGCAGTGACGGAGTGCGATTGTGGGAGGAGACGATGTTCTGATTCTTGGAATTGGATCTCACTTTTAATGGCACTGTGACCGCTTCATTGTCAGTATTCACTTTGTCTTCTGCAAAGCCACGAGGCTGTGAGTTGTCAACTCCAGCGCATTCAATGAGGTTGAATGTTTCGCATGTGACATCACCGACAAAGGTATGTTATCTCCTGAGATGGCCTTCTGTGGCGATATAACAATGAATCTAATGTTTTGCATAATGCAGATTTCATTGCTGCTTTTTGGGGAGCATAGAATTCACGACCTCTGCCTCTGCTAAGGCCTCCTGTGGTTTCTCAACCTTCCTCTCGGGCGCCTTGTACATATCCACTTCCTTCTGTATATTTTGGGGTCTCAGATGCAAAGCATGGCTCCTATTCCTTTTCTTGGCCGTTTGAACATGTAAGCAGACCCTTTAAATGCCGTGGAATTTTGGCCAGACTTGTTGCCAATCCGAAACGAGCCAAAGACAAATAGCTGATACAATGCACAGCGCCGAGTACATAGCACTGGTGGGGTCTTTCTTTCTGGTTGGACTAGAGGCGTTGATTCGAATCCTTACTCTCGCATTGCGTATGTCTCTTGTGCTGTTCATGTGCTTCTCTAATCTTAGGCAGCATCAACAATCATATCACTTTGTTACCGGATATCAAGGCGGCTCTTCAATCGATTCAGGTCTCCAGCAGAAAAGAAATCAGAGTCAAAGAACAAGAGTGAGTTGCCTCTATGCCTTGAGATTAGTGATACTAACAAATTATACAGACATCTCGACCTCGATTCGAAATGCTTCCGATTTCGTCGACCTCTGCGCTCTATTCGGATATTACGCTGAAGAGCACGTTGTACAAACTGGAGATGGATATCTTCTAGGCCTGCATCGTCTGGCGTGGCGGAAGGGGGAAGAAGACCAGAAAGTCAATAATGGGAAGAATAGCATACGGAAGAGCGTTGTTTACATGCACCATGGCCTGCTTATGAACAGCGAGGTCTGGGTATGCTTGACAGATGAGCAGAGATGCTTGCCATTCAAGCTTGTGGACAAGGGATATGATGTTTGGGTGAGTTTAACCCGGGGTCTCTTCATGGCTTGTAGCTGATGATAGGCAGTTTGGTAATAATCGAGGGAACAAGTACTCTAAGAAGTCTGTTCACCACTCACCAGCAGACATAACATTTTGGGATTTCTCAATGGATGAATTTGCATTCCATGATATCCCAGATAGCATCAACTACATCCTCGAGACAACGTCAGCACCGTCGCTATCTTATATCGGATTTTCTCAAGGCACCGCTCAGGCCTTTGCCACACTGGCCGTCCATCCTAAACTCAACGACCAGGTTAATGTTTTTATTGCTCTAGCACCAGCTATGTCGCCAGCCGGTCTCTCAAATGGTATCGTCGATGCTCTTGTCAAAGCTTCGCCGCAGGTGCTATTCCTCCTTTTTGGCCGACGATCCATCCTCAGTTCAGCCACGATGTGGCAATCGATTCTCTACCCGCCAATATTTGTTAGAACCATCGATATGGGACTCTCATTTCTGTTTGGCTGGCACGCTCGTAATATCTCGCCAAGCCAAAAACTGGCCGCATATCCTCATCTATATTCTTTCACCAGCACTAAGAGTGTGGTTCACTGGTTCCAGATAATCAGAACAAAGAGTTTTCAGATGTATGATGACGATGTTCAACCAGTCGTTTCTCTCAGCAGCGTCAGCAAGTACACCAAGGTTGCCAAATTTCCAACCCGAAATATCAAAACTCCGATTGTTCTTGTTTTTGGAGGAAGCGATTCTTTAGTCGATATCAACGTTATGCTAAAGGAACTTCCATCACATACGGTAGCAACTGAGATTCCACACTACGAGCATCTCGACTTCTTATGGGCACGAGAAGTAGACACATTGGTGTTTCCTCATGTGTTCGACGCTTTGGAAAGCTTCTGTGATGCCGAGCATTCAAAGGAAGAGTACGATCGCTACCGAAGCGCACGACATGCTTCACTTGGTGCCAGGATGAACAGACCACCCTTGCCAGAACGTTATTTTAGCGATGACGACATTCAACCTAGTTATGTTGACGTTGCCAGCGCTCTCCCTGGAGATGATGCTGATGCCTTAGTAAAACGGAAGAATGGGGTAAATTTTGATATATCCTTTCCCAGCACGAGCGTGAGGAAAAGGGCGAGGATGCAGGCCGATTATGACGATTCTTCGGAAGGATCATCGCCTATTGTGCCTGCGCACGTGCGAACGATCTCTGTCGATGATAATGAAGATACAAATGGTAATGGTAGAATTAGTCCAACGCCAAGCAAGTTGCGGTCCGCGAGGAGTAACAGTATTGGAAGCAACCTCAGTTTTGCGGACAAGGGAACGAGAGGAATCAGCCTTGGTGCTGGAAGAGCTGTGAGTGGGGTGTCTAAAGGAGTTGAGACGGTAGGAAACTTGACGACGAGCTCTGATGATGCTGGGAGTTCGGGCGGTAGAAAGAAAGGAAAGAGGTAACGCCTGAAGATACACATGTCGACAGACAAAATTGCATTCCGTTTTAGACACTTTAGGTCAATGAGACTGCCAAGCACATCATTTTATTTTCTAGAGTGCAAGTAAACAGGCCTTTTCCAAGTATAATTTCGAGTACTTCGTGCAACCTATACCTGTAGCATGAGAACTGTTAGGCAGACTGCCCTCCTTAGTACTTAGAGCTTCAGCAGAAGCCTCGGAGGACTTGACGAGAAAGCACTGTATCTGGTCCAAAAGACAAAAAATTTGGTTTGTCATTATGCCCAAGCAACTTTTCCTCCAAATCTGCCAAGTTTCCGCTATGAATCCCCCTGTGAAAATGCTATCCAACAATTTTGAACACGACATGCAACACCGTTAGGAATGCACCTCCACCAACCGAACTGTGTCAGCTACACATCGATAATAATATTGCCATCAGCATCTACTTCGACGCTTCCTCCATCAGGTTCAAACATTACATCCGATCTCATAGTGTATTTGATACCAGCCGTCACCTCATCTCCAGAATGGATAAGCCTTCTGTGTTGGAATATTAGGACCCGGCCGATTCTTGGATCAACATCGATTCTACGCGTCCTGTCCGCTGAGTGAAAGGTTGTTGCTCCACCACGGAGGAGATCTGTTTCTGTAGATTCGGGGATGCCAAGTGCCTGTGCAGAATCGTTCAAGTAGAGATGGTATGTATAGAAGGATTTCTGCGATCCGTCTTCTGTTTCGTAGCTGCCATCACAATGTTCTAGTTTTAGTTAGTTATATATCCCGTTTCTCCATAGATTTGGATAACATACCCCGAAAGAACTGGCCAGGGCCATACTTCAAGAACCTCAGCCTCTCATTCAGCCCTTGCTTCGTGACCTTCCACCTTTCGCCTTCATAAATAGAGTCCCCACACACTGGCCGATACACCTCTCCTTCCAAAATCGAAAAGTACTCCTTCATCCCTTCAGCCTGCATAACTCTATCCCAAAGCCGCTGAGCAATAACGTGGTCATCCCAAATAATCCGATCACTATTCCGATAATCAAGAGCAAGAACTTCATGGTTCCTTCCCGCATTAACCATAGCGGGCTTCCATCCATGGTTCTCAGGCTCGTCTCCGCCTCGGTGAGCACCGACTGACATCTCGCTCATCACCAGCAACTGGTCACATTCTTCCTGAGAGAGCAAATTGTCGAGCACGACTGCGTAATGGGGTTTGTATTCAGGAAGTGGCGAGTCCTCGAAGTTGATTTTTGAGACTTTGATTGTGGTGGGATCTGGAAGTGGTGCGAGGAAGGAGTCTGGGATGGAGACGGGGACGTTGGTGTACTCTGTTCGGACGATCTGAGGGTAAGAAGGCCCTTTCGAGGCCCGCGCTTTCCGGAAGATGGCTGACATTGTGTCGGTCTAGTAGTGTAAATTTGTAGTCATGCGTAGGAAGTAAAAGAATCCGTAGGAAATTGCGAGTGAGGAAGTAGTGATATATACTGGATGTCACGGGAAGGAGTGAGGCTGTTGCCTACACCCAGCAAGGCACTGCCACAGGGCACATTTATGACACGAGTAAAAGCATGGCAGGGCCCCAACGAAGCCTGGCTTCTGCCGCTGGGCTTTGAAGGGCTTTGATTCGCAGCCTTGTAGTTATGCCTCTGTAACTTTACAGCATCTGGGTTTCAGAGGATTTTGAGGTTGTTTGAGAGATGTGCACTAGATGCAGTGAGTTAACGGGGAGACTTGACTTCACCAGCGAAACCTTCTGGTACAGTTTCTGCCTCGCGACATACAGTCTGACTTGTTTATTACATGTCAGATCTAAATATCTTGGTGCTGGTGCCTTGAGGGGAATTGGGCTTTCGTGGTGGGGCTCGCTTGAGTGAGGGGTGCCTGAAGCTCTCCAGACAGACCTCACATCCTCTTGCCAAACAACAACCACATCAACATGCTTTGCAAGCTTCTCGACTACTTGCCACGAGAGATCCGCGCCCAGATATACGCCTACGTTCTCGCACCGACAGGTCACATCACACCCAAACGAAGCCCCACAGGAGCAACGCTTTGCTCCGTGCCTCCCCTCTTCCCAAACGGAGAAATCAACCTGAGCCTGCTGCAGACGTGCCGGCAGATATATCAAGAATCGAAAGATGTGCTGTGGAAAGACAACATACTCTGCTTCTTGCCACGGCGAAGCATCTTCGATCCCAAAGAAGATGTCGCTTTCGTGCATAGCGACTGTGCGTTTGCGCGATATGTCCGCATTGTCGAGCTACGCTTCACGCCCTCTCATTTCGACTTAGCAAAAGTGATCACATTTATTCAGCCACTTGGATCATGGGGCACTGGATCTCTTCGAGAGGTTCGGTTCAAGATCTCTGGAATGGGCACAATGACAATGTTTGGGGAGTCAGTTTCAATGATATGGCAGAGAGCCATGAGACGGAGGAGGTACCCACACTTGAAATTTGGAGGGTTTAACCCTACGAGTCTTTTTGGTATATTTGCGCTTGCTGGCAATGAAGAGCACGGACATTTGCGCCATTTGAGGAGGAGACTGGACATTGAGCTGGGGATACGACTGTCTTCCCCTAAGGCTCGGCGGGAGTGGTTTAGTGTTCATAAGCCGGAAGATTGTGAGGAGACGCTGCAGGAGTTACATCGGTCCTTGGGTGGAGATCTCTGCATGGATGGAGTGCTGTGTTATAAGGATGGCTTACGGCTTCGAGAGACATTTGCCACTTGGGAAGCTGAGAGCCAGGAAGATTAATTCGTTCAGTTTGAAAGGCACTATTTGTAAGTCAGAGAGGCTGGCAATACAAGTCGAGTGGCTTTGAGATAGAGCCGGGATCTCTTACTTTTATATTTGCGCTTCTTGTCCTAGGTAACCCGCCGTCTTCATTTCCTAACTATCAAGATCGAATCAGTACTGTTCCTAGCAAAGCATTGGGAAGCATTTCAAGCTGGATCTTTGATTCTCAGACGATGTCGGTTTGTGGATCATGGTGGTTCACATCGGCAAAATGTTTCTTCATATCATTTCTTGGGATGCAGATTTAGGAGCCCGGGGAATCTTACAGTTTGATCACTCAAGTCAAAGTAAACTCAGTTTCTCGGATATTGTGATATCAGTGTTCATTCATAGTACTCTTATACAGTGCTCCCAAGGCACAGATTCGAATCAGATTCCAATGTCTTCAACCCGACAACCTATTCATCTCCTCTCATGATGAGTCGAACTTACGGGAGTAAAATTCGTCCTCGATCACTACCTATCTCGCTCCTAGTTCAGATGTGTAGTCTTGGCAACATACTCATGGTTAAGCAGGCTCAGGATGACCAACAATGAGGAAGGATGAGTCATGTGATTATCCAAATCTCTATTCACTCCTTTCGAGAGAAGGCAAGTTTGGAGGAGTGTTCGGAGTTGCCCCAAACCTAATATGTAGAGATTTGAGTAATTTGACAAATTTCAGTAGCATCGAGTTCCGGGATCCGTATTGTTGGACCCCTTCCTTTGCGCTTATGGTCACGTGTTCTAGGAGTGGGTGGGAAGCAACGTCCGGCACAGGGTCAACAGGTATTTATGGTTATATCCCTCTTGGTTTTAGACTCGATAGCTGTCAGACTTGTACTTTCGGACAACCTGAAGACTTTCTATAGCTCTTTTGGTTGCCCGGTTGTCGTAACGTGTTCCTGAAACCGATAGTGGCATTGGTTTAACAGAGAATGGAGTTGGAGGGCACGTGTAGTACGAGGATCATCTATAGAGTGGGGAATGTGAAATTTGCCTGTTCTAGCAATCTGGCGGCGGTGAATTTTCGAGAAAGTTGCTAGTGTTGATTACCCCTAGATTTCGTAGTCCGTACCGGGGGTCCTGGCTAAGCGAGGACTCAGGGGCAGTTCTTGAGTTGGACAAACAAACAGCAGGTATCAGTAATAATCTTATTCTGCGTGTATTTGACTTGCATTTGACTGACATTTGATTTGCATTTGTCTTGGATAATGAACGCCTGGCAGCGTATACCTAACGAGTCGGAGTTTCTCATTCGGGTCATTTATCAACCAGCACCCCAGGATTTCTCAAGCTGACTGTATTGTACCGAGGGATCCACTCACAAACGATAAACTGACATCACCTAATTACTACACACGTCCTTGGCCGCTCTCAGCCAACGATATGCCAGGCCTCGCGCCATATACCATGTTGGGACCAGAATTCCCTGCGCAATCTATGCTTTTCAAGGTTTGGCAGCTCATAGCTGACGCCAGATAGCCTCGATACCAGCATAGTATTTAAGGAGCTTCGGAGCCACAAGCTAATCCTGCACCTGCTCCACCGTCGAAGGTAAGCTTTGAACGAGCGAGGCTACTTGATTCGATGGGTTTCAAATTTGGCATTGAAGCTTGCTGACACTTGGGCGGAATACGTCCTCTTCCAGCTAGCAGAGATTTGATAATTTGTATATCTTTTGTCGGCGTTGGCGTCTCGCAGCGTCTCGCAGCTGGACTACTCCTACAGTATTAAAACTATTTTATTGAGTTTATTCTTACTCAGTCAGCCACCTACCATATGCAATAGGTAGAGTTCAACGACGTGAAATGGTGTCTTCACGTGAAACCGAAGATAGCTAGCTGAACCAAGTGATCTAAAAGTTGTAGTGGCGTGTCAATGAGCTGAACGCAGATTCTTGTCAGCTTGGAGAAGAAGTACGAAGACAGAGGATCAAGAATTATTCAATACTTGCTAATTCCCTGAAATAAATGAAATGTACTGAGCCATTTGAGTTCTGTCGAACCTGGCGAAAATATGATGTCAGCTAGACTCTAGCGCAGGCCCAGCTCCTGAATCTTAGCCGTAAAGGAAGCAACTTGTGGGGTACAGAGAGGGGCGGGGTTACACAATACATGAACCTACTGCGGTGAGACCAAAACCCCACTAGGAAACGTCTTTACATTTGTCTGCTGATCAGCACTAGCTACACACCCTCCTGAAACCATGACCTTGGTTAAGTTTACGAGACTCGGAAATAACCACTCGCAACTTACATCTCTACAAATTACGGCCGGCATCTTAGTTCTGATGTCAGCTCAGAACATCGAGAACGACTGACACGCTTTGGTGCCGGTTCATCCAGTCAAAATCAAATCGAGGAAGGTGGGAGTACATAGAGGTCGGTCTCTACTGGATCATCCTTCTCAAATTTCCTCTCTTTGACAAAGTTTCTCTCCAAACCGACGACTCAAAATGGCAACCTTCCTCGAAGATCTCTCGCCTGTCACCAAAGGCATTGCTTCCTCTCTTTTCCTCTACATAATCTACTGGACTGTCCAATACTCAATCAAACTCCGTCGTCAGAACGCCATCATTCGGCAAAAAGGCTGCAAGCCCGTCCGAAGCTATCCTCATCGCGACCCAAGTAAGCTTATTTCCATGCCAAATTGCTGTCTCTTTGTGAGAGCTCAGAGCCTGGGAGCCTCACGGGAACTTGTATAGGTCTTGAGAGCCTGATTTCTCAGATTCTGCTCCCTCTTGCGGTTTAGGAATTATACATGCTAATTCGGGGGCCAGTCCTTGGTCTGGATATCTTCCTCGAGAATGCGAAGCTGGGAAAGACTGGGGGACTTTGGGACCGTGCTCGAGAACGTTATCTCTCTCTGAACACCTGGACTTTCTCACAGCTGTTGCTAGGGGATCGAATAATCAATACAACAGAGCCTGAGAATATAAAGGCAATCCTTGCCACCCAATTTCATGAGTTTGAGTTGCCTCCGAGGCGTAAAAACGTAAGGTTCCTGAATCTCTTCCATTTATCCTTTGACTTTGGGCGAAGTCTTCAGCACTCTGCGCTTGGATTCTCTGGCTTCGTAGGTTATCCTTATGGGAATGTACTGACAGCATCTGAAGGAGTTCCAACCCGTGCTTGGACATGGCATCTTCACCACAGATGGCAAGGAATGGGAGGCAAGCCGAGCTCTTCTTCGGCCGAATTTTGTGAGAAATCAGGTCGGGGACCTCAATACCTTCGACCATCACATCTCGGCAATGATCTCACACATCCCTAAGGACGGATCCACAGTCGATTTGCAGGCCCTCTTCTTCATGTTGACCATTGACAACGCAACTGAATTTCTGTTTGGAACTAGCAGTGCTGTCTTAGATGGTGGCATAGCGAGTGAACGAGGCAGCAAATTTGCAGAGGCTTTCACCTATGCCACGGAGAGAATTGGTACTTACGCTCGACTTGGAAAATTGGCATCCATTTTCCCGGATAAGCACTTCACGAACAGCGTGGCATATGTTCATGAATATGTCCACGATTACGTCCAGAAGGCTGTTGACTTGCATAAAACAGCCGCGCCATCCGAGAAGGTCGATGAAAAGGATTCCTCGCGATATGTTTTCTTAGAACATCTCGCCAAGGCTGGATACAGCGAGAAGAAAATCCAGGACGAGCTTTTGAACATTCTCCTTGCAGGACGTGACACGACAGCCAGCTTGCTGAGTTATTTGTTCTATATCCTGGCACGCAGACCAGATGTCTTTAGCAAGCTCAGGACGGAGATCATGGCTTTAGGAAAAGATCTACCGACATTTGAGCAGATCAAGGGGCTAAAGTACCTTCAATACTGTGAGCATATTTTACTAGTCTCCTCTTGATGACTTACCTATGCTCTGGCAATTTTCCCTTCCGAAGCAATCAAGATAAAAGCTAATGATGTGAACTTAGGTTTGAACGAAAGTAAGTTGTCGACAAGTTTGACTTTCCCCAACGTGTTCTAATTGTTAAAAGCACTGCGATTGTATCCTGTTGTCCCAGGGAATAGCCGCACCGCAGTCGTCGACACGACTCTCCCAGTTGGTGGAGGGCCAGATGGGAAATCTCCAATCTTTGTTAAAGCCGGTCAACAAGTGAACTATCAAGTGTATGTGATGCATCGGCGGAAAGATCTATATGGGGAGGACGCCCTGGAGTTCAAACCTGAGAGATGGGAGAAATTAAGGCCCAGGTATTTCCCCATCGAGAGTACTAGATCATGGCGTCGCTAACTTATTCTAGCTGGCAATTCCTTCCATTCAACGGTGGTCCACGAATATGGTAAGCAGCTTTTAGTAATCACAGTGTACCTGGCTAATAGAGCTTAGCATTGGACAACAGTTTGCTCTAACCGAAGCGTCCTTTACGACTATCCGGATTCTTCAGGCCTTCAAGAATATTGAAGCAAGAGACAACGCTCCACTTACAGAACTCATGACTTTGACTGCGGCAGTTAGGGGAGGCGTCAACGTGGGGATGACGACTGCTTGAAGGAGTCGGTTTCATTCGGGAAGAAGGGTCTTGGAGGTGGCAGATTGAAGTGATAGGTGATGACTCGGTGGCGGGTATTTTTTACTCAGACAGAAGCTACTGTCGCATTTAGATGGCGTCTTGGAAGTGTGGAACTGAATAATTCCTGCACATGCTAGCAGAGTAAACTCTCTAAGATAACACAATCTCTTTCTTTACCTGCTCGTGGTGCCTTCTTCCGCCGAAGGGATTCCGAATGATACAGCGAGATAGTCACTGAACAATTGGTATTGGCAACAAGTCCTTGGAATGTCATTGTCTTATACCTCGGATGACCTAGATGAATAAATCCCGAGAGACCACAGCATCCGGCTTCCGTTCGAAGATCATCTCTACCGAAAATAGTCACGCCCCCAAAGGCCCCAATAAGCAGGCAGCAAATAAGCCTTACGAGCCCTGCAGACGGAAGGGTCGCCTTCCTGGATGCAGTCCCGAGATGCAGCTGCGGGGCGACCACCAACCCCGTTCAAGGCGATATACAGCGTCATTAGTGGCAGAATCATCCGAGGCGTTTCGAAGCTCCCAATAGCATCCCACATCAACACCGCGCCCAACGAGCAATGAACACTCTGGCCTCACTGTCCCTACTGCCATAAGAGCCTCCTTCCGCGTTCCAGCTTGACTATCGTCGCGCTTGGAGCATTCGTCGCACTGCTTAGCCGGCCAAGAGCTTACCCGGTTCGTGGAATTTTCGCAAAACCCACGCCCGCTCACAATATTTTTCATCATGGCAGCTCCCGTGGATCCTGCGACTAGGAAGAGAGTGCTGAGGGTTGTCTTCATATCTCTGCTGCTAGACTTGGTATGTTAGATGGATGCCGTGGAGCATCCACTCTCTGACCTCACGTTCCCCTCCACCTGTCCTCCCCTCATTGTGAGCCTGTGGTTGTCCTCACTGACAATTGCAATAGATCAGCTTCACCTTTATTCTCCCGTTGTTTCCATCTCTGCTTTCATACTATCGAGAGCAAGTCCCACCCCTTGGGTCAAAGAATACCTACTGATTATGGAGTAGTCTCGAAGCGCCGACTCAATTCAGCTCTGCGAACGGGTCCCCATCAATACTTGCACGCATCCTCACATATCTCAATGCCTACAAAGCGTCTTTTGCAAGACCAATCGACTCAAGATATGACATAGTACTCCTCGGCGGAGCGCTGGGAAGCTTATTCTCGTATGTGCGCTGAATACACGTCTCAACACTAGAATACTGACCTGTATAGAATTCTCCAAGCCCTCGCCTCCCCATTCATTGGAACACTGTCTGATCGATATGGCCGCCGAACCGCTTTGCTATTCAGCATGGCTGGCAACATCCTCAGCGTCCTCCTTTGGGTCTGCGCGACGGACTTCCGAACCTTCCTCCTCTCGCGAATTGTGGGTGGTCTCTCAGAAGGCAATGTGCAGTTGGCAATTGCGATAGCTACAGATATATCCGATGAGAAGCAACGGAGTTCTACGATGGCTTTGGTGGGAATATGCTTTAGTATAAGCTTTACGTTTGGTCCGGCTCTGGGAGCATGGCTGAGTACGATCAATTCAGTGAAGGCCAATCCATTCGCGACCGCGGCTGGATTCTCTCTATTCCTGATTGTGACGGAGACGATATACCTCTATTTGTGTCTTCCAGAGACTCTGCCCAGCAAGGTGGCGTCTACAAAGCTCAACGGAGTGCCTACTGCCACAAACGGGCTTACGAAACCGACAACAAGATCTGCCTCAGCAACGCAAACAAAACTTGTATCCTCAGAAACTCCTCACGTTGGAGGGAAAATCAGGAGAACAAACTCGCACTTTCTTCTGAACTTCACCCATCTAGCTTTCATTCTCTTCTTCTCTGGTATGGAATTCTCTCTTCCATTCATGACGTTCGATCTTTTTGGGTACACTTCGGCAAAGAATGGGAGACTTCTTGGATATATGGGTTTAGTTGCATCTCTACTGCAAGGCGGTGTGACAAGAAGACTCCCTCCACTGCTGTCAGTCCGCGTTGGTGTAGTATCCTGCCTCCTTGCTCTCTTACTCCTCGCTCGAATCAACACCATTGGCGGCCTTTACGCAGCCACAACTCTACTGGCTGTTACGACGGCAACAGTGGTCACAGGACTAAATGCCTTGAGCAGCTTCGAAGCAGGCGAGAATGAGCGAGGCGGCAAGCTTGGAAACCTGAGGAGTTGGGGACAACTTGGCCGGGGTGTGGGCCCGCTGCTTTTCACGAGCGTTTATTGGTGGGCTGGGAGAGAAGTTGCATATACAATTGGTGGGATGGGTGTCTTGGCTGTAAGCATGATTGCTTTCTTTGGGTTGAAGACACCATTGGGTACGGAAGGCAAAAAGGTTAAGGATGTCAAGGTTGATGCGGTAGAATTGTAAAATGTTTATTATGGTCTGGATGGGATGTACTATTTGGCTACTGGTTCTTGGGATGGGAGGCTCGGGATTTATATACGGCTCATGCACTAATTGTGTATATGATGGATGATGAGGGAGTAGTAAACGACAAGCTGTGGTTTTAGAACATGCCTCTAGTTTTTCAACAAAATGTGCCCCATCACAAATGCAACGGTATTTTCAGCTCTATTGTGGGGAAAATTAAAGGAAGGGTATTCACTTTCTCCATCTATGAACTCGAGATACAAATTTAGATCTACTAACAACTCGTTCGCCAATATTCATCCATTTTAAGGACCCTTTTCCAACGCCACATTTCGCCATCGTTCAGCCTTTCTTAAGCACCAGGCATGGGATATTTCTCAAACAACTTGTCCACCCTTGCTAATAAATCCGCCTCTAACCCACCTTCCTCGGTAACCGCACTAGTCTTTTCCCTTTCCATCATCTCCCTAAGTTCATCCAACAACTCCACCGTCTCCGCCGGATTAGCAATCCAAGCAGTAGTCCCCACAACCCTCGCCTTAAAATCGTTACTCCCCGCACTCAAAAACTGATCCCCAACATGCAGGGTCCTCTCGCCCCTAATACTCCCTCCCTTCCCCTCCCCATCCCCAGTACCAAAATGATTCTGACAAACAAGCACGCCCCAACTCTTATCCCCAATATCCACAAATACATCATTCCCTCCATTGAACGCACAAAATGGTAATTTTTTGCCCACCTCGCTCATCTCGAGCTTCTTCTGCACGACGAGGACGGTTTCTTCGAGGGACTCGCGGGGGAACTTGGCGCCCGGGATGGATGGGATGATCCCGACGGCTCGTTCTTTGCGCAGGATGGTGGCGGAGAGCGAGAGATTGGTTACGCATTCGCGGAGGGAGGACTCGGCGAGGTCGAGGAGCGAGGTGATGGTAGGCTGCGTCCAGGTTGACATGCTGGGCAGAATCCAGCTTCGTCGTGAGAGATGGGAGAGTAGGAATGGGGATTCCGGCGAATAGGTGAAGAGGAAATTGGATTCGCCGCCTAAGGATGGAGGATTAACTCTACTTGTATCAATCAAGAATGGATTGGATGAGAGTACTTGCCCATGATGACAAGGTTCTGCTTTTGTGCAGGAGTGAGAATCTCGGAGGCCTTAATGCCTTCTAGTAAACCGTGCAATCGCCCATAGTATCGCTCTGCTTCCGTATAGCCAGCTGCTGTCACAATCCCAATCTTGGTGTCACGACTCATGAGATCTAGAGATACTTTGATCAATAGGAGAGTACTAAAAGGAGTAGCATCACTTCGATATACTCACAAATAATTCTTTCTATCACCGGATTTGTCGGTTCTAGGCTTTTCCCATCATCATAACTAAGAGAGTTCAGCTCTAGACTCTGAAAATGCTGGAATCGTAACTCACAGAGTCACATCACCATCGAAAGTTGCAAGATCCAGTCGACCAGCGGAAGTCACTCCCATAAGTTGTGCCGTGTTTAGGATGAGACGAATATCGTTGAACGAGGGCGGAACAAAGCGTCTTGATGAGATGAACCTTTTCCTATCCTGATATCTGAACGCATCCGCAAGAGGCAGCCTTGTGAAAAATGTCCCGATACTGGGAACGAGAAGTTTCAGTTTCGACTGACCATCGGTTCCAACATTCTGGTGTTCGACTGTGGCGATTATCAGAAAAGCGCCTTGGAGACTGGATGTGAGATGAAACTCACTATGGTCATCGATCATATGCTCAACATCCAACATAATCTCAGCATATCTTCGATGAGCCTCTGCTGCCATCTGAGCTACACTGCTGCTCCTCGTCTCGAAGACTCCAGTCGGCTGAGAATACAACACAAAAGGTACCGCCAGCAGTCCCTTGATCCATTCTGTGAAGTGTCAGCCGTGAACCATGAACGCTGACCCCGCTCTTGAGTGAGACTCAATCCAGCACAAAACCTTCCAATTCACGTTTGGTTCAGAGGCCCGGAATGTATACCTATGAATTGATCTCTCCGATGAGTTTTGAGCGCATCTAATCTCATCAGCCTGGCATCTCAACACAATGGCGTGGACGTTACACTCAACACGATACCTGGTCGTCATCGTTCCCACCGAGTTTGCTCCTTTCCTATGTCACTTTATACAAAATCCATCCACCTTTATAGACACACTCAAACAATTGAGTTAGCAGAGCATATGTACAAAGCAATTCTTGAATGATGATTTTTGGAAGTTGGGTGTTGAGGGAGGAAGGAAGTCGCGGCTAACTGGGTTCACCGCCGCTCCTGCCGAATGATCACGAGCCCAGTTTCGGGAGACGGATCCAGTCAACTTTCTCCTATTCCAGATCCTCCCTTCCGAAAGTTCTTTTCATTTATTGCACATGAAAAATGTGTTTTCTCTTATTTTACATATCATTCTTGGAGCTTTTTCTGTCTGATCTCATCGTCCAGCTTGCATCGTAGTCTTGCCTAAAAGGTAATCTTGTAAAAATCTACACAAGTCACAATGAACTGGTTAAGAGATAAAGGACTTGTACTTTATTTTTACTACCTAACCCCAGAATTCCTGAGCCGAACCTCGATGCGTTCATGAAAATCGTCCCATCGTTCAATGCAATCCTCGTCCCCAATCCCATATAGTGCCAACTCATATCAAGCCTCTCTTGTTGTCCTTCGCCTTCCAACCCATAAGCGGACTTTCCGGCCTTGGGACCTCAGGTCTTCCACTCAAGACATCAACAACATCCTTCAGCCCCAGCCAAAACTCATTCTTCGGTCTCCGATTTGGCCAATCTGTCTCCTTTTCTTCCACATCCTTCATCGCGGTAAACACAACGCTTGCCCCTTTAATTCCAATCACCGTGGAACTTTGAGGGTCCCCAAGAATTGTCGAGTCCGCCCTATCTTCGTACTTCTCAAGATGTTCAATGCACTTGATTGCTAGACGAACAGCTCGAGTACGATCCATAGGCGAGGGAGTTCCACCTTGTTGTACGTGGCCTGGAAGGGCATCACGCGTCTCGAAGCGGTTTTGGGCTTCTTGACGGATCATATCTGCAATCAGTTTGGCATGATACACGGGTGAGGCCTTTTCGTTGATTAATATTAGCCGACCAGCTCGTGACTGTCCAGAGTCTTCTTTGAAGACTTGCTTTAAGTGCCTGATATCTGCCGCAAGCATGTCGATGCTAATACCTTCTTCAGGAGTGTAAACTGCCACGGCACCAACAGCAAGACCAGCAAGTGTGGCGATGTAACCGGACCGGCCACCTTGGGTCTCAATCACGAAGACGCGGCGGCGAGAAGCTGACGCAGATTGCTTGATTGTGTCGCAGTAACGAACGAGTTCGTTAAGGCAGGTATCGGAGCCGAGAGAATACTCGGTACCAGGAACGTTGTTGGAAATGGTTGCCGGGAGGAGAGTCATAGGAATGCAAAGGGAAGAGTACTTGTCTCTTGCTTGGCGGAGTTGAGACAGGGCATGGAAAGCCTCGAAGCCACCAATAAGGAAAAGACCGTCGAAATTGTATTGTTTGAAGAGAGCTGCAACAGTTTCCATGCCGGATTCTTTAGGAAGCTCACGGTTCATGCCGATTTCAGAACCTCCTTTGCTAGCCCAGTTGTCGACTTCGAGCCAGTCAAATTCACGGACTGAGCCCAATGGCTTGTCATCATGATGACGGACGAACCCAGCAAATCCATTGTGAATGGCGATGGGGGTATGCCCTCGAGTGAGGCAGTATGCTACCGCTGCTCGAGTTGCGGCATTAACACCACCAGCCGGAGCACCAACATGGATGATAGCAATTCGCATGTGCTATACAGTGTAAGCGTTGAAGAGACAGTGGAGAGAAGAGAGCTTACTTTTTGAGGAGGAAGTCGCATAGCATCATTAAGATCAGTTGCCGTTGTTGTCATGTACGATTCATAAATATCTGAAAACTCGGTATCTCGCAAGCTCATAGCTCTATCAAATTCGTGTGCTTCGATTGCCTTGGCTACCTCCTTGGTATCCAAGACGGCTTGAACCAATGGCTTCCTACAGATCTTGTTCTCGGTGATGGCGATGAAGGGTGTAGGTGTTTCTGGTGTAGCTTCCAACACAGCTTTTACTGCCTCAACACCTTGCAATGTGGCAAGATATCGGTCGTAAGCACATGCTACTCCACCTCGTTGAACATGACCTAGAGTGGTGATACGAGTATCCAGAGCGAGTCCAGCTTTGTCCGCGAGGAGGTCTTTGATCATGTCTGGTGAAATCTTGTTTCCGTCCTGGTCATGAGCCCCTTCGGCAACGATGACAATAGTCTTCCTCTTTCCTATTTGTCGATGCTATAAAGTAATTAGTTGAGTTTCTAGTGACAAAGGTATTTGACTTACTCTGGCCACGATTTTGCACATTTCCTCTCTCCAATTCTCAGCTCGCGGCTTCTCCGGAATGAAGACAAAATCGGCACCAGTTGCAACTCCAGCCATAAGTGCCAACCATCCACAATGTCTGCCCATGACTTCAATAACAAAAGCTCTGGAATGTGATGAAGCCGTAGCTTCAATGTAGTCGACCATCTCGCAAATCCTGCTCAATGCCGAATAACAACCAATTGTAGCATCTGTGCCGGACATATCGTTGTCAATCGAGCCAACCAGGCCCACAATGTTGAGATGTTTGAAAGGTTCGACCTGCTCAGCTGCCAATTCCTTCTTCTCAACCAATTCGTGAAGCAATCCTGGCCATTCAGCACGGAACTTGTCAGCACCAGTCAATGAACCATCTCCACCGCAGATGATGAGGGCATCAATCCCGTTCAACACCATGTTCTTTGCAGCCTTCAACCTTCCAGGGCGTTCGTAGAAGGCCATACATCTCGCTGTACCAATCAATGTGCCACCTTCAGAGAGCCATCCTCGCACGTCAGGCCATTCGAATTTTCGGATGAAGTTTTCGCCTTGAACAAGTCCCTCATAGCCCTCGTAAACACAGTATGCCTCGCACCCCTTCTCGATTGCCATGCGGACCACGGCTCTGATTGCACCGTTCATTCCGGGAGAATCACCACCACTGGTCATCATAGCAATGCGGCGCTTCCGGCCTGCGAGGGGAGGGGGCGGGGCGGGTGCCATTGTTCGTGCTTGTGATGTTTGAATTTCGTAGGAGACGGAGTAAGATATCGAGGTTGGTGCAGGACAAAAGTAAGAAAAAGCTGCGACAGAGACTTCTTGTCCTGGTGCAGGAGCAGGAGCAGGAGCAGCAGGGCGGGGTAATGACTTGAGGTGTTTTCACAGCACGGCGATGACGAGCAAAAGAAACAGTTGGGAATTGGCAGTGGAGCAATCAGAGCTTTATCGCGCACCAAGGTTTTCCTTATCGCAGCCGATCTGCCTGCAGCTGTGCTGTGCAAGGAATTTCTCGCGGGCCGCCTGAGCAAGGAAAAATTACTGTGCACAGGTGGGGGTCGGAGCTGCCCCATCGTTTTCGCCGATTGGCCCGTCTCATCCAAGGCCACCACTTAGTACAGGGAGGGCTTGTACCTGACTTTGTCTGAGACGGCTATGGACGACTTGCTAACGGTCGGTGTCTTTGTTGTCTTTCCAGCTGGTGCAGGACGAAGGCTTATGACGTTTCTTTGACGAGCTGCACGTGATACTGTTCACCTACTTGTCAACTGTTTTTAAATAACCAGAGATTGAGAGTCTTCAGTAGACGATCTTATTTTATTATAAGTTCCACCTCTATCTACGCGTTTATCATCGAGCTGGAGTAACTTTTCCCGAGGTCCCAACTTCACCAGAACATCTCCCCTTGATGACCACGACAATACGGCAAATCCTCACTTCGACGCAAGTCCGACTTCCCAATTCTCTTCAGGCTGTTGGAGTCGATGGATGCAATGGGTTCTCTCCCCGGAGATTTCGCCATATCTCTCAAGGCGCGCCCTTCCTCGAAGGCCAATGCCAACCTTCCCAGCCTCATCGAGCGCATCAACCTTGAGCGCGGCGGATTCCAGAACATCACAGAGGAGAGTTTGCGCCAGGAGATTGCAGACGCGGAGTTGGACAACGAGGATGGAGATGAGAATGGCACAAGTGACGATGAGGAGGAGGAGCCCGATCGGATGAAGGAGCTGATGACCTCGAGGGAGGAGATCCTGGGGCAGATTGAGTGCGTGCTTCTCCCACTATAAGATTCTCAACTACTAATAGACATTAGGAAAGCTCATCAATCAGCAATGTTTGCTCTAGACTTTGTTTCACTCCTGCTCTCGAAAGATACCCCCGTGCAAGCAAGCCTCTCAATCTCACCATTCCTCCGCGAATTGGTTGGAATGGGCACACTGGGTGCAGATAAACTACATGCACCTAGAATTACCGATGCTCAGAAGCAAGATAACAAGCAGATTGCCAAAGGGTGGAAGTCTCAGAGTCTGAACAAGACGGTGGACTCGATCCTAGCATCTGCCTCGAGGCTTGAGAAGGAGATTGAGCTCGAGACGAGATACTGGCAGCAGGTCTTAGCTGTTAGTGAAAGCGGATGGGCCGTCTGCCGGCTTCCGAAGGAGAAGCATACATTGGGAGTAAGATTTGGATTTTCAGAGGGTATGGCTGTCCCCTTTCCATGTTGCATATCACCTCTAACACTGAGTAGCTTCTCCTGCCTTTAAGAACCGAAGCTTGGCTGCACTTCGACGAAATTCAGACGGCACAATTTCTTTGGATCAAGGAATAGCAAGCTCTGAGCCGCAAATTCTTCGAGTACGGATTCAAACTGGGAATGACCAGACAGGCTCATCTGCCAGTCCTCAACCCGCTGCCGAAGATGCACCAATCGAGGCACTGATTCTTCAAGCACGAAACACAATATTCTCCGAGGAGCTGTGGCAGGAGATGAATCGAGAGGCTCGGACATTAGGTTCTTATGGTGTACAGTCGAGAGACGAAACTCTGATCTGCCCTCTATCGTCTACCAAAACTGCTGTCTTCGATCTTGTGCCTCTTGGAGAGTCTACTCTGTCTGGACCTGATGACATTATCGCTGAAGGTGTTTTCATCTCTCTCAATCTTTTACTTACTTACGCACATCGACAAAATCACCGTCGCCGGACTCAGCCGCCACCGCCAATCTCTGCTCAAAAGAAAGTCATCCTCCCTTACAATCTGCTTCGTGCTATTCTCGCCCGTCTAAAGCACCAAGAGACCGTGGGACAACTAAACAACCTCTTGGGTCCATTGTGCCACGTGATGGAGTCCGCTCAACTCAAGCCTCTACCGACATTCAAAGTCACTTCTACTCCTGGCACCCCACCTGCGCAACTACCCCAAGCAGAACAAACAATACTCAGTCTCGTAGATCGCCTGGAAACAATCGCAACCTTTTCAATGTCTGAGTCAACAATCATCACCATTGCGGCACGGACTTCTTCCTTCCCTGTAGGAAGCACCTTCTTCGTCTCGCTCTCTGCGGACTCACCCTTAACGAGCATCTGTCCACCCCCACAGGTACTAACTTCTTATCCCGCATTACGAGACTATATCCTCTACTTCACCGCATGTGCAGTCGCTACCTCGATCGCCACCATCCCATCCAGCTCCGGAAGCGATGATGCAAATATTGAAAGCGACGCAGGACAATGGCAGCAGACTCCCCACCCCACAACTCTTCGTATGATCCTGCACCCTTTTAATTCCGGATCCAAACTTCCAAGAACAAAACAGCTTTCTGTCTCCGTTCAGCCTTTAACCTCTCTGAGGAAATCAGGAATTAGACTTAGAGCATACTGGGAATGGAGCGGCAAGGAGCAGCAGGAGGGGACTGGCATCGGTGAGCGCAAGAGCAGTTTCGGGTTTCCGGTGTTGCTGGAAGACGTACAGAAGGATCTGAAGGAGGATAGCAAGAAAGTGAGAAGGGGACAGGGAGAGGGTGTTTATGACTGGGTCGCATGGGAGAAGGAGAGTGGAAAGGAGTGGGATGATGGGGAGGGAGAGGTATTTAGGGCATTGGAGAGTGTGGTGACTGATGCTGGGAAGTAAGGTGTGAGCTGCTAGTCTAGATGTGGGTTGGGTATTTGAAGAAGGTGAATCAGAGTCTTTGCTACCTCATATATTCATCTTTTATTAAGATAAATCCATTTTGGATTTGCATAAAGTGTCACAAGTATTAGAGGATGGGATACTGCAAATTATTAGACTCAAAGTGCTAAATACATCAGTAGCGCAAGGTCGTATGGTAGCATCAAAGAGAACCCTGACGCCCTACGCCATGTTGTTTGTTTCCTTTTCGAAGCAATTCCTGTAACTTCATATTACCCCTCCTTGAACCGAGCAATCAAATCAAATTACATGCAAATCTCTATTCGTCCACATCTGAATCATTACGAGAGAGACAGAGTGACGCCGGATTCCAATGCTAGAAGCAAAATAATACATCAAAGACTCCTTGCAGGAAGAAGTCTGACAGGCAGAAAAATTCAGGCCTTAGAAGCGGTGCGGCTGCGAGCCATGCGAGCGGCACTAGACGTAGTTTTAGTTATAGTACTTTGGATTACAGCAATATTGAGGACGACTTACCCCTTCTTGCCACGGCTACCCTTCTTTTTTTGGGACTCGCTATCCCCTGTGTTGATTGCTTGAGAGTCAGCCTCAGTAGCAAGCTCCGCGGCAGACTCAGAAACAGGTCCCATGAAAGTTTCAAGAGCGGGCTTAACGGCAGCTGCAGACTCGATAACAGCCTCTTGTAATTGTTGCTTGGCGCTTGGTACATTGGTCATGTTGGTGTCCTCGGAGAGCTCACTTTTGACAGCAGCTGCCGGTTTAAACTCGGGAAGATCAATGTCGGCGGTCGCGGCCTCTGCGACTGCAACAGAAGTACTAGAAGCTTCTGGAGCGGTCATGGAAGTATCCTTAGATGGCTCCTCCTTCACAACCTTGCGACCTCTCTTGGTGGCAGGCTTGCGCTTACCAACTTCGCCAATTCCATCACCATCCTCTGCTGCCTCTTGGTTGACTGCCTTCTTTCCACGAGCCTTCTTAGAGAGCGGAGTAGGCTTGGCGTCTTCTTCAAGGACTTCACCTACCTCCTCACGTTCTTGCTTGACAGTTTTCTTGCCTCGAGATTTCTTCGTCGATGCAGGCTTTCTGTCTGCTTCGTTGGCTTCACCGACCTGCTCTTCTTCTTGCTTAACGGCTTTCTTTCCTTTAACCTTCCGGGCAGGAGCAGGCTTAGTGTTCTCCTCTTCGGCCTCACCAATATTCTGATCCTCTTGCTTGACACCTTTCTTCCCACGAGCTTTCTTTGTAGGCACATGCTTGGCATCTTCCTCATTCTCATCCATCTGTGCATCCTCTGGCTTGACCTTCTTTGCACGTGGTTTCTTTACCGGAGCTGGCTTAGCTATGTCGACGCCGCCCTCGTACATCTCGGCATCTTCCTCCTTTTTCGCCTTCTTCGCACGCGGCTTATTAGCAGGCTTGGCTTCTTCTTTGTCGTCGTCGACGACCTCCTTCTTTACTTTGATAGCACGCTTTTTCTTAGCGGGAATGACCTCTTCGCTATCAGACTCGACCTTAGCGCGACCACGTTTGGCTTTGGCTTTGGCTTTAGCTTTGGCAGGTTTAGTATTTTCGGCATCTTCGGCATCTGCGGCGGCCTTAATTGCAACCTCTTCCATCTTTCTCTTCTGTGCATCCGTGAGATAGAGACCCTTCTTCCCAAGTTGGTTCATCTCCGGGTCCTGACAGTAGCAAATTAAATTAGTACAATGCAGAGCTGCAAATCTGGCTATACATACGCCGTTAAAGTCTTCCGGATCAATGTAACCTTGCATGATCACTCGGCGAACTTTCTTTTGAAGATCAGGATGATGAACCAGACTGCTAGGTTCATCACCTTCGTAGCCATCTAGCATCTCCCAGTTGTAGCCATCAGGTTGGTCGGGATCTGCGAGAGCGACACGTAGGTTCTGAAGCTGCTTTCCAGTAACGCAGCCCCTGGACTGATGTTAGTCTGACTAAGACAGGTCGTGACAATAGAAGTCATACCAGTGTCTCCATGACCAGCTAGAGAAGTCTGGACCCTCAACCCAACTTCCAAATCGAAGCTCGCCCTTGTCGATCTTGATGCCTGCCTCCTTGCACGCCTTGACCGAACAACCAGACCGTCCCGTCTTTGCAGTTTCTAGGAAGCTTGTCAGCAAGAGTCGAGGAAAGCCTGCCTGTATTTGGTGGAGATCATCACGTGGAGGTTTAGAGAAGGTGAATGCGAAAGTGAACCAAAATCGACTTACCAACGCGATAAGACATTGTGAAGACCGAGCCCAGATGACCTACTTCTTATTGATCTAATTGACTTTCGCGTGCCAAACACTTGGATGGATGAACTTTCGTGCTGAGCTTGATGCCAAGATCGACACGCCACCCGAGGTGGTGCGCGAAAGGTGTTGGCCTTTAGATATTCAACGGGTATAAAGAACAGGGAAGCTGTGAAGATCGACCAACGTCCTGAAAGATTGCCGTCGTCGATGAAAGGTCGAAGGATGCGTTGTGTTGTGTTTGAGGAAAGAGAGGAAGGACGTCAAGGACTCGCTGGGGTTGTAGCCTCCCCATCTTAAGCGAGTGGCGCTACTTCCGCTGTGACTTCACCTCACCTCACCTCCCTCATTAACTGATTCTTCAACGGCCTCAACGCCCAATAGCTGATTTGTTGGCCGTCCTTCGGCCTCAGAGCTATCATCCTATCCCGGAGACTAGTTGAGCCTTCAGAGACGAAGGAGTATCTATTTCCCAAAATTGTTGCCAGAGACTTATAAAGTGTTTGATGCACTGGCTATTATTCGAACAAGCAAGTATGTCTGATTGGCCATCTTCCGTCGCCCCGGCGGCGTTGTGCCATTTCTATATTTTGGGTTTATCACGTGATGAGTTGTCTTGCTGGTGTCCATTAGCAACGATATAGAGTAAAGTATCGCGCTGTAAAGTTAATGGTGTTGAGTATTTTTGCGTTGTGCAATAAACCTTATGTCTCCGCTTACGATTGCTTTTCTATTGGCTCGTTAAGCCATTTAAATGCGAGTCTCTTCTATGTCGGCTTCGTTGTCATTACGTGGGGATTTCGCTGCTAAGCGACACAGATATTCATAAACCATATTATCCTCATGTTCTCTACCATGCGAGGCTATTATTCCATACAAGTCTTGACAGAAATACCTCATACCACCACCACTGTCTATGTGCTATCAGAAACTTTCCCTGTTGCTGGAAAATGAATTCGCTGACGAAGTTGGGGTTTTCACGATAAACTATGCTATTCATACGATCATTCTTCCTGATTCACCTTACTTTCGATTATATGCAGTCAATTGCATCCTAATCATGTTTATGGAAGGCTAAGTGTAATCTGTCCATCTTGTGGCCAGCATATTATCAGTCTCGACTGCTGTGTGTTGGTTGCTGACTCGCGTTTTTGGGGTTCAACTGCGATTTTGGGGACTTTTTCAGATCATATGCGCTTATTGGCGTTGCAATGACTCGCTTCCTGATTGTTCAATAGGTGTATGCGGTGGTCTGTGAGTCGTCGGACGCCGTTCAAGTGACTGCTGTGGCTATCGGAGAGGTGTTGACTCTGAAAGTGGCGAGGGTATATTTAGCATATGCTACTGCCGGTGAAGGTTTGTGGATCTGTGTCGCGATGGTGTTATTGCTTGGTACTTGTGTCTGAGAAGCAGTGATAACCCATGTAGCGATGCTTGTTCCCAAGATGGGTGCCTTAGCTGAAAGCCGCGAGATCAGGGAACTTCTCAATGAGATAAGAATTTTATTATTTTTAGGCTTCAGAACTTCACTAATGCCGGGTGCTGACGAATTCCAGTTGTGTGTAAAGGAAGAAGACTTCCAGCATGAGTGATTTGGGAATGTTCAAGCTGCAAGATGCGAAGACTGGGAGGCAACGTCTAATTTATACAAACAGCTATTGATATGTGAACTGTCGCTTAGTGAAAATTTCATGTTGAATTGATTCCGCATGAAAACCGGATCCAGTACCATTCATACTATAGAGGTTGGAACAACACCGAGGAGTCCCGTGACTTAACCGAGCCCCTATTCTATTTTCTCTATGGGGCACCAGCAGTTGTTCGAATTGGTGGCACAACCCCGGCCTCCAATTCACCATAGCTCACATTCAGGAGTGTTCTTCAAATTGGGGGACTTTCGATAAAACAAAACAATCGTAAAATGGAGTCTCCCTCAAATTGGGGTACATTCAAATCTTCGCATTGCGCGGTGAGTTTATGACAGGCTCTGGTGGGGCTAGACTCAAGATAATGGCATGAAGATTTTCTGCCCCGTCGTTTCTATGCTGAAAGGAGCTTTTCAGACTTTAGGAAAAATCTTCTCATTCGATTCAGATTTTGCGAGCAGATCAAGCATTGATTCAGGCGTCTCTCCCACTGAACTGAGCTGACTGACAAGTTCGGTTTGTCTTTCCAAATCTATGACATCAGAAGAACCAGAGTTTCTTCCCCTTCGTTGTGGCTATTAAGGTTCACCTTGGTCCTTTGGCAACGTTGTAGCCCTGTCTGCTGAAGAGCTAAGTTCGGGGACTGGGACTGGCATCTCTATTCCACCATCGGGGCTCCTCAATTCCACCGCAGCGACTTCTCCATTGTACAGCTCAAAGATGTGAGCCTCATTGGCTTCGGCCTCCTCAACCCACCGATTCTTCAATCCTTCCAGTTCTTGAGGCGGCAGTATTTCATTATTGGGTAGTTCGGGTTTAGACCAGAAGTGATCGACGGTAGGAGCTGGTATTAGAGCTTCCTTGGGAGCCGGGGAGTTCCGCTTATGAGCACGAATAGAAGCCCAATAAATTAGCCCAGCGACCAGTGCGATCCCAATAAGCCCACCTAGTGATCCAACTATCTCAAAGCTAATTACGCCACCCTGAGGAATCGGGACGGGAGGAATGGCAACAATGATTTCTTCTGATCTTCCCCAATTGCATTGAAACACCGAGAAATTGCTTCGTTCATAATCTGCCACCACATACGCCTCCTGAAAAAAGGTCCTTCCGAGCGTCCACTGAGTGGAATTGGTAGCTCTCTTGAGAGGGAAATACCTTGATATTTTGGTCACCAGTGGTGGCGAGGCCGTGAGATCAAAGGCTGCATACGGGAACGTAATGTTCACATAGGATCCATTAAAGTTGCCTAAAGTGAAAACCAAAGTTGCATTTTTCAGCACGAGAGCATCGTGTAAGGAGTCATTGACAAGGTATAGTTCCGTAACATTGTCCCAAATCAGTCCGAAGGCTGCCTCGAATAAAGCGCACGATTCCGTCGGCAGCCAAATATAAGGGAAAGAGCTATCCAGAAGCGCGGGAATTGCTGCAGGAAGGAGGGAAGATGTCGATGAATTATCAAACATTGTGATAGACTCAATTTTGACACTAAGATCTCCGAGATCCTGGAACATTGCCCAAGAGACGTTGTTCTCGACAATTTTGGATATGTCATATCCGCCTAAGGTGAGGCTGCCAGAAATATTGCTAAGCCCTCCTGTATTATGGAGTTAGTAAGACGCATATGGCTTGATTTCAGGACAAGAATCGTACGATATTGATTTCCTGCCGTGTACGCCCATGATAAGCTCGGAATTATTGAATTCTGGCGAAGATTCTGCATATAGCTCGGAATTGGGCTGGCCATGCTTGTGAAGTTGCTCGCACGAGGTGCTAGACCAAAAAAGCCAAGGTAAGAATCTTTCGCCGCAAAACCTGCAACAGTTTGATTGTTCAAGGATACAACTCCTGTCCCTTTCCATCCAAAAGCCACTTCGTCGAAACCAAGCTCTGCTTTTCCACGGTATCCGAGAGTTGTACCGACACCAAGTGGATATATGTTGGAATTGAGGTCTGCTGTATTGATTTCCCATGTCGAAGACATATTGATGTCAAACAGACTTCCATCCACTGCACCCCTCAAGGATGTGCAAGTCGGCGGATCCGAGGTGGTACATCCCTCTGGAACAACGACGGAAGTCTGATAGCTATGAACCGGAACATCAGTTCAAAATTCTGGTAGCAGTCGGATGTTCAATACCCACGCTGAAGTGGAGATAAAAACTCTCATTGTTTGCGGCGGAGTCCCGACCTGTATAACGAATGACGACCATTGCCCATCGTTTCCATCCCAGTCTTGGCTTGGGGCAATCACAATGGGACTTTGTTGTTGGAAATCTCGCTGTGCAAGAGTGTTTGCTAAAACTCCCACGGTGTCACTGAACCACAGATTTGGCACTGTTGAAAGTGCAATCAGGAGGAATATCCTGCAAACAATTTTCATATTCTCATAATCATTAGTGAAGCGAAGAGCATACTGCATGAATGGCTTCAGAGAAGGTGAGGAAGAGATGGTATACTGAAGAGAGGACGGGACCTTCCCCACCACTCTCCAGTGTCTACGACCTAGCCTTCGCACCAATACTCCCCATCCTCTGACAGGGCCCACCCTCTCTGGTGGAATCAATGTAATCGAGCTCATATTGATTGCAGACCCTAGCCAGGCAGTCTCTGTGCATTTTCAGAATGTGAATTTGTGTCGGTAGAAGACTGATTCTCGACATAACAACAGGCTGATTGCGTGGGTGTAGTGAAAATGATAATAATTGCGCTGCCTTGACCAAACACATTTCTAGACATATAGTTAGATGACATTGGATAGACGGATAATCAAGACTGGGACAGACACCGTAAAGGCTGTCCTTTTGTTGGGAATGTTTTGAGAACCTGCGTGAGGCGGCAAAAGGTTGCCCTGCCGAGGCCAAGGATACAGTAATTCGTATCCCACATTCTCACGATTCGGGTCATCTAACTCACGCACACCAACATACAAGCATGGCAGTAAACCCTTGGGCATATTTGACTCGCGCATGGATTAATGCTATTCAGCTTCGCACGAATTTTGTATACACTTGGATCGTCACAAAAGTATACGTCGATCTCAAGACTACAGACCAAAACAACAGAGAAATGCGTATGCTCCTACTCTTCGCTGAGTCCGGTGCTATTGTGCTACTGAAGGTATTGGCCTTAATCCAATGCCGAAGCTGAAGTCAATGCTAAGGCAGGCAGTGGGTATACAATAGGCAAAACCTAATACGCCATTTGGGAGAACACCTGGTTGTTGGTTTATGTTGGTTTTTTAGTATCGTTGCACAGCTGCTCGCCAAACTCTTTGCCTATTGTATTGGAAAGTTACACAATAATTTCGAGATGCTGTATTCCTCTGTAACTCATTCCCTAAGATGCCAAAGTTTTTCCTCTGACATCTCCATTGCTGCCTACTTATCTTGTACTCTACATCCGATATCAAAATTTCAAAGCTTAAGACTCTTGTATCTAGTTGAAAATGTTCAATGATGGTGTTGACATTCCTAACAGAGATTTTAATTATCGTCTTTGTGCTGAACACCTGTATTCGAGGTGACAATGATATGTCCTAGCTCGAGCAGTTTTGTAGTATTGGTGCTCACAAATTTTCAGGCACCTCTACCACCATCCCGAACCCCACAATGCACATCAACGAAACCACAATTATCCATGTCAATACGGGTTCTCTTAGCTCTACACCTATCAAGACACCGCAGTGTTGTTTCGTTGTTCAAGATTATATCAGTGAGGTTTTGTTTCAACAATTTCACACCAGCAACGTTACAGCCGTGATGAATATGACGTCTTTCACCACAGTCATTACGCGCTTTCAGAATGTTGTTTTGGTAAGGATGCTCGGACGCAATTGACGATTCCAATTATTGGAGGCATTTGGTTTTCCTTTTCCATTGTATTATCCTCATTCGAACACGTTCACTGATCTTGAGTCTGAATTTAAATTGACATAAATTTGGGAAAGTGCTCACTGTCAGATTTAGACCAGCGTTGGCAGCTTCGTCAGCCCAGAAACTGAAGTTTCTGCTTCAACTTTGTGGCCAGTTTATGGCAACCCATTTGGTTATCGCGCCAATCATGCACCGCATCCACCGGTGTCTACGACTAGACTGCAGAACCAGACTCAGATTGTGACTGCTGGAGTTACAGTGTAAGTAGCAATCACTTTAGAGAGAGTTTTCAACTAACGATACTTTATATCAGTGCTTCACCTACCGTGTTTTTTGTCTACTCAACTATCAAAATTATCACGGTTGCCCCCGTAACTGCTGCCAATGGCCAGGTAGTCTGCGGTACAGTTTGGACTTCTGGAGACTGGAGTTTCTCAAACGTCAATTCCAATGCGCAAGCTTATTTTGGAGGTTCGAACATCGCACAAGTCATTACGGCCAGTGAGCAGAGCAGCTTGATCTACCTAAATTCAGCGGGATCTACCATCGACACCGGCGCTGCTCGATCTTCAGGACTTACCATCACGCTAGCCACGCCTTTCATTTACACCCCGACGAAGACGTACGATAGATGTACTGGTACTAATACTGAAGCTTTAGGAGCAGTCCCCCAAACCTTGATTCAGCATATCTTGACGCAGCCTGCACTAAGCAGCCAATACCCAGGATTAGAATCATGTTTCCTCGCGATTCCATCAGTAATAGCAATGTCGCAAATATGCCCTCCTTGGCCAGTTGAAGGGTGGTTGTGGGGACTCCCTGGAGATACCAACCGGCAGGGTCCCACGGTCGAAAGTGCGGGAGGCAAGCTTACTGAAAGTATAACCACTTCGACAGCTCTAGCTTTTCTGGGTGGGAATGCCGTTCCTGTAGCCCAGCCAGCCACAGTAGTGTCACAGACTGCCGAGGGACCAACTACGTCTACGTTTCCGGTGCCAGCAATGGTGTTGACTACATCAACAGTTGTTGTAACTTCCGTAACGCCTTCACAAGCAGCTGTTCCTGCCGAAGGGCTTGTACAGTCTATCATTGCTTCCATAATCGAAGATTCGCCTCTTGGCCCTTCAGTACTGATTTCTGGACGTCCTCAATTCGTTATTTCTGCTTCAGTAACTATACCTGCACCTGCAGGACTAGCAGTCTCTGGATTAACAAGGGTGATCTCAGGCATCACCAACGTGGTTGTGTCAAGCGCGAGGACAGTTCCAGCAAGTGAGGTACTACAATCGCTTCCCGGAAGCACGACTATGCTGTCAGGTACCTTGGAAGTTGTCATACTGGGGCCTACAATTGTGGCAGTAAACTCTCAGTTACCCGAACTTACGGGGAAAATTACTGTCATTTCCTCGTCGACTTTCATTTTGGTACCGACGGCGACAACGGTGCCAGTCGTGTTACCTGCGCAGAAGGCAGCATCCGGGCCTACAGAGGTGACAGCATTGTCGGCTGAAGGGGGAGTAGCTTCGTCACTTGAGGAGCAAATCACCGCATCCGACCAGAGGACATCTGGAGGAAAGACCACAAAACCGCCCGGGAAGAACACTAAATCGTCTTCTGAATGCAGATTAGGCATCGGATGGAATGTTATAGTTGTAGTTCTTAGTATTGTGGTCCTAGGGTACTGCTAGGGTTCGTGTGGGTTCGAAATGATTTACACATATAGTCTAACGAAAATTCAGAGGATGAATGAAAGAATCATAGAGAATGATAACATGTGATGAAGATCAAGAGCTGCCCCACTTGTGAGAGCATGGGTCGCAAGCTCTAGTATTCTCTTTGCAAAGCATACGTGCTTTTCTTCTTTCTATCATTATCCTCCACAGTTGCACGTCAACTAATCCGTATAGATCAACCAAACTCCAATGCTATGCATGACCAATGTACCATTCGTTACCCAACCTACGCCGGGCTTTCTTCATGCTCTATAATTTCAGAAGCAGAATATGGGAGTATAATGATTCATATCCCTTTCCTACCCACCCGTCCGCCTTTCCACCTCTCGCAACCACGCCCAAACCACCAGCCATCCACAGTGCCGCGAGCCCAGCACTGATTCCATTGATTGTCCACCATCTCCTACTAGCCTTCTTACCACTCCCTACTGGCATCCAGCCATTCCACCTCGCAGCACCCCAGACGAAATGCCCAGCCGCAACTCCAATCAACGCTACATACCCCGTCCACGCCACAACTGGATGTTTTGCAAACCCGTGGCTCACAAATCCCAGTCCAACCCCCGAGCTCCCACCCTCATAGATCCACGGTAAGAGACGGTTTGTGAACGCATGGCCAATCACCAGTGGCGCCAGAACAAACCCTGAGAGACTGGACCAGGAAACTGCAGGCCATACTTTTAGGCGCTTTTCAAGGCGGGAAGAGAGTGAGATTGTGGATGCACCATACCGGGCGAGATTTGCGTTGCGCCGGTGTATCCTGAGGGCAAGGCCAGAGAGAATGTGTGTTGCGATTGGGAGAGTTATGAGGAGTGGTTCGAATGGGAAAGACTGATAGTAAGGCCTCGTGAGGAGTAAGTATGGTTCGGATGCGGGGACCGAACGAGTGAGGAGTGGTATTAGAGAGGTATTGGTAATGTGAGCGGATAGATAGACTGTGAAGACATAGGAGGAGTATTTTTGTAGCCGAGTTACTATATATATCAGCATATTTCGGCCATCAGACTGGGAAGCGCACAGTAGTATACAGAGCTGTGCCCACTCCCACTGAGACCTAGAGTCGAGGATCTGGCTGGTGGTAATCCAGCAGGAAGTTCTGGGAGCTGTTTATCGAGTTCATATTCGGGCGATTCGATGGGAGAAGGATCTAGTTGTTGGAGAGATATGAATGTCTCTTGTGAGGCAGTTGACTCTCGGCGGTCCATTGCAACATTTAAGCGTGCTCTGTGCCTGGAGTGGATCGACGGTACTGTACTGTACTGAATCGTGGTGTTGAAGTCGTTCAAGCTTTGACCAACACCATGAGCCTCGGCTCGCATCACTTGCTTTCGACACCCTTCCAACAACAAAGCTTCCTCTCTATACAAGATAAACAAAATGCCTCCCGTAAGGTCCCCGATCATCTTGTCTAAATTCTCAACTAATACGCGTAGCGCGGCTTCACCAACCCGGCGCCCAAGACGGAGAGCGCGAGGGAAGCCGTCAAATCCTTCTATTGTTTGTCGCATCTCTCTCTCTTACTCAATAGCACTCCCTCACACTTCCAGGTGAACTATGCAGCAAAGGCTATGCTCGAATGAACGAATACGAAGCCCACCTCTCGTCTTATGATCACTCACACAAGCAACGCCTAAAAGATATGCGGCAACTCTCGCGCGATCCCCTCGCATCTACCAAAGCCCGCAAAGCTGAAGCGAAAGCCAACTCCCAGTCGGGCCTCATTTCCATCAAGCTAGGAGGTGACTCGGGAACCAGTGGAGGCGGTGGTGGATTCAAGAAAGCCGGATTCAAGAAAGCTGGGTTTAAGAGTGCTTTTGCACCAGCGGATGGAGAGCCTGCGAGGGAGGAGGAGAAAACCGAAGAATTAAAAAGGATCGCAGTACCCGGACCCATGATGAATGAGGGGATGGAGGTGGAGAGCGATACTGATGATGAAGGCTACGAGATGTATGATCCGAGGCACCCTACGGATTGAAGGCCGGGATATACCAATTCCCAATAGTGTGAATGGTCCTCCATTGAGTGGACATAGTGAGGTATGGGGGCAAACTTGGACTTTCTACGAAGGGCGAAGGACGGTAGTTCTTGTTACATACTACCTGCACATGTAAACTAGGTTGCCCTGTCTAGCCAGAGTGGAGGGGGGCCAGCATCGCGCCGTCTTGATCATGACTCCGATTTACTTTACTACGAAAGTGGTCTGAAAGAGAAAACGCATTGTACTCTCTATGGCATAGATAATTCTTAGAGGGCGCCTAATTGCGATACCACCAGAGCTCGGGTAGTCTAGGATCAGAGAATCGAGTAGCCGGCTCGGTAAACGCTTTGCACCTTATGGTCATGCCATTGTATGTAATGAGTCTTTGGGTGGCGAAGATTGAGTTAGTCGTGTACCGGACACAAGACTTCGTGATAGAGGAGAAAAGAAGCTTGGAGGGCTTTCTGAATTGTTTGTGACGTTTGACTCTTTTGTCTGCACAATTGTTGTATTTGCGGCAGGTAGTCACAGCATGAAAATGGCCAAGAGCTGAATTCAGAAAAGCAATGCAGGTGTCAACAGGTATCCTTTTGACTATTTCACAGTACCGCCTAGAAATACACATCTGCTCCTCTATCAAACCCTGCTCTCCTATTTACAGCCGTAACATCTTCTTGGCATAGTTCTCAATCAACGTCTCATCCGGGAAGGACATCTGCTCCAACTTTAACGCATATGGTGTTGGTACCTCAGCACCCGTGATTCTTTGGGCCGGAGCATCAAGGTAGTCGAAGGCGTATTCCATGGTTAGAGCGAGAAGCTCAGCACCGACACCGAAGGCTGGGAACCCAGACTCAACTGCTAATAAGCGATGTGTCTTCTTGACCGATTTGACGATTGCTTCGACATCGAGTGGTTTGATGGAGCGGAGGTTGATGACTTCGACTTCAACGCCGTATTTCTTTTTCAACGCCTCGGCGGCAACCAATGATTGGCCGACGCATCTGGAGAGTGTGACAATTGTGAGATCCTTTCCAGCTCGCTCAATCTTGGCCTTTCCGAAGGGAATAACGAAGTCGTCTTTTTGGGCGGCCTCGCTCATAGGAAAGGATTGACCATAGAGCAATTCGTTCTCGAGAACGCAGACCGGGTTCGGATCTCTGATAGCTGCTTTCAATAATCCCTTCGCGTCTTCCGCGCTCCATGGAGTGACAACCTTGAGACCCGGTATACTTCCGTACCAAGCTGAATAATCTTGTGAATGTTGTGCTGCGACTCCTGATGCGAAACCATTGGGACCACGGAAGGTGATATTGCAGGGCTGGATACCGCCGGACATGTAATGGGTCTTTGCTGCTGAGTTGACAATTTGATCAATGGCTTGCATGGCAAAGTTGAAGGTCATGAATTCGCACTGTATCCACTTTAGCCGTTGTTTGTCTCGTCAGAAATTTTGCAACCTACGACAGGATGTAACCCAGCCAATGCCGCACCGACTGCCAATCCACAGAATCCAGACTCGGTGATAGGCGTGTCAATGACTCTCTTGTCTCCGAATCTATCCAGTAAACCCTTGGTAACTTTGTATGCGCCATTGTACTGAGCAACTTCTTCACCGAGAATGAACACCTTAGGGTTCAATTCTAATTCTTCCGCCAGGGCTTCATTCAGAGCATCTCTGACTGTATATTCCTTAATACCACTCTCCTTCGCATATCCTCTGCTTTGCACAATCGCTGGGACTCGAGGCAAGGATTGGAAGACACTTCGGGCCACCGGTCGGGTTGTGGAGGACGACACCAATCGCGAAGCTGGGCGCAAGAGTCGTGACATCTTGATATGTGGCCGCAGCTCGAAGAAAAAGAAGGGGATCGATTGTGGTTGTGGGGAATGCGATTGATAGCTCTTTAGAAATTAAATTCTGGACGAGCTTCGTTGGGATTTGAGCAGCGCCGTTGATTCGCGCTAGTTCCGATTTAAGCCTAGCGGCGGGAATTCAAGAGGCGTCAAGATAAACAGATCACCAGTGGTTGTCAGAATTCGTGGCGCACTGCTCGTCTTCAATATACCATAATTCGAGGGAGATTGAAAGTCTGATAACCATTTTGATTCAGCGAATGTCCCTCGATTCAAGGAATATTTTAATCCACAATTTTCTTCTTTTTTCTGAACGTACCTTGAATTATGGTACATTGAAGACCAGCATTGCGCCACGAATTTCGACAATCACTGGTGGATGGACTTTAACCTTTTTCACTCATCTATTATTCTCTAAATTCTCTCTCTTCAAAATTGTGGGATCACCAAGACTGACAAGAATCACAGACGACAAAGACTTCGAGGAACAGGAGCAAAGAACAGGCACCCTAGTCAAGTGGCTACATACCCAGATTTTGGACATCAAGCAATATTTTATTATTCCTTCCCTCCGTATTGTCCAAATTTCTTGCAAATAGAGGTCGTTAAACATCTCTGGCTAGTTATTTGGCTCTTAAGAAAATTCCTTCTCTCCTCGTCATTCGTACACAAGGGAATTCCTTTGTCAAAGAGTCTCTTATGCTCAACACCCCTTTGTCTGACGTGAGGAGAGATCAGATTGTGTTGGGGATCCAATCAGGACACCACAGCTTGACTTCTTCTTCCAGGTTTACATCAATTCATCTGCAATACTTGGTATTTTCGGAAAACCCCGGTCCTTCTTTTGCTATACTGTTTGCAGGTCATACGAAGAAATCAAGGAAATCGCAATACTTTCATCATTTTACGACAAACAAATCACTTTTAATGTGTATGTCCAAGTAAACGTATCTATAGCACCTCTGCCACCTTCCCAAACTAGACGATTTTTACTATTTCATACTAGACCAACCTGGATATCGTGCTGCTTAAGGGCCAGGCTTGGACCCAGAATCTCGGCTGACCAAACATTTTCTCACCATGTTGCTTGTGAAGCAGAGTTTATGTTATAATAACCGAGCAAGAGCTACTCGAATTCTCTAGATTAATACTGGTAACTTCCTACTGAGTTGCGAAAGAGACCTCGGTAAGTTCGTTCACTTCGGCTACATGTACTTCGTAGCACATGTTGCTCCAAGAACATCAATCTATTGAACGGGACCAAGTTCGAATTAAAGTATGTAGAGATACGTAACATTTGACCGAACTTTCAGCGTAGGTAGATGAAAGCAAATACAAATGGATTTCCTCTGCGTTATGCACCAGTGAAACCATTTTACATGGAAATGCTATGCTGTACTAGTCTTTGCCAGCCTCAAAAATCTAGGGATAAGAAATATAACTTTTGCTGAATGCCAGCTTATGTTAAGAACCCTTCTTTCCCTAAGATTGCCACTCCTTAAGGTGGATTGAGGATGCATGACTCGCCTCTCTCGTGACCTGAATCACATGTCGTAGCCTGGCAGCGGGGCAAGGCTGAAAACGAGCCCAGCCAATCAACCACCCGCTCCTTGCTTTGTCTCTCAAGTGGTACATGGAGACAGCGTCATATCTCGAGGGACAATCACTTGGTTGCCTTGCTCTTAGCAATCTCGACTTCGACCTCGAATACTCGATCTGCAAACAACGTCTTCCGAAACGAACAAACGTCGCAACTCTGCAGCGATGAACTTCATCCACAGCACCCTCGACAAGGTCCGCGAGTGGGCGCCCGTCTCACACACCTCGACCTTCCGTCAGAATGGGCAGATCACGCCCGAAGAGTTCGTCGCAGCGGGCGACTATCTGGTTTACAAGTTTCCAACATGGTCTTGGGCTGATGCTTCACCGGTCAGCAAGCGCCTCTCTTATCTGCCTGCCGGGAAGCAGTTCCTGGTGACGAGAGGCGTGCCCTGCCATCGTAGACTCGATGATAATTTTGCGGGAGAGGCAGGACATGATGAAACGATGGTGGGCGATGGCGAGGACTTTAATGCCGGGGCACCGCACGCGCCTGGTGACGATGAGGATGGCTGGTTGAGAACCGGTGGTCTGGCTGCAAGCCAAGAAGCAAGAGTTAGAGATGTGAGAACCGTGGACGAGAGCGGGAATATGGGCGAGCGAGAAGAAGATGAAGACGAGATTCCAGACATGGAAGATGAGGAAGATGATGAGGAGGCTATCATTCGGGATCCCAAAGCTGACGGTGCTGATTCGTGAGTTCTTCTAAAACCTTCCCAGCCCCTTTGGACTTGAAGCTAATCTGAATAGAACACGCCGTACCTATACTATCTACATCGCATACGCACCCTACTACCGTACGCCACGCCTTTATCTTTCTGGCTACCTAGCCAACTCCCAACCCCTTCCGCCACAACTCATGATGGAAGACATCGTTGGCGACTACAAGGACAAAACTGTTACACTCGAAGACTTCCCATACTTCAGCAATAATATCAAGATGGCATCTATCCACCCATGCAAACATGCCAGCGTAATGAAGACTCTCCTTGACCGAGCTGATGCTGCCCTCAAGATCCGAAGAGAGAAGCTGAAGGCGGGAAAGATCCTACCGGGAGCCAAGGATGCGGGAATGGAAGGCTTGGTCGATGATTTCGGAAAGACTGGAATCGAGGACAAAAAGGCGATGATAGAGGGCATGAAAGCTGGTGGAAATGGGAATGATGAGTGGGAGGTCTTGCAACATGATGTGGCAGCAACGCAAGACGAAGAGGTTGCTATTCGTGTGGATCAATACCTGGTTGTATTCTTGAAGGTACGTTCTCCATATTTGAGTTCCACGTATTAATGCTAACTAAAAAACCAGTTCATGGCAAGCGTTACACCTGGTATCGAGCACGATTTCACTATGGGAGTTTAGATCGCTACGAGTCCTAGAGTTGTTAGTTCTCAGCATCAAGGGTTGGGATATCGGGACTGGGTTATGCCGTGCTCGGGAGTCTTTGGCGTTGAGGAACAGGAAAGGGTTGTTTCATGCGGTACATAGCGTAGAAATTCTTTCCCATTATCTATGAGTTTCCACTACCACGATGTCCTTACTTCCCTTATCTCAAGCTCGCTTTTCCATCTCAGCAAATCGCATTACAAATCCAAACCAGACGTTGACTCCAACCCATTTCTTCCCTCGTTCCCCAACCAATCTCCCTATGTCGTTTGCTTCAATACCTTTCTCGCCCACCTCTCCAACCACTTCAAATCCCCATTTCTCGCCTTCCTCGATGACCTCGGAGATTTCATGCGCATAACTGTGGCCCCTGATTTTTTCTCCAGTGACTTCGTCCACAAAGCCAGCTTGAGAGATACAGCCCATGTCCGCATGCATATTAGTTAACAAGATGTAGCCGCTTGCAGGCTTCAGAAACGATTTGACGTTACGGAAAAATGTGTCCAAGGGGAGATGCTCTAACACCAATGTTGACAATACGAGATCTGCTTTCCTTTCCAGAGCTTTGATATCTGGAAAAAGCCCCGGGTTCAGGGCATCAAACTCATGAAAGTCAATGTCCGGGGATGCTTGCAGGGCGTTTGAGGTACTTGCTTTCAGATAATCCTCGCAACGTTCTTTTGCTATTGCGAGCATTCTTGGTGAGAGGTCGAGAGCGGCGATGGAGGTAGTTTGAGGTACTGGGAAAGAGCGTGCAAGGAGCTTGACGGTATTGCGGCCTGTTCCACATCCTAATTCTGTGACTGTGATGGGTTGATCCGAAGGAAGAAAAGTGAAAACTTGGTCGAGGAGGCCTGGAAGCATAAGGTCGTCGACACTTTGGAGGATATTGCCATCCGTATCATATACCTGTTTATATGTCAGTTGTAGAGGCGCTAGAACTATACTTGATGAAAAGGAGCCAAGATATGGGAGAGAAGATTGAGCAGCATACTTTGGCCCAGCGATTATACAGCTCGGCGTTCGTCACTGACTGAATAGGGCGAGATGATCCCATTATGACACGGCACGTTATAAGAAGGGAATGAATAGTTAAAATATATCAAGAGTGACGAGGAAAAGCGGCGTTATAGCACTGAATGTTTAGGGAAACCCTTCGCAAGTTTTGAGAAAGCAGAACTGTTAACAGCTTGACTCTGCACGGTGCAGTAAGAAAGCGGAATGACTCATTGCCGACTAGGGAATGAAGGGATTCACATAAGTCACGTTCATTCCATCTCCCATCTCGCTCTAAACTTCTAGACCCTGGAATTTGGAATTTGAAAGTTACCCCTGAGTTGTGGATGTGGCTGGGAAATTCTCCGGTCAGACCGAACCCCTTTCTCCAGTCACGTGACATTTGCTTTCCTCCTAAATCTTGATTTGACAGTTCTCGAAGGGGGAGTAGTTGCGAATAGTAAACTATATAGTAAACACATGTATAAATTCCTCAAATCTGAGCAGCTTCGCCTCAGAAATGCACAGAAAGGGATCTTATTCCCCTCTCCGTTTGCTGCCCCGGTTAATTTAGGCTCGCTCGCCTCATCCCCACCTCTCACAGTCCGCCTTCATTGGCCGCGGTCCATCAAACCATTGAGTCCATGACCAAACGAAGAACAGACCGAAACGTCTTACCGTCCGAGCAGGCCCTCAATCCCGTCTCTGTACCCTCAATACGTGTGTGAAACAGACTGCCCAGGATCCATGGCAGCGAACGACAGCGAGCAATATAAGTTCTGTCACTCCATCGCCTCATCCCAGCACTCCTCTCGGTAGCAATTACCAACTCGCCCAAATAGGCAATCAGATCGAAGCACGAGCCAAGTGCTGCCAATCCCAAATTCGAGGCAGAATTGCTGCTGTGATACTTACTTCTTTCCGCATCGCTGTTTCTGAATTGCTGTACAGGGCAATTCGCTGCCGGGATCAACCAGGATACAAACGATGCCGGCCAACAGCAAAACCAATGGGCGATTCCAACTTCCCCAGCTGACTCCTATAACCTATTCTCTCACTGAGGGCACCAACATACCACCACCTCCTGATTCTCCTGTCGAAGAGAAGCCGCTCTTTCCTGCGGCGAAGCCAGAGGTCGCGGCAGTTTCTGTGCCAGCAACAAACGGTCAATCCCTTGCGCCGAATAATTCGAATGGTGTTTACGATGGCCGCGGTCGAACGAGCAGCCACGATCAGCCACCCATGAGCCCTGCCTCATCGAAGAGACCGAGCAGCATTCGACGGTTCCTGTCGAGGAAATCTCTGTACTCGAGTTACTCAAATGGAGATCACAATGGATCGCAGGAGGATGTGACGATGATAGACAGGCCCGAAAGCTCGCTGAGCTTTGTGGATGGCAGCCCGGGACTGAGAACCAAGAAAAGTGGAAGCTGGTTCAGACGTCTAGGAAGCGGATCCAGTGGGAACAGGTCGAGCATGGTATATGAGGAGAAGAAGGTGGTCCCAATGGGACCTCCGCCGCCCAAATTGCCCGAATTGAATCAATTGAAGGCGAAGATTCCGGAGGATGACGAAGGCAGCTTAGGTGCTGAGGACATATTCAAGAATATCAAGTAGATTTGGATTATTGTGATGTTGGATATTGCAACGCGATCAACGGCTGGATGTTGAATGGTCGCCAATGGTCGCAAAGCTCACGACGTTTCGAGGCTGGGGGAAGTGGAAGAGTAAGGGAAGACATCATGAGATACCCGGCTCGGAGAGAGGAGCACCGCTCTTTTGGATAATTTCTTTATTTGGGTGCCTGCGAGGTGTATAGCGAATATTCGATATTTCGGATGGCGGTCTTTTTCACGGCATGGTAATGCCCTCCGCTGGCAGCATTTGTAATACTGCAGACTCTTGGCTTACCATGAAGCTCTCTTTGCAGTCTAAAAATTCATTTGTAGGTATTGGTTGGAAAAACGAGTCCATTGATTTCCTTGATGTGTATGCGGCTCTATTCTTGTGGTCCTCTGTCTGGGATCAATTTAGTCCTATACACGGTCTCTACGATGAAAGTAGGCCCCGAAAAAATAGCATATATCTTGCCTATTCAATTTTTGGACAATCTGTTGTGATAGTCCTTATGGATCTGGACGTGTGCCAAGCTCAAGGACCCCTGAGGAGGTGTCGAGGGCTTAGCTGAACTCACCCCACCATCCACATCAGCCAAAAGGGTCCAGCTGTCAATGCCACAGCTTCTAGAAGACTATTACTTGCATTGATCGGTGTGTTCTCAGACCTCCTGAACTGCCCCTAAATACGGCACATGGCCAGCCGTACTAAGCCACGTGCTTTGACCCCTGTGCAGAATTCCAACACTCGGTACGAGGGTAGCAAGACGTCATATGCGTCTTGAGACGAGAGCTTTGATCAGTTGGTGAAAACCTTCCAAGATCACAACCTCAGACGACCTTCAACGATGGTTCTCCAACAGGCTGTAAAGACTGGCCAGAGCTCAGCCGCATTTCTGCCAAGAGCATTGGTTCCTCGATATGGTCCTATGCTGTGCAGAAGGCACAAGTCTGGCCCCTATGGCTATACGCAAGCCAAAGCTCTTGTTTACTCAAAATATGGAGAACCAGCAGACGTACTTTCGTGAGTCTGCATTCACTATTACTATACTTCTCTTCTAGTTCTTTGTGTACATTAATGGCTAATTAAGCTCCAGTCTTCACACTCACTCCATCTCGCCGTCTCTCCCATCTAGTTCCCTCCTCCTCCGCACTCTCGCCAGTCCCATCAACCCAGCAGACATAAACCAAATACAAGGCGTATATCCTGTCAAGCCACCCTTTACGTCGCTATTAGGTACCTCTGCTCCTAGCGCAGTTGGTGGCAACGAAGGCTGCTTTGAAGTCATCTCTGTCGGCTCAAGCATAAAATCCGTTTCCAAAGGCGACTGGGTGATAATGAGGAACACTGGCTTTGGCACATGGCGGACACATATGTTAGCGGAAGAAAAAGATATCCTCAAAATCGATAACAAGGAGGGTTTGACAGCGATCCAGGTTGGAACAGTGTCAGTGAACCCATGCACAGCCTATAGAATGCTGAAAGACTTTGAGGAGCTCAAGGAGGGCGATTGGTTCATTCAGAATGGGGCGAATAGTGGAGTCGGCCGGGCTGCTATACAATTGGGTAGGCAGTGGGGTTTGAAGTCGATCAATATCATTCGAAATCGGCCAGACGCAACAGCGACCGAGGCGATGAAGAATGAGCTGCTCGAATTAGGAGCTACAAAGGTGGTCACCGAGAGTGAACTGATGGATCAAAATTTCAAAGAGCAAGTCAAGGATTGGACCTCTGGCGGCAAGGAGCTAATCAAGGTGGGCCTGAATTGTGTGGGGGGAAAGCCGACGTCCGCTCTTATGAAATGCCTTTCTTCATCTGGGCACTTGATCACATACGGAGGCATGTCGAAGCAACCCTTGGCACTCCCAGTGAGTGCCTTAATATTCAAAGACATCAAATTCAGCGGATTCTGGGTGAGCAGGTGGAGCGACGCACATCCGGACGACAAGAAAAGAACGGTCGAGGAAGTTCTCGAAATGACGAGGAAAGGCACGTTCAAAGATATCCCGGTACAGGAACTTCGGTGGGACTGGGGCACCGAGGAGTCGACACTAAAAGAAGCTGTGCAGGGTACTTTGAGCGGTTTTAGGGCCGGAAAGGGCGTTTTAATCTTCGGAAATACATGAAACTGACAAGGATTTATCGAGGTTCGACAACTTGGATCCTGTTCCGCGAACCGATTATCTGATCAACAGTAGCATATTCTGGGCTTCGCGCACCATTTCCATGTAACTGTCAGTGATCTTTGTCTCATACGGGTGGCGAGTGCCGAAGTATTGAGGATAAGGTCATGAGTATGCTGGTCAGAAACTTCTTAATCTATAGATCTTACGGACCGAGCCATGCTTTCTCCGCAAAAAAAGTGGTTGCAAAACGTGAAGAGGCGAGCGACTGCCGGTTTGGCATTGCATGACTTCAGGGATGGATCGGCTCAAAGTGAAAGTTCACTTAACCGCGTCGTGATCGCATCCAATAGCTCGACAAGGCTGAATGGTAGTTGACTGTTCTTCCTCAAGGACGGCACTTGAATATATTGAGCCATAGAGCCAAGGCGACCGAGATCCTGATCCGTCATGAGACCAGAAATAATTGAACTCTATCTTCAGCTATGTCGCGAACAATTTTTTTCTATTCTGGTTTGTTTTCGAAAACCTGATTTGTTTACCGGTGATCGAGTGCTTCCCGAGCAAACCCGAACAGAACAACAATAAACATGATGACCTCAACCCTCTTCGGTTTCATAGCTTTTTTAGCGATAGGATCATCTACTGGCATTTCTCGAAACTCCAATGGGTTGTTCTCTGGCATTGTTAGTCTTCCTATTACCGTAGTAACAAGAAATGCTACGTTTTCCAAGAGGCAGATTCATGAGACTACAAAAATGGATGTTGTACAGCAGGAATTCCTTGTCACGAGTAAAAATTATTTCCATGTCTACCAAGAGAGCCTTAATAATATCCCACAGTTGGAATTGGAACCCCATCCCAGAACGTCACTGTCGGTTTTGACACAGGCTCCTCTGATTTGTGGTTATTTGGCCCAGATTACTTGCCCGGAAAGTCTACAACTTCCAGAGACCAGCGAAGGGGAGATAGAATTGAGTATGGAGCGAACGGAACGAACACGACTGGGGAGTATTATTCTGACATCATAAATTTCGAAGGTGAGTGCGCAGCTAATTTGGAATCCTATTGTCATTGATAACGTGTAAATATCACAGGAACGCAACTTCAGGACCAACAATTCCTCATTGCAAATGCGACGAATCATTTCAACACTGGGCTCATGGGAGTAGGGCTTGGCGCGTCGTTCTTCAACAACGCTGCTTTCACAGCCAACCACACCTTCCAGGCCCGCGCCCCAAACATTGTTGATCAAATGGCGGCCCAAAATATTATCAGTAGCAGAGCATTCAGTCTGGCTGTAGGAAACGAAACAGAAGGTAATTAGAAATCACCTATTATTCTAGGAAGGGCATCTAAGCTAGTACAGGATCAATCATCTTTGGTGGCCTTGATACTAAGAAGTATATCGGCACGTTGGGCAAATATCCTATGATTCCATGGGAATCTTCACTCGATAAAACTCCTCGGTATGTGTCTTATCTCGACGGGAGTAATGTCGACTTCTAACCCCAAATCAAGTTATTGGCTCAACATGACGTCTATGGCGGTCCTTCAAAGAGGATGGGACACCAGATATCCCCCCTTCAACGCGCCTGTGACTGTCTTCCTTGACAGGTGAGCCCAGTTCCACACTAATTTGTGCATTCCGGTGTCAACATTCAGGGCGTGGGAACTTAGGAGTACCCTATGACCTTTTGCCAACTGTGAACTTATTGTCCAAGATCAGGAAACTTTTGACTAAGTTAACAATGATAGTGCCTCGTCAATATCGTATCTACCACCTCAACTAGTACAGCCCCTCGTCGACGCTACAAATGCACAACTATATTCCAACAGCAATAACATCTATCACGTTGATTGCTATCTCTGGGATGAGTTGGTCGGTAACTGGGATGGAAGCGTCGAATTTGGATTCGGCAACCTGACCATCAACGTGCCTGTGAAGCAGCTACTTATTCCTGATTCTGGCGGATCGTGTACTTTAGCCATAGGACGAACGAATGATCCACTTGATATACCTTACGTTCTCGGCGAAACGTTCTTGAGATCTGCATTTGGTGGGTCCCATTCACTTCGGTCTCCACGTTCTCTCCCTGTTCTGCTAGCTAACAGCTATCAAAGTCGTCTTCGACCAAGACAACCAGAATATCCACCTGGCTCAAGGAGCAAATTGCGGCACAAATCTTGTTCCTATCAGCAAAGGGGTCGATGCTGTCCCATCTCTCCAAGGCGACTGCGCTGGTCCAATCGTAGGTCCAATCGTTGCCACTACCGCCATGGTAGCAAGCACCGCACAACGCGTCTCTACAGCTGCGCCAAAACCTACCGCTAAACCTATAACGACACGGCCAAAAGCTACCTCGAAAGTAGGCGTTCCTGTGAGGTCTACTAAGACGAAGGTGACGAAGAAGCCCGGTGCTACGGGCTTTGTTGATGGTAGTAATCAATAAGAGACAGAGTGGATGCGAGCGGCCAAGCTCTCTCTTTATTTGGTACGTTTACGATGAAATATGGGGTTTGTTTTAATGTTTTCTTGAAGCTGAATGTGGAAACGCGGATAGCTTCGCCACAATGAACTTGAAGAAGATGCATTGATCCTGCCTTGAAAGAATAAGAAGCTCTGGTCCTATCTTTTCTGAGGAGCAAATAGTAGTTTTGCATAATGCTTATCTGAGGAAGAGCAAATAATAACTGAAATCATTTTTCACTTCAGTATCGAGTTGTGGCAATTGTATAACGATCGATGTTTCGAGATCCATGCATTGACTATCTATTCTCGACCTCAGCACACAATCCGTGTGGCTATTTCAGTGAAAGCAAAACCAACGCCACCAAACCACCCATGCATTCAGAAAAGGCCCTAGAAACCCAGGAATGAGTCCCCGCTCAGTAAAAAAGAAGCATCAACCGTGTCTTTGCGCAGCCTCTCTGAAAGCCTCTTCCTGAAGTGCTAGAAGTTGCTCTGTGGTTAAGTCACTTGATTCAAGTTTATTTGCTTTCTTCTCCCGTCCCTGCGAAAACTAGGTTAGATCTGCCCTTGAAATAGCTAAACGTTAAATGTATACATACCTTCAATTGCTCCTTGTGGTCGTTCGCTACCGCCATGATCTCTGGGACATATGCACCAAAGCCCAACTGCTCCAACGCTTTTGTGATATGATCACATGCAATAGTCTTCTTGCTCTCCTTCTCGCTGATGTCGTTCGCTTCTGAAGATATCAAGGTGATGAACTCGACGCAGCATTCAATGAGGAGGTCCCGAGCATCTTTCCCAAAGACGAGTCCTGATGATGATGGTAAGATCTCGGTTACAATTTTCTGTACAGTAGCTGCAGATTAACAACATTTTAGCATGGCTTTCTTGTCAGAATGAAGGGAGTCTCAGATGGTATACTAGTGCAAAGAGGCGTTACCTTTTGGTAAGGACAAGTCATCGTTTCCTAAATTGGGAATCTCATGTTAGCTAGGCCAAACCACGCGGACACAAAGCCGAACAGATGCAATCCAAAAAGGTAATTCTTTTAAGGCGCTTGCGGAAAATAGCACCACTTGGATGGTAATCATTCCAAGGAAACAAGACGTGAATCATGTGGTGCAGAACATCGTCGAGCAAAAGCCAAGGGTGCAGTGATCTTGCTGGGCACACACGTGGTCTTTATTCACAGAGATTATCGCGTGGTTGGTGTCTCTATGCACACTGTGCTGCAACGAAGCTGTTTTCTTGAAACCCGAAACAGCTCCACTAGCCTTGCGCTGCTTACTTGTACTGAAAAGAAGTCATGATGCATCAGCCCATTTTGGCCATCTATACTTCGTCTCGTAAATCCGTAGCGACCGAAATCTCGCTTGCCAGTCCTCCAAGATTCTTTCCGTTGTAGTTGCAGCGCCGAGTTTGGTCATGGCAGGGAAGGTTCGAAAGATGACAGTATACACACTCCCCCGCACCAACTCTCATAAGAGTTGAATGCTTGAGGATATTGTTGATGTTGTACCCATGGCCTGCATCGTCAAGGAACTTTCCAAGCAACCACCTCAAGGCGTCTCCAACAAAGTTCGCACTGCCAAAACGACCAATATCAAGAATAGCAACCGCAACTCGACTTGAACAAGGAACAACAAACACACTTACCTCCAAATTCCCTGTCCGACATTTTGGCTTATGCAGCTACTCAAAATCCACGTGCAGAGAGGTCTGAACAGAGATGACTTTGAAAGTGAGGGATGAGTTGTTGAGAGTCTGTTGCGAGATTTCGTGGCTGATATCAGATTTCGGCCTTGTGGTCAAGACTTCTTTTCTTGGGTGGACGAGGCGTGAGTATTTATGCGAGGCTGGAGGCGCCTGCCGAGAACGACGGGTAATGCGCTAGCCCGAAAAAGGGTCAACAGTACATTGTCCGTTGTCACGTGGCTTTCCATCACCGTCTTGTCAATACTCATTATTTATGGCATCAGTATGCTCAAGTCTTTCAATACGAAAATTTCATGTTGAAGATAGAAGTCCGTCATTCGCTTGAGTATTTGTTTTACAGTGATATATATAATATACCTCGTCCTTCATAAATTGACACATTCAGCCCCGGAATGCACCTGAAGCCTCAAACTTCCATCTATGCATATGATACACAGTATACAGTACACAGCAAATGCTATTTATCCGACAGTTGTAGGGATTTTGACTGTTCCTCTGCTGCGATCCATGTGAGGATGTCCATACCTCCACCCAACGCCTTTGAAGCCTCGCCCGTCTTTGCCGGCATCATCAACGCTGATCTCGGTGAACCTGAACTCCACTCTTCCAGTATCTACTTTCTTTACAGCTGCTTCTTGTTTCGCCTTCTTCGCTGTGGCACGCTGTCTCTTGCGTTCAGCTATTTCGTCTCTCTCCTTTTGCCTCGCTTCTCTTTCTTCTAGTGACAAGCCTGCCTTATAGTCCTTGTGCATTTCTGCCAACTCGGGATGTGGAACTCTGAGATCCGCCGGAAGTAATCGCTCGTCGAAGATCTTTGCAGCATCTTCTCGGGTGAAATGTCTTGATTCGGAAGTGGGATGGAAAATCTGTGTTCCAGTTTTTCTGTGAACTGGCAGGTCGTTGATCGATTCGTGAGGTTTTGTCTTGTGATTGTTCTCCGGGTCGTACGGAGTCTTTGGTAACATAGACATTACTGCTTCATGGTATGTCTTTGCTAGCGGTCGTCCCTGCAGTGCTTAGAATTAGAAAATAGTCTCGAAGTTGATGACATTGAAACTGATGTAAGAATAGGACTTTCAGAGAGGCTCGCATGCGTAAAGTTTGTAACCATGTAGTTGTCTTAAAGACTAATCGATTTTTTAAGAGATCATCATAAAGGTGTGGAAAGGAAAAAAAATGCTGGCAGAACTCACGTTTTGCTCCCAATACTTCTCAATTTCCTTTAGTCGCACAACAGCTCCCACACGGCTCATCTCGACAGCAAGTTCAGCACTAACTTCTCTGACAGACTTTCCGTCTTGCATAACCCTCTTCCAAATCTCTTCCCGCAACTCATTGCTCACCACAGGCTGGCTGACGAAGCTGCGATTGAGAGGAAATGGTGTTAAATCCCTTGTAGTCTCTGGTGGTATCTGACCTTTGAATCCTCCGCCTTCTTCTGACTCCTCCGAGGAACCCTCTTTCGCAGGCTCATTCGCCGTGCCTTCCTCTTTCTTCTTCTTTCTCTCGGCCTCGGCGGCTGCTTCGACAACTCTCCTCAGCTGCCCTTCAGCATTATAAGCACCCAGATAATTCGTTGACCCGTTCAATGGGTTCAGGAAGTTTTGGCCTTGTGAGCCAAGCCATCTGAATAATTGCCGTCGATTTCGAGTTATTCTTTGATCCTGTCGGGGAGTTGTCGAGAAGAATCGTGTCGATTGCCTAGCTCTACACAGGTTCTTCGCACACCTCGATGGAAGCAAAGAGGTACATCGTAACGGCAGTGGCATCCTGAGTGCATCCGATTGATATCGGGTTGCAATTTGCACACCAGTCGTGTTCTGCACAATGGCGGACGACCAGACTTGGTGAGCGGTCGAGAGAAAAGTCTCGCAACCACCTCAAGAAATTTAGCTTGCTATCACGTGATCAGCTAGCAGCCCCTTAGTGATTTTTATGCACGATAAAAGGGATCTGGGTAGTATATTGGGTAGAGGAGCTTAAAACAACTGCACTAAAACTCTAGTCTGTGTGCAGTTCTCCAGAAACAAGCCAACGTGGATCATAACTATTTCGAGGGGGGAGGGGTTGGCAAAGGCTTCCAGACAATCAATTGGCTTTATATTCAAAATATCTATATAGATTTTCTATGAGAATATCTATAAAGTCTATTGAGCCTTTCTATGAATAGCTGGTTCCTCTACAATCATATTTCTTCGGATTTTCTCGACCTCTTCCTTGGACAGGCTGCACTTTTCGGTAATATATCCTTCAGCGCTTCCATATTTTTCTCGAATCATTTTCAAAGTTGCCAACATATTGGCTGCCCTAAAAGTTATTAGCACCTAGAAACATTCAAAAGCAATACCAAAGGGATATACTTGGATGAAATCATATTCCAAGCACCTTCCATGTCCCCCTTAAGAGCAGGATTGTCCATCAAATGCCCAATAACGGACTCCTTCCACTCCTTAGACAACCCCAAATCGGTAAGAGAGTACTCATAAGCAATAACGTCATCGTCCACGCCACAAAGCGACAAAACCAAAGCACAAAGAACTCCCGTCCTATCTTTCCCTGCGGTACAATGAACAATCAAAGGCTTCTCTGGTTCATTTGCAAGGTGTAATAAAATAGTTCTGTAAGAAGGAGGAGCTTTCTTCATGATATCAGAATAAGCTCTCGTGAAGCCCTGTTTCAGATCAGAGAAATCTTATCATAATCTGGGAGATTGGTACCTCTGTCCCAGTTGTGGCATAATCCTTATATCTCACAGCTAAATTCTCAGGGCTGTAATCCTTGTCCGTGAAAACAGGTACGAAGACTCTTTTGCACCCATCCCATTCCACGACCCCACCTCGACCTGCTGTTTGAGCTCGCTCAATCTCATTGTTGGATCTTAGGTCATAAATATGAGTGATACCTAGACTTTGCATAGTGGCAATCCCATCCTTGGTAACTTTCGATGGCTCAGCACAGCGATAAATCACCTCCCTTCTGATCGAGTGATTTGATAGAGACGTAATGGGATAGCCTCCCAGATCTATGAACAAGTCAGAGTCTACTTTATATAGTATGACGGGGAACATCTGAAACTTCATCTTTGGATAGAGTCTTATGGTAGTATGAGGTATTGAACGAATCAGGTGAGTTCCTCTTCCATTGTACCTACCTCGAAAATTCTGGATCCCAGCTACAGTGATAAATGGTGGCGACAAGAGGTCTGCCGTGTCGGCTTTTTCTGTTAAAGTAGTCATAGCCTGTCACTTTTTATTTTCGAATAGTGAGTTACAATCCTAAAGTTGATCAAGGTGGAAAGAAGAAGCCTTTGGAAGTTGCTTGTTGGAGCAATTCACTCACGGAAAGTTTGCCGAGGCAGCGGATGTTCTCCTGCCGCTCCAGAGTCTGAACCCATATTTATCCCAGCTTAACACACGTGCAAACAGATGCCATAAGCCCCTGCTTTATAAGCAATAAAAGAGTATCATAACATAAAATACAATAAGGCTACTACGAGGCTGAGATCGGACCTTTCCCCGCCAAGTTCTGATGATTTCAACCTCCTCAAGTCACCAGTCGCCACTTCCTTCCCCCCAACCATTTACCAATATGCCACACATCGAAGACTCCCGGCCAATCCCTCAAGAAGACCCTTCCGTCGTCTCAGAAAGAACATACCAAATCCGCGTCAAAAACCGTCGGAAACTCTACCTTGATCGCCACCCCTCATACTTTACGAATGCGGACCTAGAATTAGCAGGTATTCCCCACGATCCCTACTTCCTTTCACCTCCAGGACTACGACTGACGCAATCCAGATCCACTATTATACGACCGCTGTATCCGGCGCTTCCAAACCGCTGCTGAGCGCGAAGCAGATGGGAAAGCCAAAGGCTATTCGGGCGTCTTAGAAGCAGATCTCTATCGCAGCGAAGCCAAACTCGCTGCCTTGGCTCAGTCAACTCAACCTCCAGCTACCATAAGCAACCTCAGCATTTCCTCTTCTTCACCTTCTTCTTCATCTCAGGCCAAACTCGAGCCTCTTATTCCATTTGTAAGTTACTTACGAGGCCCAAACGGGGAGATCATGGGCGAGGATGGCGAGGAAGTCAAGAATAGGGAACAGGGGCAAGAGAGATGGAAGTTTGAGATGACTGTCCGATTCTTGCGTGGAGGTGATGAGGATTTCGATTATGGGGATGTGGATGAGAGCGAGGAGTTTGATGAGGTGGAGAAGAGGGAAAAGGAGGAAAGGTGGTTTGATGAGGAGGAGCCGGAATGGGATGGCGAGGGTGGTGAGGGGAGTGGAGGGACAGGTGGAGAGACGGGGGTGCAGGATTTTTGAGATCTTTCTAGATTTCAGGGTAAGGTGTGGCCACTTATTTTGTGTAGAGACCAAATGTCAAAAGTCTGATTTCCACTGCTGACCATTCTAACTTTTCACATCTAGACAAACCGTTAAAGTTGCCTGAATCGATGTTTGACTTCAGTTGAGAATTTAGGAATATAAATCTTCTTGCTATATGTATTTGAAGATGGGTTTGATATTGCACAATGTAAGTTTTGCCAGAAGCTATCGGAAACTGTCATGCATAATCTATCACAAGCTATGACAAATTTCGCTATCAAGACCAGTAATGCTTCTAAAATTCTACAATCAAAATGGCTATCTTCGGATCCTCAATGACATAGACACTTGGTTGGGGCTTGATCACTGTTTAGATGAACGTGATTTAAATGACCCGGACTCTACCAAAAAAAAACATCTCCTCTACCCATACACCTCAAGAACTTTCAAACATCCAGATGGCAATAGGCTCAGGTCAAAGTGGCGCGTTCCTGGAACCAGGCGCCTGTGACGGCATCGCCTGTTCCGACAGGCCTCGTCAGGAGTATTAACGTAGATTGGAGGTGAGGTAACGAGGAGGCCCTCACAACCACCGTCAGTCTAGACATGTTGACGTTTCCACAAACCAAGTGAGTCTTGAAGAACTTTGTTAACCTCCTTCTCGGTTTTTGGAAGGCGGTCCACGCCTCCCTTATTGGTCGCGAATTTACGGATTAAAGGCTCGATTTGCTGACTTTCTCTTCCGGTAGTGACTTTACGAAGTCCCTCGAGGTATTTCCGGACTAGCGTAGCCTTCTTTCCTTCTTTTCGAACTTGGTGCTCTTTTCCCCCATGGTATGGAGGCGAATCTCTTTCTTTGTCGAGTACGTGCTTCCAAATAACCTTTTTTTTCTCGGTGCCAATTTTCCGAATTTGAACCTCTCCTCCCTCATCAGCCGCAACTGGGTCATTCCCGTAAATATTGGTCGTCTTCCAGGCCGGTAGAGGAGGTTTTCCTTCATGTGCGGTTTTGGTTTTGAGAATTCGTTGCTTGGCTCCTTCAATTTCTGGAAATGGAGCTTTTCTATTTGCGACTGCCCAGATTAATGGCTGGCCATCTTTAGCCATCAGGTTTCTTCCAGTCTTGTTTGTGCATTTTCGAATGGGCAGTCCTCCTTCTTCTAACACTGGATTTTTCCCTTTCTTGAATACGAATGTGTTCGGCTCTAAGGTCGAGACTTTTTGAAAGGGTGCCTCGCTCTCCGGCTGCCGGCCTCTTTTTCGCTTTCGTTTGTGTAGCTTGTTATGCGGCTTGGTGACAATCCCTTGCGACTGGCTTTTTGACTCTGCCTGCTTTCGTTTCACGATAACATTTGCCATTCTGATTAGTGCGGTGTCAGATGCATACTGGCCGATAATTTGCATGCCCGCAAAGGCAGGCTTACCCTCGCTGTGAAATGCTTCAGGTAGGGGAAATGGAATACTAATTGCAGGAATGCCGGCTAGGCTTGCAGGCACAGTGAAAACATCGTTCATATAGGTATCGACAGGCGTTTGTTTTGAGAGATCGTCCAGCGTGGGAGGTAGCGTCGGAGCTGTGGGACAGACGATGAAATCGACTTGAGTGGGGCCGAGTTTACTTGACATGGGAATAGACTCGTCCATATCCTTGAGGTCAAACTGCTCGCACCGTCGAAGACCACTTGAGGCGGCAAAGACACGGTCGAAGTCTCGTTGTACTAACCTCCGGACCTTTTGAGCTTTCAAAAAGTAATTGTCAACCGCATCCGCGCTCAATGTGTACGATCCAAGAAGAATACGCCTCTTAACTTCTTCTCCGAAGCCATCACCTCGTGTTCTAGAATATAGAACACCATCGGATCCATCTGCCAAGCCATCTCGAGTCCCATACCTGACGCCGTCATATTTCGACAGGTTGGAAGCTGCCTCCGCAGGAGCAAGGACATAATATGCTGAAAGTGCATGTTTGGTGTTGGGAAGAGATACAGACACAATTGAAGCCCCTAGATTTTGAAGCAGCTCCAGGCAATCCTTCCAGGCTTGCCGTATTCCATAATCTAATTCTGCGATGTTATATTCCAAAGGCACTCCTATCCTGATGCCGGACATGTCCAGAGTATGCAAAGGTCCCATTCCACTACTCCTTTTCTCTCTAAATGGCCTTTCTTGGCCTGATGCCAAACGTTCCCAGGCCTTATCAGAGAGAGAGGTTGGGTCGTGTGGGTCGTGTCGCCGAGTCCTCTGAAATGCTTCCTTGATAGTTATTACATCGGAGGCCATTAATCCCACTGTGTCCATGGAATTTGCATATGGAATTACTCCCCAACGAGATATTGCACCGTATGAAGGCTTGAATCCGACAATTCCGGTGTATGCTGCTGGCAACCGAACCGATCCACCAGTATCTGTTCCTAGAGCGAATGAACAACTTCCTGACGCAACAACTGCTGCACTCCCACCAGAGCTTCCTCCAGCGGAGAGTTTATCAAGAGGTGGGGCATTAGTAACAGGGCCGAAGAACGAATGTGTTGAATGTGACCCCATTCCAAACTCGTCCATGTTCGTCTTGCCGCGGACTAAAGAGCCATGCAGGCGAAGGCTCTGCACAACGCCTGCCTCAAACGGACTTCGATATTCTCTGAGGAGTCCAGAGCCACAAGTAGTTTTCGATCCACTTGTTGCAATATTGTCTTTCACAGCAATGTTCTGCAAGCCGGGCTGCACTTGCGTATTCCTTTCTGTTCAGGCGTCAGCAAAGCCTCATGAATGCTCCACGGAGAGTCAATAACACACTGAGGGAAATGGCATCGCCCTGAGGAAGGCATTCGGGAAACTCGAGCTCGGGATTGGGCACGTCCGTAGAAATGAAGGCATTGATTCCATCTTGGGGATGTTGCTCGACGGGTTGAGCAGTCGTTGTGTATAAAAGCTCGCAACAAGCTTTCTTTCGAGCAACGTATATGCGTGTCGCCCCCTGCGCGCGTCGTTGCAACATTGGCGCCGAACAACGCGTGGAGGATGACGGGCAACGACCGCTTCCTCTTGTCGCTGAAGTAGTGTGCCAGTCTTCGATGATCAAAGCCCCCTGCCAGATCTTGACACCGATAAGCTCCTTATCGGGGCCGCGGGCTGGACCTCAAGGCTACCAACGAGTCACCTCACCGTCCTCTCTGAAACAATAACAACAATTCCCACTCCTCACCTCCGCATCACCGCGGGCCTTGACGGCTTACTACACCATCTCCCAGCTGCCATCTGGAGCCGGCTTCTTTTGCTGTTGGTTTGGGAGCTGTCTCTACTTTGTCCAGCTAGTCTCTGCTGCTAGTAGTCAACAATGGCTAAACAACTGTTGCCATGGACCTATTTCCTCCTTTCTCTCGCTGCTGCTGAGCAGCCTTCAGCTCCCAAGCCTGTTGCTGCTCCCATGAGGTCCTTACCCTGGGGTCAGCTGAATTTCCTCCAAACCACCGACACCCATGGTTGGCATGCAGGCCATTTACAAGAGTGAATCGCGGACCTGAAGAGTGCAAGCAGAATCTAACATTACTTAGACCGCAATATTCCGCCGACTGGGGTGACTACATATCTTTCGCTGAGCACATGCACCAAAAGGCAGACGAAATAGGTGCAGATCTCCTCCTTGTCGACACTGGCGATCGTATAGAGGGCAACGGCCTTTACGATGCCTCGAGTCCGAAAGGGCGGTATGACTACGATATCTTTAAGGAACAAGATATTGATGTAATTTGTACTGGAAATCACGAGCTTTATCAAACCGATGCGGCAGCCCGAGAATATACTAAGACGGTGCCGAATTTCAAAGGGAAATATCTAGCCTCCAACCTCGACTATATAGAACCCGAGACAGGGGAGAGAGTCCCCATGGCACAGCGTTACCGAATATTTACTACAAAGAATCAAGGGATCCGAGTATTGGCTTTCGGATTCTTGTTTGATTTTACAGGGAACGCGAACAACACCGTTGTCCAACCAGTGGAGAAAACTATCGAAGAGAAATGGTTCCAAGACGCCATCCGAGAAGATGTGGATTTATTCTTGGTCATTGGCCACATCACTCTTCATGGACCAGAATACAAGGCTCTTTTCAAAGCCATCAGAAGTCAGAAGTGGGATACTCCTATTCAGTTCTTCGGCGGGCACAGCCACATCCGAGACTTTGCGAAGTACGACTCGAAAGCCTATGGTCTTCAGGCCGGAAGATATATGGAGACTATTGGGTGGATGTCAATTGATGGGATCAAGGGCAATGGCAAGAAAGAAGGTTCCAAAGACATGGAACTGCGATCGAGCATGTCCTTTCAAAGGCGGTACATTGATAACAATCTCTTTGGCTACCACTATCATACTGGATTGAATGAAACGACATTTCCCACAGAGCATGGCCAAAATGTATCAGCAGCAATACATAAAGCAAGAAAAGCTTTAAACCTCGACCACTCTTACGGTTGTGCTCCTAAGGATCTCTGGATGAGCAGAACGCCATATCCCGGCGACAATAGTCTTTACAGTTGGCTTGAGAAAGAAGTATTGGTGAATGTCGCCATTAACTCGGAACGCAAAGATACCCCTCGGCTGGTCATTTTCAACACCGGAGGAATGAGATTCGATATCTTCAAAGGCACATTTACACGAGATAGCACTTACATCGTGTCTCCATTTACTAGCACTTTGAAGTATATCAAGGATGTTCCATTTAAGGCTGCTAGCCAAGTGCTCCCTCTCCTCAATAGTGGCGGTCAGATATTCGAATCATCAGAACTCCAAACATGGCAGCTTGCACCTCCAGAGCAACTCGCCATCCATTCCAATTTTATCGGCCCCAAAATCTCGGTTCAGGACTCATTCGTTTCAACAACAGCACAAAGACCCCTTCTCTCCTCATCACCAGATCTAGTACCAGGTTACACCACCAAAGACGATGGCGGGGATGATGGGGATGACACAGTTCACGCTCCCATTACATTTTACAAGATACCGAACTGCATTCAAAGTTCTGTATCAATGCCCGAGAATGGGGACCCGGAAATCGTCGACCTGGTTTTCATCGATTTTATCCAGCCCTGGGTTCTCACCGCACTGCGGTTCACCGGGCAGGCTTATAATGACAGCCACGTGGAAGCTTATAGGCCGGAGGCATTCACCGATCTTATGGCGGGGTGGATTAAGGAGAATTGGAAGAAAGATTGTAAAAAATAAGAAGTTGGTTATATATGGTATTGCAAGGCTTACAATGTATTTGTTAGGAGGCGTCAGGATTCGGCATTAGAGAGAGATATGGAGAAGCATGGTCGGTCGTTATTGATATCAGGATGGTATGCACTCATTGTAATAGCTAGATTCGACTGATTTAGCAGTTCGTATTTCGAAATCCAACTTTTGTTAAACTGCCATTCACACTTTCATCGCCTAATACGCTTACGACCTTTCGTTCGGGTACCTCATCCGAAGAAATCCTTCAGGGTAATATGTGCGTCAATCCTCATACCAACAAATTCAATCTGGCAAAAATACCAACAGGCTAAGTCAACGAACTCGATGATCCTTCTGAACTCGGCACTTAGAGCCAAGTTTTATAGCCAGGGAAACCTCCTATTCTCCCAAATTATCGATCGGCGGGTGTACCTGCTTTAGTGCCAGATTACATTTGTGTGAAAGGAGTCGAGAGCTGGGATAAGTGCTGACCTAGGGAGGGAGGTGAGTTATCCAACGCAGTCTAAATTGGTTTGAAATTCAAACTTGAAACACGGGGGAAACTAGATGTTGACGAATGGATATAAATGCTTTTGATTTTCTGGGTTTCGTTTGCAAAATGCAGATGTCATAGAACATGCCTCTTTAAATTCCAAATAAGTAAAAGAAGCCCTAGGTAATATATACGTTTCACTCAATGCTTCAATTTTGGCTCTTGTTAGCAGTAGAAGGTGCGTACCTAAATTTTAGTCCTTTGGCATTAAATACGGCGTAGTAAGCATTGAAGAATGGAAGTCCGTAGATAGTTTGTCTTAAGCCGCTTCCATTACTTTGTAGAGAACCGTGGCAACTGTTTTTTCCACCAACAACGCCGTGGTTCATCGGAGGCAGGGGGGATGGTGGCGTAACCGGAACTGCCGATGGCGATAGAGAGGGAGGGCAGGTTTGCGTCACAATCGAAGACAAATCCTCCTATTGTATCATTGAGAATAGCTCCGGAAACTTGATTGTAGTAGTTTCTAACAGCCGGGTCACTCATTAAGAGGAGGGTCGTAACGGTATCAAAAATTTCCGTAGAGCCTACTTGATTGTAGATTGTAGGCCCAACTTTGTAGCTGGTGGATAGATACTCCTAGAAGCTATTGCTGGAATCAACGGCAGTGTAGTTGAGGCTGCTAGTAAACTTCGAGGAGTCAGTGTAACCAAAGTCGTATGCGCCACTAGCATTGTAGGGCAGGTAGGCGGCAAAAACGAGAAAATTGAGAGAAGATTTGGCGTTGGCGAAAAATGCTAGCTGTTGTTTTGGAGGGACCGGATATATTAGTCGTGACTTCCAATTTGAACTAGGCAGCAATGAGGCCTGCACAGCTTACCACAGTTCAGATTGCTGAAGGCCCAGCCCACTATTCCATCAGTATCTAGATCCTCATCGGGGTCATCGACTTTGATCGCCAGCTCGACAGCTTGCCCTCTAACAGTTGTTCCACCAATGACTACAGTATCAGTACAGAGCTTTCCACTTGGTTTCTCATTATTTGAATACGCTACACTCCTAATTCTGCAGGTTAGAAAAGTGGTATCTCAACAAGTCGCACGTGAACTGGAGAACTCGGTGAGGAAGTGACTTGGAGAGGCTGTAAATGTATTGCATGGTAGAATCTTCATCAAAATCTCTTTGAATCTCCACAATCATGAAAAAGCGAGTAAAGAGTATCTAGAGTTATATAACAGGTGTAGTTCAGAAGTGATTCATATGTGCTACTCTTAATTGGACGATAGATGGCGTGCTTGTGCAGTAGAGCCCCAGGAAGGAGCGAGGAGAAGAGCCATCTGGCAGAGTAATCAGCATGAACATCAGTCTAGTCTCAATTTTGGAACCACACACAGTCCGCAGACCCAGTATCAAAATCCAGCGTCAAGGTCTGACCACCAATAGAGGTGGAAACTAAATAGCTCAATCCTCGATTCGGGACAGTCATAGCAGATCCATCCTGGCACTTCTGAATCTCCGCTATGAACGCTTTAGGCGTCCCCTGTGCAGGCTTCAAGTGATATTTGGTGTATGCTGTTAGCATAGCTGCCGTGCCATTGCGAACATGATTGAAGTTTGTGGATTGCAGGGACAGACCACTTCGAGCCTGTAAATCGTTGGGCTTAGTCCTCGGTTCTACAGACTGCTCGTAGGTTGGGAACACTCAGAAAAGAGCCTCGGTAAAGTGCATATTATTTAGGAATTGCAGAAAAGGCAATTCCCAACAGATGCACGATTCTTTACGAGGGACATATACATACTGCCAATGACATTTGCAGTTGGTGCTGCAAGAGCTGCGAGAGCCAGTGCAAGAATGGTGATATTGGAGATCATCTTGTCAAATTCGGCGGAAGCTTGGCGAGGGAGTCATCAGAAGACTGTGAGCTAAAAGCGCGAAGAGAAAGTCGAGGGTTTTAGTCATCTCTATAAGTTTAATCTCCGAGATTAGACGGGCAATCGTGAGGATAAAATCAGGAAGGTTCAATCAAATCATGCCTAATGTGACAAGTACAGAAGTGCAAAAAGATAAGATTGATTACGAGATATTGACGATTGGCAGCGACCTCCTGTTTGGAGGAGCTTCACAGGAGATCAGGCCGAGGGGGGGCTAGCGTTATCTTGAGAAGAAGATGAGCTTCGTTTCCAGATGTCTGCAGACAAATAACACCCAGAGACGCAAACCCACATGAGATTGACGATGAATTGCTGGCAGCCTGCATACCAGATAATCTTCTTGTGAAACAGAGTTCCAAGCCAGTTAGATGGGGGCGAGTACCGGCCTCATCGCATCTCCTGCTGCGCGCAATGTGGGGTTGACTGCAGGGAGGGCTCGTCGATAGTGGTATTATGCTGTAGGCAGCTTTGAGAGTACTGTTAGTGAAGTGCCTCCTGCTGTCTAGTCACAGAGCATGCTCTGATACTGTTGCGAAGGGCAAGCATGCGCCAACCTGAAGGCTAACTGCGGGCCGCAAATGTACGATGCTGAGTGGCCTCAGGGAGCGGGAGGTTAATATACCTATGCATGAATGTGCCTCGGGAAGAGGTAGGCGAAATACCCATCGTCAATAACATGTAAGCATTTGTCCTGAAGAAGACGATGCGTAAACTGCGGAAGGGCAAGTGCCAGGGTGCTGATGATGTGTTGGCAGGGTTAAGATACTTTAAAAGGTGCACTTGCCCATGCGGCTCTGCCTCATCCTGGCACCGAATTCACCCAGATAGTGCCATTTGTTTAGGGAGGGAGCTTTAATATTAGATAATCCGGTTCCGGTGCCCGTCACAACCCGTTCCTTGGGAAATTCACGAGGTAGAGCTAAAGCAGTGTATAAATATTCCTTCGAGACTTTATAGATGAAAAGGTCGCGGAAATGCCGTCACTAAAGACAAGAACCCGTAGTCACAAACTACAGCAGGACGCAAAAAGCATTTATACGGTAACGAGATAATTTTGCATGGAATGCGTTAAGGAAAGGTGATTCTGTACGGAATGTAGACATATACAAAAAGGTATACTTGCCTTAGAATTATGACAAGCAAGAAGTAGAATGGCTGGGTAAAAGCCGAAAGTTGAGGACAGCATAAGACCGACAACATAGACTCCCACCTCATTTTCAGCAGTCTACTTTGGCTGGAAAGAAGAAATCGGAGGTCCCAGCCTACAGAATAATGGAAGTGCGAGAAAGCAGAGTCTTAATGCTTATATCATACGAAGGTGTCCTCACTCGAGGCTAGCAAGATACCCTCTTTGGAAGAAAGACAGTCTGAAATCTGGTCAAAACTTCCTCTTTAACAAGAGTGCAGATAATTCCTCCTCTCTAATGTTCTTCGAATCGTACACAGAGAGTGTGTGGACCCTAAATGGAGCTATGAGTTTTACTCAAATTGTAAGATCCGTAATGGATCTCCTCTCCCTTTATACACGACCCCGGACTCCCAGCAATGCAGCTCAACCACCTCCGTAATCAGACAATGCTCTTCGTGAAAATTCAATATAGGCGATTGTCTTGCACTCTGTTGTACAATATTCAGGTAAAATGTGGCCCAGCCTAGCCTTTGCTCTTGGTGTTGAGAATCAGGGCAACAATGAGTCTGTACTTGTGAGTTCAACGACACGATGCAGGAGATCGAGTATAGTTACCCATATAGACCCAAGACTTCCCCAAAGATCAAAATCAGAACCATTCCTACGAAAATCCTGGACTGCTGCATGTATGACCTGACACCCATATCACCTACTACCCCGATTGAGTACCCAGCCGCAAGTCCTGTCAAGCCAACTGATAGGCCGCATGCCAAATGCATGAATCCACTGAAGAGGTATTAGCAATGCTTTGATGCGTTTATGCCAAGCTACCCTTACTTGAATAAACTGTAATTCTGCCCCGGAGGAGGTCCGATGTCCGAAGCTATGAGAACAGCAATGACGAGAGCATACACCGCAATGATACCGGACATGACAACTGGAATGAGTGACTATGATGCCAATGGTGTTAGCGTAACCTTTCAATATGCTGATCAAGCTTCCACATGCCTTCATAATCAGATCTGGTCTGAATGTGCCAACACCAGCAATACCGATGCCCGCTTTTGCCGTACCGTACGCCGCACCAACACCTGCAATAACCCATCAATAATGTTGCTTTGACAAGCTGTCCGACGGCTTACATCCAAAGGTCATCGCAAAGCAGATGCCGGCCTTGTAGCTGTTAGTTCATCATTCGCACAACCTGGAGCTGAATTGCTCACCATTCCGATGAAGGGCGCAAACTTCGGTGCAATCTCTGATTCGGCCATCGTGAGGTCCAGCTCTACGTGTGAGCTTCAGGGCCGATGGGAATGGTGGGAGGTGTTGAGTGACGATGAAGTTGTGGCAGACCTTGATAAGCCAGTCATTGAGCATCAACTTTGAGCAACCAAAATGCGCTAAGCAGTCCTTCACGTGATGTCAAGCATTTCGGTTTTAGATAAACCTCTGCATGTTATTCGGGGTAAAGGTAATTATATCCCTGAACAGCCATTTCTGCGCTCATATAGCCCATCTATATCTCTATAGAGGCGTTTCAGGTGTGCACATGGTCCCTTCTAGAGACCAAGTGAAGCTCGCAATAAAGTGTTTATCATCCCGGCTTTTAACCCCGACACCCGACTAGCGAGGACGGCAACGACCAAGTGTTGAACCTTTGGAGGATCGCGAGAATCCAAGATTCTGCGCAGCTCCTGCTCACCCCCAGCCATCAACCATTGCGCTGCCTCCTCTGACCGCCTTTCAATGCATCTTCCTCTGCCCGATCTATTGTTTCGCGACTAACAAATACTGGCGTTTGGGCAGTGATACCACTCTGGCGACAAAACACTCCTGGGCAAGCCTAACCTCCCTTCCGGCAACGTCTCCTGAGACAGCGAGCGTATTCTAGTCGACCTACGACGGGATACCGTCGGCGTCGACAGGCAGATACAGGGTTGTTCTGACTTCAGATCTGCAGCCGGGTGGTTGCCCTCGGCGTTGTGGGTGGCCTTCTCTGAGTCCCAACATCGACCGGAGGACCAGAGGGGTCAGGGAGGACTGGAGAGGTTGGCACGACCATAATCGACTGGCAGTATGGCGGACTACGGACAAGGACGTTCTGGAGGACCGCGTCCGAACCAGTATGGACACGCTTCGAATTACGAACGAGAGGCAGCTTTCTCGAATATCTTCGGCGCTGCCCCACCCCCAGGCCGCTCGCAGACCATGAATTCATCAATATCGCCTCCTCCAACTCCCATGAACCAAGTTCGCACCCAGACAATGAGTTCGCAGCCTTCTTCTTCGCAGGCGTCGATGCAGCGACAACCTCCTCCGCGGCCTGGCGGATACTCTTCACCACCACCAGGGAATATGCCGAATGGAGACATGGCGAATGGATATCACCAAGGGCCGCGACAAGCACCTCCAGGCCAAGTTCAGTCGCAGCCTCAGCCTCAGTATCTGCCACAGCAAGTAAGACAAGATCGAAGGCCGTATCCCGCACCCAATCGGGTTGACCCTCGTGGGCCTCCTCAACAATTACCGTATGCACAAAAAGCCCCTGGGCCTCGTTACTACCCAGGAAACGGGCCAGCCTTGAACTCGGATCCGTATCGCTCGCAGTCGATGGCAAGCATTCCCAGGCCGCAAATGTACTCCCCACCTCCAAGCACATTTTCCGCAGCTCCCGCAAACGCGTTCAGACAGGCTCCTTACCAAGCACACTCTTCGCGGACGACCGCACAAGGGCGTGTAGTTCCCGAGAGACATGATGAGCGTACCATGTCCTTGACCACTTACTCTCAAGACCGAGAACACCAAACTATGAGTGGGAGAGTAATCCCGAACAGGAGGACTTCATCATCTGGCCCCCATGACTTGCAAGCAAATGGCTATTCGATTCCAGGCCCCCGTAGCCCAGCAACACAAACCCGTACTACTAGCATGGCTTCGACAACAGTAGGAGACATGAGCAGGACAATGTCCATGGCATCGACTATTGCACCATCCCCATCAGAGCAGTCAGATAGTCTTCAACATCGTCCTTCAGTGGCGAAGTCAGTTAGCAGTGGCACAGGCGAGAGAAGACAGAAATCTCCACTCGTATATCCAGCCTTACTATCACGGGTCGCAGAATGTTTCAAGGACAAGATTTCGGTTGGAGATAGGACGAAGAACGATTTAACGTACAAGAATGCTTTCAGCGGAGCTGAAGCTGTCGATGTTATTTCGTATATTATCAAGACGACAGACAGAAATCTGGCACTTCTGCTTGGTAGAGCTTTGGATGCCCAAAAATTCTTCCATGATGTTACTTACGATCACCGGCTCCGTGATTCTGCGACAGAGATGTATCAATTCAGGGAGACAATGATGGACGAACCTCATGAAGCTCCAGAAGTCAACGGGGTTTTCGTTCTGCTAACCGAATGTTACTCTCCTACTTGCACAAGAGATCAATTGTGCTACTCCATAGCCTGCCCCCGCAGACTCGAGCAACAGTCACGACTGAATCTGAAGCCACAGCCTGGTCTACGACGCGAGAAGTCGCAAACGAGTTTACATGATCAAGATGAGCCTGATGAGCAGAAGCTTTGGATCAATACCGTCTCTCAAGAGGTTGCTGATAGCGTTACCGAACGGGAAAAGAAACGCCAAGAGGTCATCTCTGAGATCATGTACACGGAGAGGGATTTTGTGAAGGACTTGGAGTATTTGCGAGATTTCTGGATCATGCCTTTACGTTCCACAAACCCGGCAGCCCCCTCACCAATACCCGAATCAAGGAAAGATCGAATTGTTCGAACCATATTTACCAACATCATTGACCCCCCGAGTATTCATGGTGTTAGCTCCCGGTTCGCGGAGGCGCTCACAGAACGGCAAAGGAAGGGACCGGTCGTTCAATGCGTTGGCGACATATTTCTCGAGTTTGTCCCGCAATTTGAGCCTTTCATTGTTTATGGATCCAACCAATTAGCGGGCAAGTTCGAGTTCGAGAACGAAAGGTCTCTGAACCCTTACTTCTCTAAATTCGTGGATGAGACCGAGCGACGTAAGGAGTCAAGGAAACTTGAACTCAATGGTTATTTAACCAAGCCAACAACCAGACTTGCTCGATATCCTCTCTTGCTCGACAACGTCCTGAAATACACGGAGCCGACGAGCCAAGACAAGGAAGATATCCCGAAAGCAATGAAGATGATTCGTGATCTCCTGACTCGGGTCAATGCTGAGTCAGGAAAGGCCGAGAACAGGTTCAATCTCAAGCGACTTCATGAGCAGCTTCGTTTTCGCCCAAACGAGCGTGTCGATCTGAAGCTCACAGATCCTGGGCGAGAATTGATTTACAAGGGAACTCTGAAGAAGACTCCGACAGATCCTTCCGACATTCAAGCCTACCTTTTCGACCATGCTGTCCTCTTGGTTCGAGTTAAAATGGTTGGAAAGAAGGAAGAGGTAAAGGTATATCGGCGGCCTATTCCTCTAGAGCTATTATCCATACGCGAAATGGATGAGGTTATCCCTAAACTGGGGATTGCGAAGCGCCCTTCATCGAGTCTGATCCCTGGCGCCAAGTCTTCGACAAACGATTCTTCGAAGAAAGATGGCTTCCCAATTACTTTCCGGCATCTAGGTAAAGGTGGATATGAATTGACCTTGTATGCCAACACCGCTGGCGCAAGAAACAAGTGGATGGAGCATATCGGCGATCAACAAACCATCCTTCGGAAGCGTGGAGACTTTTACAACAGGTCCATTCTATCAAGCAACTTTTTCTCTGCCTCAAACAAGGTTAATTGTGTCGCACCATTCGGTTCGTTCTCGGGATACTTGAAGGAAGAAGACATTGCTAACATGATACAGATGGTGGCCGCAAGTTGATATACGGGACCGACTCTGGAATCTTTGTTTCCGACAGGAGGTCGAAAGACGTTGCCGCGAAACCCGTGAGGGTACTAGATGCAACCAATGTCACCCAGATTGACGTTCTTGAAGAATACCAGTTGCTCTTGGTATTGTCACAGAAGTCCTTACTATCGTATCCCCTCTCGGCGCTCAATCCAAACGAGCCAGCGCTTTCAAAACGGCCAAAGAAGATTCAAAGTCACTGCAACTTCTTCAGAACCGGAATCTGCCTTGGCCGGCATCTCGTCTGTTGCGTGAAATCATCAGCCCTTTCAACAACAATCAAAGTTTTCGAGCCTAACGATGCGATGTCGAAGGGCAAGAAGCAAAAAGGCTTTAAGATGTTCAATAGTGGACAGGATGAACTGAAAGCTTTCAAGGAGTTCTACATTCCCACGGAATCATCCTCGATCCACTTCCTCAAAACGAAATTGTGCGTGGCATGCGCAAGAGGATTCGAAGTTGTATCTTTGGAAACCCTTGAAACGCAATCGCTCCTTGATCAAGCGGATACCTCGTTAGACTTTGTGGCTCGGAAGGAAAACGTTCGACCAATCCATATTGAACGTCTCAATGGCGAGTTCTTACTGAATTATTCCGAATTCTCGTTCTTCGTCAATCGCAATGGTTGGAGGGCCAGACCCGATTGGAGAATTGATTGGGAAGGTCTCCCACAAAGCTTTGCTCTCTCGTATCCTTGGATATTGGCTTTCGAGCCCAATTTCATTGAGATCAGAAATATCGATACAAATGCGGTACACATTGTACCGCACAAAAATATTCGCATGCTCCATACCAGTACACGCGAGGTAAGAACGACTGTGAAAGTCCTCATCATCTTTTAGTTGGTTACTAATGCCAAAATAGATCATTTATGCTTATGAAGATGAGCGGGGTGAGGATGTGGTGGCTGCAATCGACTTCTGGCCTCCAGGACGGAAACCAGAAGCGCAACCGCCGCCTGCACTCCCAGATTACCGTGATCAACACCCACATCCACAAACATCGTCTCGGCATTGACAGGCACTATTTTGCTGCCTGCGACGTTCGAGGAACAGGTAGTCATGAGCAACAATAAGACGCCATAATCTTTTCATTTCAAGCTCTCGATGGCATGTACTGTAATGTACTCGAATCTCCCCAGTACTTCGCAAATACCGATGATTTCTCTCTGACTGTGTGTGCTGGGCATGCTCTCTCTGGTTGGCGGTCCTCTGGCCGCTGCTTGTTATCTGAATGAACGTCGTCTCCTCATGGGTGATCTGATTGGAAGGCTTCATATGGAGTGAATTGAGCAACTGACTGATGTGCCGTGCGTCTCAATAGGGTCCTGGGACGGAAAGTGGCACCTCAGTGGTAGGCGTCTTGAGGGTTTCTGGTTGATCGGCGCAGCATCTATTTCTGTAATTGCCTGTAGTCTTACGAATAGAACGTGTATCTCTTGCTTTATTCCCAATGCCACCCTTCCACCGTACAGTACCTTTGATGTAGTACACCAGACAAGTGTCGTTGCATGTTTTGCACTCTTTCCGCGATCTGCTTTCCTTTATTGGGGCCGCTCATGAATGTATCTCACAAACCAATAATTCAGATTCCATGTTCAAGGTTCTGCCTGCTTAAACTCTGAAGCTTTCGGTTCGACTCTGCCGCCGATTCCCAGCCCTCGATAACTTCTATAATGTTGGCCCATTGTCGTAATTAGCTGATATAACTGGCAGCAGCGGGATTGGGTGGAGCTTGCCACTGTTCGAAATTGTTCCTATTATCGACCTTTGACTTCTTGAGCATATTTCAACCTTCAGAATCGTGAGAATTGTGGCCCCACTTGACAGCAAACTGAACACTCGTGTTGAGACCTTGCTGGAATCTCCCTCACTCAATTGCCCCACTGAGTAGTTTCAGCGGGCTAAAAACGTGTTGATGAGCTTGCAATAACAAGGGACTGGATAGCATGTAATTTTGCATGGCCACTCGCCCGTTTCGAGGAGGGCTATACTTTGCGTTTGTTCTGACGAAGCAAATAACCATCGGGCTACAACGAAAATTCTAGCACAAAATGGTTTCGGAGAATTAGATATCCAATTCAAAATAGATCATGACAACACAATTTAGACTAGGTCGAGCTTGACAGCTACATATCCCTACAAAGGCTCGAGGGCGAAAGTCCCATCGTAGGATTCTCGAGTCACAGCGCTCCATGGGTCACGGAACTCGCTGTCATTGACTTTCGGAAGGCTTCCGAGGAAACAGTTTCATCGATGCAGCAGAACAAATGTCAAAACCCAAACGTCCGATGTTCCTGGCCAAGTGATCGTTTCAATCCTTGACTGCCACGTTCTGGACCTTCGCGGGCCAGCATCCGCAAAGCAGCGTCACGGTGTGCTTCAACAATGCAACATGGCCCACGCTCCCCTGAGCCGACAGATCTCCCTCGCTGCATAAAAGATCTGATTTATTCTCAGAGAGAGAACCCTTTGGTCCACAGCTCTGAGTCTGGATCGGACGTTGAGATGAAACAGTTCGCGCTCGGCCCCCGCCCAGTCAACACAGACTGCAGCAAACGACGTCGCGGCTTCGAGAACTGCCCGACGCCTGTCTTATCGGAATGCCGGAATGAGACTGCTGGTTGGAAGATAAGACCGGATGCATTGATATGGTTAGACGTGATGTCGTGCAGGTGAGTTCTGAAGGCTGTTTGATGCTCGGCAAGTGCAGCTGCATGCATGAATTGATGGACTATCCTCTGTCCAAGGCACCGGTGTCAAGCATGGAGCTCCTCCTGGCTCTTTGGGTCTTCTCTCGGATACTTATTTGGAAGTGAAGTCCTCCCCGAGCGCCCAGAAATTTCAATTCAGTCAAGATTTGCACCGCTCAATAACCAACCGTACTCAACCATCCCAGCACTCGTCAACATGACTTGTTATTGTGCCAACTACTATGTTAGTATTGCCTTGTCTCTATTTATATTTAAGCTCACTGGCCGCTCAAGGGTTCGATAAACTGCCACAATACCGTACCCAGATTTGGCGACCGATGCGCTCTTTGCCTTGTAATTTTTCCCACCTCCTCAAGTCAGGCAGAACTGACAAGCTTGGGATAGTCAACACAAGCTGGCAGTTCAAGCAGCTCAAATTACCAAAACGGGATTCCTCAAGTAGACGAGCAATGGGTTGAGAACGTCAACAGAGAAAAGATGAGGAGGGACGAAGAAAAGACGAGAAGAGAGAGAGTTAGCCGGACAACTTCCGGGAGAATAAGATAGAGGCTGTTGGCGACTGACTTGAGAAAGTGTCTATTTAGCGGGATGGGGCGGCATTTTTGACGTTATTTCTGGCGGCGTTATAGGGCCGAGGGGGACAAGAAAGGGAAAAAGCAAAAGTATACCATGGCTGGGCCATTGGGAAACACAGCCATCATAATATATTTAAATTCGTAACCTCGTTAGTTAAAAGAGGCCACGGGTCCAAAAACGCCAAGTCCAATGCATCCAGCCCTGCAAATAGTTACCCAGTACCTTTAATCCCCACCATGTAACCGATAATGGTTGTAATCACCACATCCGCCTCTTATACCCTTTAAATCCTTCTCCTTCTCCTTCCGCAAGAATCTGCTCTTTGATCCTTCTCCTCCTTTCCGCTCGACTTATAGGCTTTTCCGGCGGCTTTAATATTGCATCTTCCTCTTTCCCTACATTTGTACGCTCTGAGTCGTCGACTATAGCTTTCGGCCCCTCTTTCAAAGCCTGCTCCTCCACCAACTTCTTCTTCCTCGCTGCAGCCTTCTGCCACCTCGTCGCTCCAATCATATTATCCTCCCCTTCTCTCTCATTCCTATTTTCGACGACCGTTTCACTTCCGTCCTGTCCCTCAACCTTTACTGCATCAACCACGCCCCTCGCTTCCCAGTAGTCCTCATCCCGGAACTGCGGCGGCAGATATAAATCTGGACCCGGCTTCGGCCTCACAAGCTGTGGTTTGATCGCCGCTCGTAAATCGCGGACTGTTTGTTGTTGGAGCACGTATCCCGACAGGAATAGTGCGCTTGTGAAGAAGAAAACTAGTTCATTGGGCGTCAGCTGGAATGTAAATAGAGGGAATACGAGGAATGGAGGGGTAGATACCGATGGCTGAGGAGATTGCGACAGAGACTTGGGAGGATGTTAACAGCATTTAGGTCAAGAGTATGAGATTTGCGCATTTAATCGAGGCTTTTTGATGATTACGATGAGGCTTCCTTAGGAGTTTGTGACCTGTTTGGTGGAGAGGGATGTCAATATCGCTGACCGGGCAACAATCGATAAGAAAAATCGAGATTCCGCCCGCCGTTCAGATCTGGTGGGTTTCAACGACATCGAATCCACGAAAACATCAATTTAAATAGAACGTCAATCCCACTCGACCTAAACCCTGCAAATCAGCAAAGACATCAATCCCGTTGCCATATCGAAGTCTCGAAGCAGTCTGCCTACAGGACATCAAAAGAGGATCGAATCTCCAACCCCACACCTCTTAACGTACGATTCCCTAAGTAGATTCTAAACACCCTCGAAAGATTCAAGTATCTGCGAGGTCCCGACAACCATGGCAAACCACCGCGCAGATGAAAAGCGCTTCCTGGACGAGCGTGGCTCCTCGGGCCCCCTGGCGCCTAACGGCCTCAATCCCGCCACAATAATGGAGAAGCCCGTCCGAGAACGCATTATCGACTGTTACTTCTGGAAAGATCAATGCTTCGGTGTTAACGAGTCTGACATCGTATCCCGGGTCGTCGAACACGTCCACTTCATCGGCGGCACATACGGGGACGCTCAGAGACCTAGTCCGTTTCTGTGTTTGGCGTTCAAGTTGCTGCAGTTGGGGCCTAGCGATGATATTCTGGAGGAGTATTTGGGTTATGGGGGCGAGAAGTTCAAGTATTTGAGGGCGTTAGCTTGCTTTTATGTTAGGTTGACGAGGCAGGCAAAGGATGTTTACAGGCTATTGGAGGGGTATCTTGGAGATTATCGGAAGCTGAGGAGGAAAGGGAGGATGGGAACCAGCCTGACGTATATGGATGCTTTTGTGGATGATCTATTAGTGAAGGAGAGGGTTTGTGGAACGACCTTATGGAAGATGCCAAAGAGGGAGGTCTTGGAGGATTTGGATGTCCTGGAGCCGAGGGTTAGTCCTCTGGGCGATATTGAGGATTTATTGGAGAGCGAGCCGGAGGAGGTGGAGGAAGGTGCTAGAGATGAGGATAGTGAGAGAGATAGAAAGGAAAGCCCAGGTTCTGAGTTTGGGGAGGTCACACCGGAGAGGGATGAGATGGATCTGGATCAAGAAAAGAGTGCGAATGGGGACTGATATGACTGGTTGATATGGCATCTATCGGAGTCTGGCGTTTGCCCAAAGAAGGCAGGAATTCTGAGAAATATACCCCTTTTTTCATTCACTCCCTGCGGTTAGCACATCTGATCTTAGTAATGACCTAACGACGATGGAATAATTGTGCTCATTCGCAATCCCATCTGAGAATGCTACTCTCGATATCTGGGTACATTCCAGAAACCGTCGCCAAGTCTTCCCACCCGGTCGCCAAAGACTATAAACAAGTGAAGCATGAAACCCACCTCCTCCCCTATCACGTTCTATACCCAAAATCTCAAATTGAACTTCCAAGTGAAGTGTCAAGCCCTTACATTCTCTCACACTTCCCTCCTTCAAGCCTAACTATAACAAACCAACTTCTCTCACCAAGTATCCACCCTTATTAACGATTCGAACTTTCTTCCTACAAGACCACCACGTTCACCTCCGACCTTGCCTATCCCTTGCTTCCAACCAGGCGATCTAAACACCCGTACGTAAAGAGGGCAGGATATCCCACTTCGACCTTGCTTTCCCTCTTCGGAAATCTTTCTAGATACCTTAAATTATCTTGCCTTTCAAGTATCAGTTAGTGGTTGCACGATCACGGCTTTGATGTTCGTTTGGGATGTGAAGAATAAGTTGAGATTGAGTTATAATACATAAATAAATATCAATAATACAGATAGTATAGTAATATAAGATAAGATAAGATAATAAGAAACAAAACTCTAAAAAATATTTATAAGCGTATGAATAAAGTACTAACTTCCATTCAGCAGCTTGACCTTGCAAAAGAAGTGCCTTTGTAGCACTTCTCCCTTCATCAACTGAAGCCATCCCATCTGCTTGTCAACTGAGCTCAAAATGCCATGAAGTCACTAAGTTATAAAACAACATTTTCTAAATTCTCAATCACTATTTCTCGTTCTCTCGCTTAATCTCAGCCTCCCTCAATATGTTCAATCCCATTTCCCTCAGCTTAAACTTCTGGATCTTCCCGCTCGCCGTCTTCGGGTACTCCTTGATCCAGAAAACGTATTTCGGTACCAAGTGATTGCTCAACTTCTCTCTAACCCACTCTCTTGCCATGTTTCTTGTCAGCACCATTCCCTCTCCCTTTTCACTTCCACCTCCACTGCTGTATTGTCTGTCGATAGAAGGATCACCTTCAAGCGCATCGTCCAGACCAACTTTAACGCCATGATGCGTAACCACGAACGCAGCAACGCACTCGCCATACCTCTCATCCGGCAACCCAACCACAGACGCTTCGCTAACTGCCTCATGCATAAACAGTGCATTCTCCACCTCAAGAGGATGGATATTCTCCCCGCCTCGAATAATCAGATCCTTAATCCTGCCAGTGATCTTCACATACCCCAATTCGTCCATCTCTGCCTCGTCGCCTGTATGCATCCACACCTTCTCTCCATGATTCTCACCTCCTTCAGGATCAGGGATGCGTTCAACGACGCGCACTTCTTCCGTGCGGTCTTTATCGCCCCAGTATCCTTTCATCACATTGTAACCTGCCACCACCAATTCTCCTTTCTCTCCAATAGGCAAGATCCTCGTCCGGTCAGTGGTAGAAACAACTTTCGCTTCCACATGCGGGAGCAATTTCCCCACACTGCCAACGCGCTTCTCCATCGGATCCGTCGGCGTCGTCATACAAGAAACAGGGCTCGTCTCCGTCATGCCATAGCAAATCGTCAAGCCTGTTAAATTCAACGTCTTATGTAGTTTTTCCATGAGATGGCTAGGGACCGAGGATCCAGCTGCGATGCCGGTGCGCAGCTTACTGAAGCCTTCATGTTTGATTGTGCCGTTGGCGAGCAGCTCAAGCTCGGCGACGAACATCGTTGCTACGCCGTATAGGGCGGTGGCACTTTCTTCTTGGATAGAGAGGAGCGTGGCGGTTGGGTTGAAGGCTTCGGAGGGAAAGAGGATTGCCGAGCCATGTGTTGCCGTTGCCATATAGCCCAGAATGCAGCCGAAGCAGTGGAAAAGAGGGGGTGGGCAACAGACTATGTCTGTTGGTTGCAGGCCCATCCTGGAACCGATGAAATAGCCGTTGTTGAGGATTGAGTGGTGGGTTAAACATGCTGCTTTTGGTAAGGAAGTGGTCCCGGATGTGAACTGGATATTGATGATATCGTCCTTGTCCAGAGGCGAATCTGGCACAATAACTTTCTCCTCTTGAGTCGTTGAGTACAAGAGAGACTCGAAGGGAGTAGTGGCGGAGAAAGGTGAGACATTAATCCGCGAGTCTGAGTTATCAACCAGGAAGATATTCCGCAACGACGGTACACTCGCTGACTCAACCCTCGCAGCCTCTAGATCTGGAACAATCTGTTTCAAAAGAGTGACATTCTCCCTCGGTTTCTTAAACGGTAGATTCGTCTCTGTTCCAATAATCAAATGTGCAGCTTCAAGATGTGAGAGTGCTGCTATAACTTGTGGGGAGTTGAAAGCTGGATTCAGAGGAACCTTCCCCTTCTGTCAACTACTTACTTCTTTCTCAAAATGGCGATTTCAACTTACAAGTATTGCACCGAGCTTGAAAAGAGAGTACGTAACAACGGCAAACTCCCAATTATTACCCAGACTAACCGCAACTCTCTCCCCTTTCTTGACACCCCTCTCTCTCAACCCAGCCGCAATAACGTTACTCCGCTCATCCAGCTCCCTGTAAGTCAAGCGAGTCTTTTGGCTGCGGGAGATGACTGCCGTTCGATCACCGTGCGAGGAGAAAATTTCTGCGAAGTGTTGCGGGATTGTGTGAGGGAGAAGCGGTGGCTGGGTGAGGTTCGTTAGCTTCGTTCAAAAGCAAAGGATGACGGGGGTTGTGAAGGAAGGCGAAGGGAGAATACGCACAGAATCAGGTCCCTTGCTATAGCTCTCCGTTAAAAGTCCCCTCATTTGTCCCCTTTCTTGCCCCCGTTCTTGCCCCTGGACTGCCCCTCCCAAACTCCACCCCATGCCTTTCCTCGATACCCTTCCGAGGTTGCCCCGTACCACAGGCCTCGATAACAAGCCATTGAGCCTGAGAACTGGACGCATTGTAGGGACTGTTATAAGGACTGTTCTCCCAACCAAATACTCATGTCATGAAAGCATTTTATCAAAAGACACGAGAAAGGACTGGGAGGTAGTTAAAGACAAACTTGTGCCACGAAAGCTCTGGTCGTCCAAAGACCGAACGCCAAGAACGCGGGGTAGAGCTGAAGCCAAGCGCAGGGGTTTCGATCGTCCTTCCTTACGAGTTAGTGCGCCTACCCCTGTCCTGGCTTCATCAGGGGCCAGCAATGAGTCCATGCTCAGGGTCTGAGATAAATAGCAGCAGGCAGTAGTTGCAAGAAGCTTGAAACTGGAGAAAAGACTATCATCCATTGTAATATCTACAATTTGCATCCACTGCAAATACAACGAACAAGCCTATCTTCAAAATATCCTCAAGCTCAAAATTGATACTCGAGCAAATCTATGGATCGATCTCAATCCAACCCATCCTCATCCAATACACACAAGATTTCAGCTCTTGAAAAACTCGTGTCTCTGTTCCAGTCTCCGTCCTTCTATAACCACATCCATGGATTGTAGCAATTTAATGCTAATCCAGCTAATCCTCTCAAAATATGGGGCTCATAGTCCCCCCAATACCATCTTGAAGAGAGCAAACACGACAAAACTCCGCCCAAGTCTATTTTTTGTCCTGCCGAGGCCGAGTCCACAAACAGAAGATCGTCTCGTATCAAAACAGGAAACCCAGGATCCCGCCGGTGTATTCGTGTTCGTAGAAAGTGGTGTCTTGTTGCCTGACGTAAATGTATAACCTGCCTGCCCGCCGCTGATGCAATGATTTTTAGACCCAATGTACAAAAGAAAACGCTGAATATGCAGTTGTGGATCTGAGGTGTGTTGTGAAAATATACAGTTTCGGTGTGGTTGTGGTTGAGGCATTCTACTGCCCTTCTTGTTGCACTTCGGCGCCAATGTGTCGTTCGCTCTCGGGCTTCCATGTCCCTGGGAGATATTAGTCATGATTGAAAAGGTTCCGAGCATTGGAACATACCTTCGAAATCGTGCTTCACAAATGCCATTGGATGATCGTAATCCTCAGCACCCATTTGCTGCACACCTGGACTGAAGCTCGTGATTGGCAAAACCACCACATCACCGACCTTCTTCGCGGTAGTCATTCCGGTAAAATCTTCCCATGTAATATTCCCCTTCCCAGTGCTCATGTCAAAGTATTTCTCATCGTTCATGAACCTAAAGATAGTATCTGTCCACAATGCTGGTCCAGTGAATTCAATGACATTCTTGCCACTAAACCCTTTCAGGGTCCCCTCTTTCTTCTTCTTTAGCGTCTCTTGTGTGATGTTGGCCACGATATCTCGAAGTACAGGATGACCGGGCTTCGACTGAATAGTCCATTGGCAAAACTGTATCCTTCTCGAATACCAATCTGCCCAATCCTCACGATCCGGATCTGCCTCGATACCAATCACCAACCCAATAGCCTCCCTCGGCACACTCTCAGGTAGCCATTCGGCAGCCGATTTCAACGCATAGGTGTCAATATCCGAATAAATGCCCCCTCTGGCCAGCAGAATCAGGTAGCGGAAGAAGTCGGCCTTGAGAACGGGGAGAGGTAGGGCTTGGTATGCCTCGAGCACTTCTGGTACTGATACATATAGATGCCGTAGTAAGTGTACTGCAACTTGATCTGTGATGACTTCATGGATGAAGCCAGGGTGTTTCTCGCTCCAGCTTGCTTCTGCGGGCCGCAGATTCTCCCCGAAATCTCCTGACGCGGGAGTATATCTCCACGTCTGCCATATGTACGCGGGGAACTTCGTCTCGACGTCATAAGGAAACTGGTATGCGAGCTTGTCTTTCAACGGTGCCCTTGACATATCTTGCAACAATTGTTGCTGCCCATTTGTCTTCGTCTTCTTGGTTGGCATACGATCCGAGCTCGACGTTGACACTGGCGTTGTTGGAGTGTAGCCCGTTCTTGTGGTGTGTCCCTCTGTATTCGACGCGGGCCAGGACTCGGCTTTGGGAGGTATTCCATCCATGGGTGAAGGCTCATGTGTTCGAGTAACCAGGTACAACATCGTGATGAAGACCGCAGCCGCGATTAGGGCTCGCCGGAAGGTGAGCATGCTGGGCAATTGACAGCCAAGCCGTCTGCCAAATGTGAAATGAGGAAAAGAACGACCGACTCCTCTGCTGCTTCGTGATGAGGTCGACAGTTGAAGGTTGAGGTGTATGTCGAAGTAAAAAGTTCCAGGGGAAACGCCCTGCTGTTGGGTGCCAAGAGAAGGCTGTGCGTACAGGCGTGTTTTAAAGGCCGATCGTTTCGGGAAGGATGGCGAAGATCTGGCGGGAGGCCACCTTAACGGCTCACATGCGGATTAATGCCGTGACACGGCGACTGGGAAGCTGATGAAGAAGATGTAGCAGAGAAGTAGTCGAGTCGAGGATGAAGGGCGGGCGGGCAATGCAGAGGCAGAGGCAGCTGCAGCCCTTGGGAGATGGGCGTGAATCTAGTGAATGGAGATCGAGATGGATGGAATGTCTGATGCTGCGGGAACTCGATCAATCAATCAATCACAATCGACAGTGGCAGCCTGCTGGTGGTGTCCCTTTGCCCTTTGGTCGCTATTCTCCGTGGATAGCGTAGTCGTCTCCTCCTTCTGCCCTTGGCTGGGCTGGGGCTGAGCGTGATGGTGGCCTGGGAATGGATATAGAAGTATTCAGCCAACCGAAAGGCCAGCGTGCGACGGCGAATCGGTGCACGCAGCGCAGCGCAGCGAGTGTTCGGTTCCTCCTCCTCTCCTCCACGCTCTACGCTCTACTCAGTACGCTCTACTCAGTACGCTCTACTTGCACAACAAGCGAAGGCGTGCAGGCGTGCAGGCGTACAGGCCTGTAGTCGTGCAGTGCAGCTCCTGAAACGCCAAAAATACCCAACAGCGTCACGACCAGGGGCCTGCCAGCTCGCCTGAAGACGATCAGGTCAGCAGCAACGAGGGGGCCCTGTACCGCAAAGAAAGAAAAAGAGCCTCTGTCGCACCGCGCGTAGCAGAAAGACTTTTGCCAGATATCGATCGTCCAAGATGCCACCGAACGAGCAGCTCTCCTATTTGTATTTCAGGATTCATCAGCACTCGTGAAGCAGCACAGCCCACAAGCCCACAGTCCACCTTCTCGGACCCGGCTTTTTCAAGCAACCTGAGCAGCATGCTGGGTCCCACTTTTCTACAGCAAGAGAACCAGCTTGGTGAAGCATGGCCACGTAATTGACTTTCACGCCTCGACACGCAAAAGATTCGCAAACGCGCCATCTGCTCTGCTACAGCAGGAGTTACTTCTGCCAATATACTTGCTACTCGAGTGACAGCCCGTTCATGCTTGCCCGGACACACAAACGCACAGGTCACAGAGGAGTGGAGTCCATGTTCGGCGTAAATTAGGATCCTCCCGCACCGTCATTTCTCTGATCATGACCTCATCTGACCACAAGTTACCAGAGTTCTACAGACTACTACTTGTACACTCCACCAAATGCAGCTGCAAGTCAGCATCTCGCAGGATGACAACATCAAATGATTTGGAGCAGATCATCATAATTTCCTCATCCGGAGATTGCACAGTATCCAAACATTCTAATCTCACAAACGGTTGAACTTTTGACGGACCCTCACTTTTCTCTTATCTTATCTACAAACGACTATCACAAGCTTCATTTCATCTCAAAACTAACTGCCAGATCTACTACACGCGACTAACAAAACCTTCGCAGGACCTCTACGGACTCTCAAACCCAATTTCATGATTCATGATTCTCGATCCAAGAATGCTATCTGCAATGTCTGCATGCACAATATCATGCAAAGTGCTCGTGCCCCTCCTCCCCGTGCCATGCCATGCCATGCCATGCCATGCCTTCCTGCCCACCAACACTCAAACGCCCTCTTCCACGTAAAATTCTTCCAGAAGTTCTTCCTCTGCTTCCATGCTCTCCAATCATCTGTGCCCCGCGTTTGCAACCACAGCCCTCGGCGCCACCCTATCCTGCCTCGCGGTGATTGCTCACAGTGACATCTCTACTCAGCAGACGAGTATCGTCTACCAACAATATCACAATACCCGCGGGCACAGTCCCAAGCCCGGGCATTTTCCAGCGATCAAACAACAAATCTCACCAATCGGGACCTCGTTGCGCCCCTCTGTGCTCGCAGCTGAAACAAAAACCACCACGCCGGATGATCTCGCGAAAGAAGGTTCCAACGCGAGCGCGAGTTCGTATACGTATTCTCACGACCGCTCTTACTTATTCTTCGCTGCTATGTTCAATGACAGATAACCCAATCGCTGCTTACATTCGCCTCCCAAACGAATACACGAGTACCTTCTGCTTTCTACCAGGTACTGAAACATAGGATGAGTTGCATAACACGTGTGCTGGATTTACTGAATTGCTGCCTGTACGCAGAGTGAGTCGATTCCCAAAAGAACACACGAGTAAATTACTTCTTACAAGGTGTTGAAACAAGCGATGATCTCATACAACAAATAGATAGATGAATGGTTCTATTCTAGAAATAGGAAACCGATGAGACCCCATTATAAGATGAGAGCTGTAGATCCACCTCCATTCGGCAGCTACTTCTACTCGCCTAACTCAGGGGCTTCGATAGGCTCAGCCAGTTCAATTCGCGAGTGAATTAATATATGACATAGCAATGAGTTTTCTTGTTACATGTCTTCTGGATGTTGCAAGAATTTCTGGAACATTGCATTTGTGTGAGAGCGAGAGGTGGGATATGAATGGCGAGGCTCCTCGAGTGAAGAGAGAAGTAATTTGTTAGATTAGTTTAATGTTTGGAGAGTTCTTGGGACATTGAGAGAAAGAGTATCCAGGCTCCTCGCGCGACTGAATCTATGAGGAAACGGTTTTGTTGCACATCGCTTCAATGTTCGAATAGTTCTGGTACAATGAGAATGTGGGTTGTGAGCGGGGCTTCAAGCAAAATTTCACTCATGAATCTAATTTGAAGTCAAGTATCATTCATTAATCAGTTCTCAAGCCTCCACGCAATCCAATGCTAAATAAACAGATTCCCTCCCAGCCCCATCCTTTCCCAACGCCTAGAATCAGCCAATGCCAGCCTGCCTCTGTCCCGTTCCTGCACCATCAAAGCACATACACCGTAACCAGCTCCACTATGTTCTGTAAGAATAAACTCAATACAGCTCCAATGGCATAGTTCCACTCCCTTCAACAAACATGTCATAGATCAGACAAGAAGTACTCCCTACACTCCAAAAGTCAGCTCCACATCCAACATCCAGCGATAAAAATTTGCGCCAATGAGAGAGGGCGAGATGAAGAAGATGAAGAATCCTGTACATGTATGACGGCTCGTTGAGCGAGGTGACGTCCTGGAGAGCAGATCCTTGAGAGAAAGAGCATCATCCGGGGAAAATCCGTGGACAAGCGAGTAGCCTTGGCAATGTATGATGGGGGAGCATCCGTCTGGAAAACCATGGTGGAGAAGTGGAGAGTGTACCCAAAACTGTATTTATGGAAAGAAGAAATTTGATTGAACCCATCCAAGCCAGTCTGTTGGTTCCTCATGACATGGCTGGGAGGTTTTGGAAGGTGACGATTACCTGACTGATGTCCAAAGGACAATATCTTGATTTCCTTTTCAAAGAAGTGTGTGATGGAGGTGCAAGCTCTGTTGTGTGATACGCTGTAGAGAAAGTCTGTTTGACTGAACGTCCGCAAGGAGTCCTTGTTTAGGTCTTGGTACACTTTGGATTTCTTGTTCCATGGGATTCGTTGGGTATAAGCTTGGGTAGCTCTCGACGTGGATTGAATAACTGGGATTGTGGTTCGATATTGCTGTAGATGTTCAAAAAGAAGAATAAGAAGCCGGAAAGATGGAAGCCATGGGAAAATCCTGTGGGAACACAATGTAACGGAATTGTCTCCAGGGAAATCCATGCCCAGGTTTGGATCCATACCGGGATGCTCAACTGTACCTGAATCACAATCCTGCAAGTCAGTGGTTTTGGAAGGTAGAAATGGACCTCTGGAATGCCTGTGGATATGATAGTGGACTGTTGGCTGAAGATCTTTCCCGTTGTAGATGCCTGCCTGCCGTGGTATTTACAAACTCCTCTCTGCTGCCTGGTCCGGCCGAAAAACGCTCTATCAAATGCAGTCACCCACCCGAACAGAAACGCGGAATGAATATGCGATCCAGATGGCAAGTCCATGGCAACAGTAATGGATCCAGACAGCAGTATGAGGGTATCCAAGAACTAGCAGAGAAAAAGAAACAAAACCATAGAACGCCCTAACGGTCTGTACATATGCAATGACTAAATGCAATGAACAATGGACCGCGTAAATCAATCCTTCTTTCTCTCTCATGGGCCAGCTTCGTAAAGGCATCAAGGCAAACAGACTGCAGGGTCGTGGCCAAAAACATCTCCTCATGGACTTTTCGCTCGTCAAAAGGGTAACCGATCCAGTCTCAAAATAGTTCTAGCGTGGACAAGAAACGGGTCCAACACGGAGTGAAGACCACTTGCGGTCTTCAGATTCCGGTATGAGTGCAATGTCGCAACTCAAGTAGTCTTGAAAAAGACTAGAAGCGTTCTTCTAAACAATGGTCTGGTTCCATGACTGGGCACGCTCCCGAGGTAAATGGTCCAGATATCGAAAGTACTCCTCGGAAGATCACAGAAAAAGAAAAACGCCAAAGCAATGCAGGTCGCTGGATGAATCCTGAATGTGGGTATGCCAAGACAGATCCTAATGGGAAATCCTTAATGGCGGCGTCGTTCGCGTTCACGATCACGATGGCGTTCACGCTCTGGTTCCCTTTCACGCCTGGATGAAGTGTTGGACGCAGCAGGCGCGACTGCAGGTGCAGCGCTCACTGGAATTTGATTGTAGACAGAGCTGTCCTGGTAGACTCCTCGACTATCATACGGATCCTGGTTGTCATACGCTCCTGCTGGGGGAACAGCTAAAATGTTAGAAAGTTCTCATATGTAAGATCTCAACTGTGCAGGTAGCTAATGATTGTACGCACCACGACCGTAGTAAGGATCTGCTGGTTGTGTTGCATATTGAGCCGATGAAACTGGTACTCCAGCTTGTTGTCCAGAAGAGTAGTAAGTAGAGCGGCTATCTGGCTGTTGATAGCTAGTACCGGAAGTTGCATATTGCACGTTACTCCTTGGGGCCAGAGACTGGGAGGTAACAGGTTGGACACCCATCCGGGGAGTGGGATCTCTTGCATCAACAAGCATATTGGCTCCGTAATGATAGGCGTCGCTGGGGGTATTCTGTACATATGCTGGGGTTTGTTGCTGATAACCTGAAGACGGCTGGGCATAGTTTGGCTGGGCATAGCCTCCTTGGACACTGTTATCATATACCTGTCCTGAGGGCGTGGAAGCTGATGGGTAACTTGATGACACTGCGGCTGCGGTTTCGGACGTGGGTCCGTAGTACTGCCGAGACTGATGTGTTGTGGAAGCACGATACTCCACTATAGGTGTGTTAGATTTTCGAACAATACCGTCCGAATCTCGAAAAGAGATACCATTAGAGGGCTGGCCTCTTGATGCGGTTGCTCGCCGCTCGGCCTCCCATCTTTCAGAGTCTGCCTTGAGATCTGCGATCATAGCCTGCCGCAGGACGGATTAGTGAGGGTCTTGTAGGAGGTGTTGGTGAGGGTGCGATATTACGGTCGTGAGATTCCGGTAGGCTGTGATGAAATAGCCCTGCTGGATTTGTCGAGTCTGAGGATTCTGTGGCAGGGTCAGTCTGGGTGAACGCTCAACGACGAGGAGATCTCAGCCCTGCGGCAACGGACCTCGTAGTTGCCCGGCCGTACGAGAGCATCGTTCCCAAGGTAACGACAGATGTCGGCGGTGATGACCTCTCTGTCGATGCCATCTTTGGGCACGAAGTACTCGTTCGTACGAGCCGAGGCTTGCTGGGCGCGCCTATCGCGCTCTCTCTCTCTATCTCTTCCAGACATGATGAGGGAAGCTGGGGAGAATTGTTGTAAGAAGAAAGGAAGGAGTCCGGAAACGATGAGGAGGGATGCAGGTCACGCACACCACGTCAGCCTAGAGACGGGGTGGGTAGCACAAGATCGGGGGGAAGCGTGGGAAGAAGAAAGCCTGGGAGAGATCCAACGTGGTAATCGGTGCGGCGGGGGAGCCTCGAAAGAAATAGTCCAGGAGGCGTTGTTAGCAGGCCTGTCCCGTTTTCCGACAACGGTGAGTGCAAAGGGCAATGCACGACGGAGCGACAGCTGAGCGGACGGGACTGGAATAGACTGGACCAGACGGGGAGCTGCGGTCTGCGGTCTGTGGTCTGCGCGGTCTATGAGCTGGCCTCGTTGACGATGCAGATGCGCGAGAGCAGGAGGACGGAGGAGCGACGAGTGGCAGTGGGCAGGCGAAAAGACACGGCGAGCCAGCCCTGTGGGCGCTTCCGCTTTGGCGCTGGTCGAGCGCTGCTTTAGAGATCACGGGGTGGCGCCGTCTGAACGCACTGGTCGCGCTGCTTTAAGGCGTGCGAGCTGGCAACCGCGGGCTGGGACTGAGCTGGTCTGGTCTGACCGAGGACAGCAAGCAGGCAGCGGCTGGGGGGTTCCACGCCAGTGGGTGTGGTAGAGAGAGATGCGTGTGGTGTGGGGGGGGGGCTTGGAATACTGCCAGCAACTTGGATGCATTCAGGTCGAGGAAAAGTCTTTTCAAAACTTCCAGGAACCGCGCGGGCAGCTCCTGAGTACTTATGGGATGCACAGTGGGAGGTGGGAAGGTCTGGAAATTGGAGCTATGCTCAAAGAATGGGACCTTGGTCTCCCAACGTCAAGTTATCAGCTCATCAATCCCACAGCAGCCTGCACCGCTGTGGAGCAAGCTGCAAGCAATCCGTTCAATGGGATCCAGACCGGCCCTGTGGTCAGATCACCGCGGTGAACTTGTTTGTCACCGGTGGAAGGCGGGTGATATTAAAGAGAAGACCAAGGATGGCAAGGGATTGCAGTCGGTACCGTCGCTTTTTGCCCTTCACCTCGTTTGGGGCTCAACTTCGTCCTTTTTCCTGATCCCTATCTGAACTCTACGTGGGTAAAGTAGCGTCCTCAAAGTTTCCGCCCACCATAAGCTGCCCCCAAAGCAGCAGCGAAAATTAAGGCAGGGTCGCGAGGGTGGCGTGCCAGGGTTGGGCATCATTAGGCTGAGATGCATTTCCATGACGACCCAACGCTCATCCGCACCCCTTGATTCGCTCTAGACTAGACGGCCGGATAAGGCAGCCTTTGGTATCAACTCTGCCACGATGCCAACAATATGTGCGGCTGCAAAACCTCCTTGGAACTTCGCAACCCAAATCTGTCTTCTGCGTCATGGCGATATTCATTTGTTCATGATCAGAGAATCTTCCATGCCCGTGATGGTCCGAGAATTCGTGAATAGCTTCTAGTGGCTGGGTGGAAGGGGAAACGTAACCAAGGCTGAGCACCAACAGACTTCTGCGAGGCGAATAATGGAGATCGTGATTGCCACACAATTTGCAGCGCTGATCATCCTGCAAATTCCCCGCGAACTCACACCAGTTCAAATTCTCAAAGGTCTTCTTAGAGGACAAATCGGCACAGAAGCCTGATGATTGGCATCAAGAATTTCATCTTCGACTAATCATCATTGGAGGCAATGCCATTTCTTGGCCATCTCGAAGGAGCTCTATGTATGCAGGATTTGGGAGACAAGTACCAGCGAATCACTCATGCAGCTCTCCCACTGTATCGATCCATGACTGCAGCTGCAGCTTCTCATCAAAGTGTCTCCTGAGTCGGATGTCGAGTCCACTCTGCTTGGTCTTCAGGACGACTGCCTCGCGTCAGCCAGTACAATCAAGCCTTCCTCGAAGAGAACAAGGTTCACTGTTCAATAAGGTTACTGGCGCTCGGAACCAGCAGGGTTGTTGACATTGACAAGTCTCCGTAGTCTCTCTTAGTCGACGATCCGGGTTGGTTCCGTAAAATGCAACCGAGATCTCGAGACAATCTTGTGGCATTCTTCCATTCGATGGAGGAATTCTCACCCAGGTCTTCTCCGACCTTTAATGAACGGCGTCGTATCAGCCAAAGGCTAACTTGCTCTGGCCCTTCTCTCTTGCAGATTTCTTCTTACTCGCGTTCGTCGCAGCTTTCTTGTTGGTCTTTGATGTAGTGGTGGCTTGAGGTCGGTTGGAGAGTTGTCCTTTCTCCTCATCTTGGAGATCTTTTGCAAAATGCCAGTCTCGGTGACTGTCCACATCGGCAGATTCCATGGTCTGATTGCAACGGCTGCATATATAATTAGTAATTTGCTGTTGATGAAGGGCCGATACATCGGCGGAGAGCATGCTCTCTTTTTGGACCTTGGTCGCCTCGTTATCGTAGGGCGAGGTCGTATTTTCTAATCCGTCTCTCTCTGCATTTCTTCCTTCGGTCGAAGGAGAATTGCTGGTTGAGTCATCATGAGCGCCAAACTCATCGTCATGTTCCCCTATGCCGTCTATTTTGCCAAATAATTTGTGAATGCCTAAGGTCCCTTCAAGCCGCCGTCGTTTCTCTGGTCTCTCCTGACCAGTGTTGCTCGACCCCCGTGCGCTTGATAGCATTGCTTTGGCCTCATCACCCTTCACCAGAAATGCTCCGATGCCCAAATTTCCCTGAACACCATCCTCGAATCCACCCACGCTGAGACTGATGTTCGAGCAGGGCCAGACTCTTCCTTCCAACATAATCTGACCCAGAAGATTCTTGGCAAGTTCGAAAAGTGCGGTCTCGTCTATCTTTTTCCCAAGGGAGATAGGAGCCTGACGGGATTTTGTCTGACCCCCATGACGAAAATGTATAGTCAAGGTCTTGGGTCTTCTCTTATTCTCCAACACACCCTCCTCTACCAATCGGGAGTAGATGTCCGCTGCAAATATGCGGAGCCATCGATGGGCCTGCTCGGGAGTGTTTATGCTCGGACGGAAACTCTTTGCAGAAAGCATCGATTTGATCTGGGTGCGAGAATTGACCTCGCTGCTGTCAATTCCACGGATGATTTGGAACAACCAAGTACCTGTATCGTCCCCAAGCTTCTGTTGCAGCTGTTCCACGGGGATTGACAACAAATCTTTGACCGTATCTCTATTGAATGCTGAAGTGATCTGGTCTCCCAGCTTGCCTCCTAGACCTCGTATTTTAGCAAATTTGAAGTCTGAAAGAAACATTTGCACCGCCCTGTTCCGGATGACTGTCTGTTGGTTTGGTTTCTTGTGTGCCGACCCTAACTTCGCCAGCATTTTGTTTTGTGCTATTCCTCCAGAGCAAGTGTACTTCAGCTTTTCCCTCACAGCAGCTCGGACATCCCTGACAATCTCGGAGCCAATCAGAATAGCTACGTCGTCCCAGTCTGGATCGTCATCTTCAGTTTCGTTAACATCCAGATCAACCAGAGCGTCTGCTTGCCAGTCTAACGCTGTTGTTGGAGGGAGCGGGAGTTGTTCAGTTGGATCATCATAGGGTGCCGGCCCATTTAATTCAGGATATCGCTCCAGCAAGATGGAGTGAACCTGGGCTGAGAGATCCATAAATACCTCATCGATACTGGCCTTCTCCACCTTCTGTGTATTTGCAGGAAGAGTTTCCTTGATACAGCAAAGGATCCGGCGGGACTCTAAGCGGTACGGGTCAAGGCTGACTTTATGCGTAGCTATATTCTTGGCGGCATCGTCATGGTATGCCCATTTATCTTCACCCTCCTTCCAAGTTGCAACATGTTGCATAATCAGATTCGGGCAGAGCTTCTTTGCCTCCGTGATATTGACGTGTCGACTGAGACCAAATTTCCGGGAAGGATAATTGATGGCTATAAGGCCTTGCCTAAACCTTCATTAGATAGTTCCACAAAAGGGCAGAACAGGGAAATACCATTGTTGGACAGCCAAAGGTTGATCCTCTGGAACGCCAAGCCTTACCATCTCGCATTCTAGACAATGAAACAGTTAGCACTTGGTCACTTCACGAGAAATAGAGACACTGTCTCGGGGGAAGTTGCGATACAGTCATAGATAGGAAATAGGTTCTTCCCTTAATACCTACGGGCGTAGAATGCATCAAGATCAACGTGCGCGATTACCCTCAGTGGGCAGCTGGTAGAGGACACGCTGAGTGCGGCTAATTGCTTGTATGTGAATCTTGATTTCCTTCGGAGATGATCCTGGCCTGCAAACATCGGAGAGGAAGGCTGAAAAGGCTGAGAGGAAGACATGACTTCTTGCGGGAGGTTCGGAGGTCGAGGCTATCGGGAAGGCTACCGTCGAAAAGAAAGCCAGATATCAGTAGGCCAATCCCGATTATCATCACAAAATCTTCCACCGTCAGTGGTGCTCATAGCTGTTCGGATTCCTGTAATTGGGGTTCCATGTTCTAGGTTGTCATGCAATGTTCGTCGTCAGAGTGTTTTCTTTGGTAGTTGAGAGACGCGTCTGGGCGGACGTGCAGGCGATCGCGCCTCGGTTCAGCAAGCGCTGGAGAAACCTCACTTGCAGTGTACTGATGTCATTTACAGAGCAAAACTCGTACGGTCAAATATCGATCAATTAGCTCAAGCTCTACCGTACTTGTTTTGAATGTAATTAATCCCTTGTCAAATACTTCACATATATTAAGAAATAACTAGCAATGTCCTTCCTCTCATCTTTTCGCAATCCAGCGTTCCTCACAACTTTATTTGGAATTGCAGGAAGTACCCACCTCTTGCGTTCTCATATGATCGAATTGTCTGAGGACCACGAAGCAAGGATGGTATGTTACTCTGTTCTATCACTTCAAGGGGAATTTAGCAGAATCATGATCAGCATTTGTAATGGCATGTCGAAAGCAGCCCTCTCTGCAACCACGGGAGGCGGGTTGCAACGGGACAGCTGCAGGTGATACACCAGGAATAGCCAGGTTCAGAAAAAATGATTGGCGTTGCTTTCTGAGCTTTGATCGATCCAGTTGGTGGCTTTCCCTCGGGTGGGGAAAATGTCTCTCGATTGTCATGCGGCCCGTTCGCTGAAACATTCTGATGGGTGACAGGATGAACTGGAAGGTACACTTCGAGGCCATATTGGCCTCATAGAAGAAGCACTAGATCGGCTAGATGGCAAAGCAACAGAAGCTGATCGAGGAAAGAAGATGTAAGGCCTTCGCCACAACTTCGAAACACTAGATATATCGTGCTGACTGTATCAGGAGCGAATACTATGAGAAAAAACAAAGGGATGAAAAGAAAAAATGCTAGAATGAGACCATCTCGCGTAGACCCCCACCGCATGTTGATAAGTGCAGCTTGAACCGTGGCGGTTGTAACCGCCGGAAGAGGGGTCCGCGATGCACAATCAAGGTCGTCAATATGCAGGTCATCACATCGGGTGCGGTTGGGTATCTGCATTCGTACACACCATCCGGATTTGAGCCTCTTGACGAGACATTTGTGTAAACGAGATGAAGAAAGTTCGATCCGCAAAGCCCGAGACGTGAATCTCTTATATGATCCCTTCCCCTCTTGCCGGTGCTTGTGATCTTGCACCAAAACACCGGTACGCAATGCAAGCGCTGCCAAAACGCCACAGTCTGTTCTTGGAGCGCCAACTCCCACCGTGCCGCCAATTACGGCTTATATTCATTTTTACCCCGCAAAGATGCCCCCTTGAAGCTTTTCCTGGAGTCTGCAGTCCTCGTCGACACTTCGAGCATGGGCATATAATGGGGCTAGCGCCTCAGACCTAGACATAAGGGAAATATGTGTAAACACAAAGAAGAATGGCAAGCGCTATGGGAGTTTGTTGTTCCATCGATGTATGGCGTAAGCCGAAGGCGATGATGTACGCCAGTGTGACAAAGCTCCTAACATGAGCGTGACCTGAGTACTTATAAAGCTTTCGAATTGGTAAGGTTCTGACCTTATATCGACCTTTCCAAGGTGGGATCATCGTCCAACTCCGATTGGGTTGCAGGAAGCTAAAAGCGTAGCAGGATTGGGCAAGAACGGAACCTGCGTTCATGTAACCCAACGAGGCTGACCAGCCATCTGCAAGAATGACCATCTAGCGTCAAGCTCGATCTTCTCTGACTGATAGCACAATTGCGGCTCTAGTCTCGGTATCGAAAACAAGCTTGTCCCCCTGCGAAGACGAACCTGACGGCGGGTACCGACGTGTTGGGAAGGTCATTTGAGAACTCTCCCAAGCGGTATCGGCGCGCGCCCTGAAGCACAACACTATTCTTCGACCACCATTTTGAGCAGAGCAAGCTGAACAACGTATTTTTTACCCCGAGGTATTCCAGTGGTCGTTGGTGTTGATTCAGCGTGTGACTTCGGTGCACGTAAACACATGATGTTGCAGAGCCGAGTAACCCCTGAACGACAGCCTCATCATGACGAGCACCACAATACAACAGTAAAGGTCGGGCCAGCTTGATCATTCCTTTCAAAATGGATTCATGTCATGGGTGGCAGTGCTGTCCTCCACCGCACCTCTCAAAAGGTGATGTGAAGCGGTTCCTCCGAGACAAACAGGTCCTCTCCCTATGGAAAGGCGTAGGAGATCTCTAGAGAGGATCGGGGTTGCCTCATGGTCCCTGGTAGCGGTCTTACGCCTCGAACCATAGAGCGAAGGAGCCAGGTCGCATTGCCCGAAGGGGCCATTTCCGAGTCTCTGGCCCGCCGAAGTCGACAACAAAAGTCATGCGCCACAACACTGGACCACTGAAGCTCACGATATCTTGCACAGGGCGCGCGAGTACACGCTGTCATGCCCTCAGATGTCACTCGATTCCGAATCAATGACCTCATGGGCAAAGATAGACTGGGTCTACCATGGGGAACAAGTTAAGAGCTCAGCTCGTTGATCTAGGGCAGCGAAGCAAAATTCTTCCTCCTCAACCGCCCTGAACCAAATCTGCCAGGCTTCAAGAATCCTACTGGCAAAGAGTATAAGATAGAATGCCTGCGGCTATGCTCTGGGCCCTCAGATGCATACGTCTCTCCGTCTGGATAACTTATCCTCGACCAACTACCACTCAGTCAACGTTGCGCCGTCAATGTCGATTCATTGGCAAGATGTAGAGTATCTTCAAGGGCGCACTGCCCCAAGGGAGATTGTTCCCCAGCATACACGGAATACTGTTCACGCCTCAAGTGGGCGAACAGGCTTCGCTCGAGGGTATCTTCTTCAACTTCTGAAAAGTATATAGACTCAGCAGGCCTCGGAAAGAAACTCTGAGCAGACAACAAACCAGGACAACAGCACTACCAGCACAAGCCTTGCATCTTCTTCGTCGTTGCACATCGGCCTCGTTTGCAGGCGGCTTTTTTCCTTCTCCCCTGAACATATCATCGCTGCGGCACGCACAGCGCCACTCCAACGAAAGGACCACATTAGAGGACAAAGGTATGCGTAACAATCCCGTCTCTCTTACTGTATGTGGCCTGAAGATATTATAGTCCCACCATGCCACGCACTCGAACCAACATACCACCTCTGGCAGGGTGGTGGAAGTGTTGCAACGAAACGTGTAACCGCGAAGTCAACTCTGAGCTATGGGGTTCAACCTGCCCAGATTGCAACCATCAGAAATGTGGTTCTTGTGAGGAGAACATTGCTAGAAACCGAAGGTTCGGCCGCCGAATTCGATGCGAGAACACAGAACACACACGACAAACGAGACAGCCAACTATAGCTGATTACACGCGGGTTGACAAGAGCAAATGGTGGATATGTTGCCAGGATCGGCGAGAGGTTAACTTCGACATCTGGGGGGATTATTGCCCCGATTGCAGTCATCCAAAATGCAGTTACTGCGATCGAGCTCGTTGAGGAGGATGTATTGAGGGATCGTCTGGCCCTCCATAAGCCATCAAAGGTCCTCCTAACTGCCCACATGAAGGCTGTGAGAAATGTCTGAACGCGGCCTTTGGCGTGTCTCTTTGATGGGCGTCACTGTCCGTCTGGTTTTGCTTTGGCGCTCTTCCTTCTATGATTTACTTGCGATTTACGGCCTTGTTTCCTTCTCTGATGGTAGTCGGTTTGGTTTGGTGGTTCGAATTTTGATGGAATGCGCCTTATTCGATTTCTTTGCCAGCTTTTCTTTTAGGTTCATGTTGTATCTTTGGTCACAATGCCCGTTTTCCATTTGATTTCGGTCCGTCGATTGCTTCGATGCGGTTATACTTGCTTCATTTTCTTCATAGACTTCGCTTCATGTCCATCTTCATGTACTTGCTCATATGTTTGGGTTGCCTCCGGGCAGTTAGACTTGTTTGTTTTAGAAGAAGATGGATCGAGAGGCGTTCTTAGGTCATTCGTTACTCCTCCATAGATCATTTATTAGTTTTCACTCTTCAATATCATGTCTTCGTCCGGAACTCCTAGATCGATCGGTCCTTCATAACCATTCTGATCTTTGGACGTCATCGAAATCGCAACTCATTGTTGAGTTTGCCTTAGGAAGACGAGCCAGGCAGAATACCTGGTATCTTACCGAAGCATGATCAGTGGCGTAGTGTCGAGGCTCCATGTATTTGTATGTTTTGGGCCCCTTCCAGCTCGATGGCTACCTGACCGTCCTTTCCCTTATTCCAATCCGCATCGTGACCCCCCGAACCTATATCAACGCATCGTTCACCGCATGGCAGCTCCATGATTCGCGTGTATGCCCACACCTTATTGCCGTCCTGAATGCATTCTCTGACATCTATCTTGAAATCTGGCGCAAGTCGGAGGAACTGGGCTTATTCCTCTTTGCAAATGTTTGCACACTTGATTAGAGGCCTATCATCATGGTCTGCGGTCCAACGCAGGTGGAGATGTGCGGGGCAATTCGAAGTGTCCTGTTCATTGCACCAGGCGTTGAAAGACGCGACACCGTGTACCTGGAGGTCTTGGAGAGCAGGTATGATGCGAATTAATGCTCCGTGCTCTATTTGATGTTCGTATATGGCTCGGTCAAGTGGTCTTTCGGCTGATGATTCTAAGTCGATCGAAGGAGGGAGGCAGAGTAATCAATGTTGCTCGACGATGTTCATCCACAGGAATATCAGTTTCCTGACGGGGACCAATCTGCGCACGTTCACCACCGCTCTTCAATTTCGATACTGCCGGACAACTCTTCGTCCATACTTGCTTGTTGTTCGAGACATTCACAATCGTTTGTTGGTGTGGGTGGGCTCAGTCGTCGCTTCGGGACAAGCCAGGGGCTAGCTAGCCTCCGTCACGTGTAAGAGAAGGTAGCTCAGCTAAGCTTTTGTGTCCTCCAGAGACACTCATTACTTGTGAAAGCATAAAACATGGACTAGAATAGCTTTTCGACCGAGAATGTCTTAAGCTATCGATATGATAGGTCGGAGATTGATAAAAAAAAAGACCCGCTAGAGAGATCCACACATAAACCCAACCGGATGGATTTGAATTTTGAAGCCGGGAGGCTGGTAAAGAAAGTTCTGCTTCTGATTATGAGTCGAGCACCTAATTCATCTTGCAAGGCCAGTCATAAACTAGTAGCTCGAATGAAAGGATATATTGGATTTGGATCTATACAATGTTCCTCTTTTTAAGTACAAGTAGTCTCTGGCTTTCTGGCAGCCATCAAATTATCTATAAAACGCCCGCTAATTCTATCTTTACCCTTCACTAGCAGCTTTGGATGGAAGCTCGTCATAATATGTCATTTCAATAGGCCTCAACCAGTGGGCCTAAGACTCGCTTCCCTAAAAAAGCGCCATCCGATCTCTCCAATCTCAAGGTAGGACAACAAGCAGCATCGTAGTACAATCACGAAGCGCCTAAAAAGAAGACTTGCCATTCGATCAATGACGCAAAAAATCAGTTTTAGGGCTAGTCCCAAAAATAGCCTATCTCAGGTTGGTAGTGACGGCGTTGAAACGTCTTTAAATTCTTGCAATGGAATTGAAGGATTTGGTTGAGTGGAGATGACATTCGGGTCACTGGTTTGTGCAGCAGTTTGGGTGGAATGTCCAATCGTCTTTTTGGGGTGCGTGCTTTTTCTTCTCCTGCGGCGACTTGGTGCATCCGTTTCTCGAGGTGGTATGAAACCAACAGATGATTTCAACAGGTCCACCCCAAAACCCAGCGCATATTCGCTCTGGGTATCTTCATTGTTACAACACGGACTTCGTCGTATGGGAAGGAACCAATCTAGGAGGCCCGTTCCCATAACAGTTCTAAAGTTCAGAAGACGACTTCCAAGATTCCAAGGATTGTTTCCGGGCTCTAGCATTGGTAATATGGCGAAAGTTCGTGTAGCCTGGAGATCTCTCTGAGAAAGTCGTTCCTTGGTGAAAGGGGGTCGTCGATCTGCTGTTTGCTCGGTTGGATAAGGCGCCCCATTTGCCTCTAAGGAGCTATCATGTGAAGGTAAACCTTCTGATTCTTGCATCGATTGCCCTGATTGCTTGCTACTATCTTCACTCATAGGCACCACAGGGTTTCCAATTGGTTCTGATTGCCGCGCGTGTGAATAGATCTTGGTCCTTGGCATATCTGCTGGTTGGTAGTAGTCGGAATTTGGAGGAACTCCTGCATCAAGCGGATACGTTATCTCCTTGTAATATGGCTGAACACCGGAACCATCTCTGTCTCGAATCATATTGCTTCGAGAGGGCTTCAAGATAGCCAAGACGTGAACGGCACTCTTTGCACCAATTTTTTCGACTTGTGTATAGTTATCCATAGCCAAATCGATAGAAGTGATAGTCATTCCAGACGTGAACAGACCGAAGAAAGCAGCCCTGGCACCTATTAGAGGGCAATAAAAAATGCCGGAAGGAGACTTACAGGCCTAGAACCGCGGCAAATTGCGAGTTAAGACTTTCATCCTGAATCATATACGGTCAGCTGACGAGGATCGAGTTGGAGGTTAAGGAGGAATATGAGGAGATTTGTGGGGTAAAAAATAGAAGACTCTGACGAACCTGTGTTCGCTTTTGCCTTGCAACATAGAACGCCATAACAACCAGTACATGAGTACAGTACAGCGCCGTATAGCCAGTGAACTGAATGAAGAATTTGAAGTTATTCTCGCCGATAGCTCCACCGACCCTGCAAAAGCATGTTAGAACCTCTCCAGCGCTTCGAGATGATGTAGGATCCTGTGCAGGAAAAAATACCAAGGGCAGAAGTGATCCATCTTCCTTATACAGCGCCCACAATCCCTGCTGTGGTGCGCACGGTCAGGCTTCCAGTTCGCACAGGAGGTGCACCACTTAGGCTTCCCGTCCATATCGCAAACAAACACATCCTTAGTATAGAAGAGCTCCAACCCTGGCGAGTCTGGGTCGTTGTCAGAGCCTGCAACAATGCCCGAGGGACCCCGGCCTGTGTCTGCGCTAGTATCATATTCGCCGCAGCCAATATCAGTTTTGTCCGAGCTGGCCTTGCTTCCCACCCTCTCTTGATTTCGTTCCCTTAATGCTCGAGGACCGAGAGGGACATAGGGAGGTTCGAATACGGTAATATACACTAGCCGGAAGAAGCTCATTGCCATAAGGAGGAATAACACAAAGTAAATGACAAGAATAGGGATTGCCGCCGCATGGTCACGGTGTTTGATGACGAGGTAATTGACTGTAGTAGGAAATTAGCCATTGGTCCTGGACTTTCGCAGACTGCCTTACCGCAAAGAAGGGCTACGACAACGTATGTGGCATATCCAACAATTCCTGCTAGAATTATAGGTATTATGCGCGCCGTCCAAAGATTGATAGTGACCTTGTTAACCTCAACCTTGCTCTGCATCATGGCCAGAAGCTTCACTCCTGTGAATGGAATCCCAGCTCGAAGAATATGATGAGAAACTGCTTGTAGCGATACTACCCAATAACAACTGTTATCGCGTCATGATGTAGCTGCAGCGAAGAATGATCTCTAGTTGTTTAATTGTGCAGAGGAGCTGAGGAGGATCGCGTTGTCGTCGCGCTCGGGTCGGCGCCGCGCCGCAGCGCCGCAGCCTCGTTTCTGGCGGAGCGGCGGAGCCTGATACCGAGCAACTCTGCCTTGTCATCCCATTATTGAGAAGTTTGCTCTCAGCTGCCCCATCGCAGGATCAATAGCTTCACTTGGAATCACTCTGCAATTGAATGTTCCTGGCTTTGGAAGTCCGCCCGCAGTGATCATGCGCCTCAGCGGTCGCAGTCTTGCGGAAGCTTCATTCCCAACTTGCACTCACATACTTCGAAAATTGTGCAATATACGCCTGTATTAGGGCTGCCGGCAATCATTTTCCTCAGAGAGCCTCAGATATTTCACCTCCGGTGCAAAATGTCTTGCATCTTCAAGGCATTATGGGTCATGGTCAAGGGCGGGCAGGGTTCAGAGCCTGGAAGTCTATAACAAAAGAACTCAGGTGTCTGCATCGCCCTCTCCATTTGGGAAATTGCTTTTCAGTCACGCCCGATCGTAGCAAGTGCCGGACTATCATGCCTGGAGTGGCTTTCTCGATTTTTAATGTTGGATGTCCTGCGCTTCTGGTATGGCAAAGCAGCCTTTCAGCGTACCCAGCCAACCTCTGCCTCGTTCATTCCTGCCGCGCCTCTGCTATCATTATGCCAGAGCCGGAGTATGCGGCACGGGGAGATGTGCGGCTCTTACAAAGAACAAACTATTGTTTTGCCTTGAGGCAATCCTACTTGCCTCGGTGGCCCTGCCATCTATACACCTGATCCAGACACTTGCTGTCCTAAGTAGGCAGTAATTGGACGCAGAAAATTTGCTCTCCATCAATGAAATGAGACAGATATAGCCCATGAGCGGCATGATGACCAGCTGAGATGAAATGTACCAGGCTTGCCCGGAAGCGACGTGCGGCTGATGAGGCTCAAAGGAAATGGAAAATCCTTCGTCAAGTATGACCGGAGTCTAGAAGAGAATCCAGAACACTTCGCCATACACCATAATCTGTCTCGGTCGGCACGCCAATCATTCATCATGAAACTGGAGAAGGTGGCATCCAAGATGTACTTCTACAGTTTTACTGGTCTGAATGTGGAAAATTGCTCTCGGTCCACCGCGAGGCAAACCCCCTTCTATCTTCTTAAGGCTCACTGTGCCCCCATTTCGCTGGGTTCTGATCAACCGCCCTATTCTTCCTTCCTAGTCTTTGTTGAGAGATTACATCGTCTTGGAGACAGCTGGCAGTGGCCCTTGACTCGTCCTCAACTCGTCTTCCGACCTGTTATGGCGCGTGAAGACGAGGTGAAGCTAACTCTTTGCCCTTGATGGGCCGTGGATCGAAACAATCTTGCCCCCAGGGCTCTCCGTGGGGCCATTAATCTGGGGCTATGATTCCTTCTACTCCCGGAGCAAGGCACTCTTATCCAGTCTCTATAAAGACCATCCGGCCCTCTTCGTTTGAATGCCCTTAGACCAGCCATCGAACAACGACTACAACCTCCCGACCAAAAGATACAATCTACCCAGTGCCCCTTAGGTTGAAACTTCTATGCCGGATTTCCGGACGTGGTATTGTGGTTGGTGCAAAGACGGGTAGGTCTTCTCTCCAAGTGACAATCACAACCAGAAACCGAGCTTACGTTCTCTGTAGACCACACTCGCTTGTGCTGGATGAATATTGCGCTTCCTGTTATCGACGACAAGATGCCAGTGCAACTCTTGAATCGGATGGCAGAGCTCAGCCTCCGTCGAAAAAGCAAGTCCCCTCTTTCAAGTCTCAACACGATAATCGAAGTCGAAGAGGACGTACGCGATAACTCTCTGAAAACAATGATGCCGTTTCCGTCAAGTCAACAGTTAGGCCCTGGGCATACTCCTAGGAAGCGAAGATATATGTGGTTCTGCTGCCAATGTGGTGATGGGCCCAGCGACGTTGACTATGTTTCAAGTTGCACTGAATGCTATCATCCAAGATGTAGAACTTGTAAAGTTGCGACTAAGACGGCATAGCTGCTCTATATCTTTCTCAGGTCAGTCAAGCACATGCACAGGTATGGCAACATACTAGCTCTTCTGACGCTCACTCTTTCTAGGACCAAATCTCCGCGCACCCTTCCATGTCTGGACATCATAGCCGATCATATACCTACCGGGATCTAGGTCACATGACCTTTTCCGACTTCAGATTATACCACTCCTTGGCTCTTTGAGAATTAATGAACGTTATGAAGCATCCTTTCTGCATACTCTCAACATTTTGGATCTATCTTACTGCCCAACCTGCAAGTCGAAGCCACGTGAGGAGTGTACTCGCTTAGCTACTTCGAGTCGAGCTGCAGCCTTGCGGACTTTACACTCATACCTTGGGCAACCCGTTTTACTCCGCCATTGTCTAAGCATACCGCCTCGTGGTTGACCTATTGGGCGAACATCGCGGCTGTGTTTTCGTGGCGGAGCGTATTGTCATCAAGTGTGAGGCTCTGAATGAGGCTCTAGACGGCTCCAGGCAGAAATCTACCCCTGGCCGTTCTGGCGTCCTTCTTTCAACTGAGCTAATTTCTATCTGCTTTCGGTGGGAAGTTTAAGCGACTGTCCGTTTTCGCTCATCCTGCGGCACTTCCGAGTTGCTTTTCTCGCTTCACGCAGAGCCGCAAGGTACTTTGGTACATCACATCCCGGTCTCAACGACTACAGTCACAGTCGGAGGTTCACGGCGCCCGGAGAAGTGAGGCTCTATAAGACCCGCAATTACATTTAGTCGCTCTCGCCCTGATCTTTCAAATCGATTCCTCTTCGCCTTCACCGAAAGGCCTTCTTTACGAGAACTGGTGGGCCCTGCTAGTTTCCTATGTTTAGCTGTCTTCCACACCGACAGGTTGAGCACCCATGTGACGGCAATAGCTCTCTGGGCAATGACGGTCATGCCGATGAGAAATTTCCCTCCATTGGATTTTCAAACATCACAGCACAGCTGCCGGAAGACTCACCGTCTACTCAGCCATCACTCCTCAAGCACCATCCAAACACTTCTCAGCTTGATCCTGAAGACCCTGGCATCTTCACTCCTCATCAGCCCCTTTTCTGTGGATTTCTAGTTACCAATCATTGTCATTTCACGCCAGCGTCGGAGGAGGGGATTTCACACAAGCGTGGGCTCATTTTGTTCCCCTGTTGAGCGAGCGTTTGCCTCATATCAAACGGCTGAATAGGGATACAGCCATAGAATTTGCAGTGTATAAAGTCTTCCATTCCATCCTGCTTTTCAGGTTCAATCCAGTTTTCTCTACAATTTCATAATCCACCCGACTCTTCATTTCACCCTTAAGCACCAATTCAATCTAATTTATATACTCCCGAAGTCGGAAGACATAAACATTGACAATGCCAGAACACAGGCATCGCAGCCACGGTCACGGCCACGGTCACGGCCACGGCCACGGGCATAGTCACAAACACGGACATGAAAAGAGGGATGAGGAGCCAAAGGCGGAGGAGTTTGTTTGGGAATGGTTCTGGAGTTGCTGTTATTGTCAAGTCCAGGCCTCAATGTCAACCGCAATCAACGTCTCGTGTCCAGGTTGTCAGCACGTTCGTTGTGAATACTGCCCTATGGAGGCCGCTAAGATCAGTGTACGTCGTTGATCTTGAGTTAAAAGATACAAGGCTTAGCTCAGCTAACCGCAACAACAGGCCGCGCAAATCGTTAAGCGGAAAAAGTGATGGAGAATAGCGGCCAACATAGTTCGGCGTCCGAGGAGTTGCGGCAGAGCTAGGGACCGAAAGGAAGAATGGAGAGAGGGACGATCGTTATGGCAGTTATTGGGGTCGAATGGACTTGGAGTGCCTCTTGCTGGGGGTTTTATTTCTCATGTTTCATGATTTTGGCGGTCATTTGCTTCCTTAGAATACACCTACACTCTCGCGGGTGATACCCAGTGCTGTTTCGTATTCACATTTGGCAGGTGTTAGGCGGTGGATCTGATCTTAGCGAGAGTTTGGCAAGCGTTGCATTCATGATTTCATAGCCTTTTTCTTAGAATATACGCCTAGTTTTCACTGGCTTTCCATAGATGCCTGCCTTGTAATTGTGTCAAACATCGTTAGCTCAGGCCGGCCAATCGTTCTTCTCATCCCAGGAAAAGGAGAGAGGTCTTGCAAGCGCGGGGCTCCCTATTTTGCCCTGTCTCTTAAGGCTCTTTTCTCACCGTGAAAAGTTAAGAAGCAGTCACCGAGCACAGTGCACAGCATAGCATAGCCATCATGAAGAGGTTTTCGTCGATATAAAGAGTAATGGCTCGCACCGCCAGATTATCAGTCTCGCAGTATTCCTCCGTCTCATCCGTTTTTTACTCCTACAAAGCACTCTCTACAATTCTTGCTTTCAGATCATTTGCTTTAAGCCCCCATCATGTCGACTCGAGAAGATAAGCACCACAAGAGCAGCCGCAAACATCATAACAGCAGCAATAGCAGCAAAAAACGTGAAACACACAGATATGAAAAATTTTGGTATTGTCACAAATGTGGTGACGGCCCAATGTCCTTGCAAATTCCCGCCTGCTCGGACGTTAATTGCTACCACCAGCGTTGCAATCGCTGCCCAGAAGAAGAAGTGAAGATCCGCACAGCCGCTTAGGTACCTCTTAACTCCCCCTAAGACCTTGAAGTTTCTCGTTCTGATCAGAAACATAGAACAGTACTTCTTCAGTTCGAGAGCGCAGTTGCATCTCAACTGCTCGAAGGTTTACGACAACGATGATTATACAGGAAGGAGTCTGGCGCGCATTTGGAGTGGGAGCATGATATTTGGAAGGTGTATATGGTGTCCTTTCTTTGCTGGCTTGGGATTACACTTTGTGCTTTACTCTTGAGCAAGCTTTGCGTTTCAACCGAATTTTGGAACATAAAGCGAATTCTGTACTACATTTAGCTTGGTGTTAGTAGGCACTTTGGATTTAGCGGGCATCTTTGAGGGCATTGCATTCATGACTTAGATAGTACTATATAGCATTTTCCTTGCAACTTAGAACCCTGGTGAACTAGAGCCCACTTGACGCTTGCCTTGTTGATGACACCCTTGTTTAGTGCAAAACCTGCCATGGATGAAGGTTTGGTGATTGAAGTGACGATGGTGTTGTCATTCCGCAAGTATGCAGTATGCCTTTGACCTGAATGACGTTGAAGAGTGACCAATAGGAGACGGGTTTAACGATGCGTCTTAGATCTGGATTGCCTCGCACTACTTAGAAGCAGCCACATTTAGCTTGCCGGTCCTAAGAACGCCCAGAATGGCAAAATCATACTTCGTTCACTCCTTTCAGATGAAAATTGCCTTGAATTCCGCCGGACACTTCCAAACACAGCCGAGGCAGCTTATTCCAAGCTTCTAGAATGCTCAAACGGCAACCAACCCTCGCCTTGCCAAGATCTGGGACTTTGGCGACTTGCAAGCCTTGCTAGGGCTTTGGTCCTATCAAACCATCTCATCCATCACGAACCCGGGGTGCCCGTGGCAGTACAAGCCTTCACCGAGACTATGGGCCTTCCGTCAAAGCGCAGCAAGGTATTTTGAAGCTGACGAACGTTGAGGTCAGGAGTGCAGCACTAGAGGGGAGCGCCCTCAAGCACATCGCCCTCGAGCGTGCCCTGCCCAGATAGCCTGTTCAGAGTTCGTTCCCGCAGTCTCATCATGCGCCATGTGTCGTCAGAAGCGTCCAAACGCAAGTGGGACAGGTCTCCAGCTCTCAACACTTTGCTTTTGCGCCACGAGTCTGAACAAAGCTGAAGGTTCATGTTCCGAAAGGTCCCGTTCCTGAACTGGCGTAGTTTCGGTTGCCCTACGTTGCCTCGTTACTTACCGACGTCCCCAACGGCTGGGAAGAAACAGGCAGCCATACAGCAAACTGTTAGTCTTCCACGTTGGGCAAACTGCTCCGTCATAGCAGAAGAGCGGTGAGGAAGGAGGACGTTGATGCAGACACCGAGTAAGGGAGATATAAGTGCGGTTATTGTTGTTGCGCGACGTCGCGAGCAGGGTCTCGACCGGGCACGTGACTAGAGCCTCAATTTGCGATGCACTGCCTCGTTCGTCCCTTCTTTCTCTCATGCCAAATCGACCACCTCGACACGACAATGGATATCCTCGCAACTCAGCTTCACTGGTGCCCTACCCAATGACAGCCTCTATCTCTTGATTCGACCCTTTGCGGCAGATGTATGTATCCAGCTGCACCCTCGACTCCTTCTAGGCGCTATTTGTGGTACTCCTAACTGACAGCTGGTTCAATGCCCGAGTCTCTTCGGGGCATAGACCCGAGGATAACCTTGCCCATGGCTTTGATACCGTCTTTCCAGCTTGTCAGTCATGTTGGTGATGTCCACGTGCATGGAGGCGGTTGTGATTCGAGTTCTAGAGAAGGTTCAGGGCTGCAAGCCGCGTTAAACCGCTCCTCTCAAGGCTGTATCTTGGGCACGTAGCCACTGGATCGATCAGGCTGGTTCATCGGCAATAGGAAATCATTCACGGCCCATGATCCCTTCTTGGCTGCGTACAAACGAGCGGCGTCATTGTACTGAGTCGGACTCTTTATACCCTAAATGCTAAACGTGGTCGTCAGCGTGCAGGCTAGCTGTCAAAACTAACTCCTGTCATGCGGCATCCTTTTACTCGTCGACATACCTAATTCGCTACTTCATCCGATAAAACTGGAACATAGGCCAGTTAGATCTAATCCTGAAGCGAAGGAGGTCCACCATCCCCCCATAGATAGGGCCGGAAACGGACAGCCGGCAGTTTTGGGATGTTTGAACCATATTTGCATGCATCAGTGCCTCTCGATTGCAACTCCTTGGCAGGGCGTGAAAGGAAGTGCACTTCCTGGTCCTGATCTATCACTCGAGCGATAAGCCCGATGGAGACCGAGGGTTTCATCAAGTTCTGTATACTTGCAGACTTACTTGCTTCACCGCCGCTGAGAATATCGGCGAGAGTTCTGCTGATCGTCATACCAGAGTGTCAGGCATTCTCCAAGTAGTCTTGGAGGGTTGGCATCTTCTGGAACGAAGAAGATGTTGCTGTACTTAACTCCTCGATCTTTACTTTAGGCTGCCAGCCTTGAATGGAAATACACCTCGCATGCATAAGGAATAAGAAAAGCCCAATCTTCTCTGAGAGCAACGCTGCCTTTCGGTGCGACGTATCTCTGAAGCAGACCAGACGTCGTTGAATGGCTATTTGCTGTTAGGCTCTCTGTCAGCACGACCTACCACAGTAGGTAGCTTATTCGATTTATATGCGCAGAATGGACCAATGATGTACTTCTTCCTTATCCAGTAGTTAATGCAAAGCCCAAGTGAATATTTTGTAACACTGAGCACTTGAGAGGAAAATGGTGCATCTAAGATACTGTCGGTGACGGCGACGGACCTTGTGATGTGCTCTGTGTGAGTGCTTCTTAGTCGAAAATCCGGTCTTCTTACGAGTCTTGTCCCAGCAAGTAGGATCTTATTCTTTTGTTTAGTTCTGGTATATCTCTACACACTGTGCACTGCTAGGTGAAAACCGCTCAGCTTTCGCTACCACATATCTCACTTCAACAATACTTTGAATTAATGTTCAAAATGTCTGACTAACTGCACAAGTGTATCTGTTGGCAGCTGAGAATTTTGGACAACGCTTCAAGCTTCTAGACTTAGTGTGAAATTATTGAAGTGCAAGCGAATCAGAGTCCTTGTCATCCCACAACGCCAGTCAGCATGCCGACCTCGTAGTTGCGTATTGGTGCCCAATCATTTCTCCAGAAAGATGATGTGAGATCTCTCTATCCCTGTTCGCGGCACAGTATACATAACCTACCGCCCATCTGCAGGAACCGTTCGACTATTCCAATACCACATGTTTTTATCTCTGCAAAATGGATTTCTATTTCAAGCTCGTCGTCTATGCTGTGTCCGCCGAATTGTTTCGACGTTTTGTTATGGTGTTGATCGGAGGCTTCACTGGGCCGCTCGCCAAGATTCCTGGGCCATTGTATGGCAAATTCACCGTAATTCCATGGGTGATCAATGCCATACAAGGAGAGCAGATGAATACAGCTCCCGAGTTGATCAAGAAATACGGCGAGGTAGTTCGCGCTGGTGAGAGTTCGACGTTGATGACGGTGGATGTAGGTGAACTGACAGATATCCAAGGTCCAAACTTGGTCCTCTTCGCGAACAAGTTTGCAATTCGCAAGATGCTTCTGGAAATTGACTTGCCGAAAGCGCCAATTTATGATGCCATGCGAGTGCATCGAGACAACGCAACTCTCTTCACAGAGACTGACAAGGCAGCGTATAAAGTTTCAGTAATGGCGAACCAATCCCCACTAATTGCGTACGCTAATGTGTCCCTGATCAGAGACGGCTGCTCTCTGCAGGTTTCTCTATTGCTTACTTGAATGGATTGGAACCTCAAATGCGAGAGTGCATTCAAACTTTTGAGGAGTTTCTCGACTCAGAATGCAAGAAGGGCAATGGGTCTGCCGTGGTGGATGTTTCTCTTGTCTTGAGTAACCTAGCTTTTGTAAGCCAACCTCTGTTCCTCTACCATTATGCTCTCAGAACATATGCTGAACTACGAAGGATGTAAGCACCAACTTCTCGCTGGGCTATTGCCTCTTTCGTATTGTTTTGGTTCAGGCTTTGTAGCTATGTCCAACAGCTCTTGAAAATTCTGTTCCTGGAAACAACTGAAAAAAGTGTACTAAATCCGAGATTTGGGGACATAGGTCATGTCTGCTACAGCTTTTGGAGGCTCATGTAAGGCAACTTGATTCCTTAAACTCCTTATCCTCGTTTTCTGAAATGCTCCTCCTTTAATTGATGAACTCCCGATGCATCCCGCAGAAGCTCATATTGCTCACTCTGCTCCATTATAACTCCTAATACACTTTGAAACAGGACTAAGCTAAATTGTGCGATATACAGTGAATATGGTGGCTTCAAACGATATCACACTCAAAGAGAGCATAACTCAGCTATTTGCAAGGCAGGCCATTACCTTCCTCTTACCGGTCGCTAGATACCTCCCTTTCATTCCGCCTGGCCAGTCACCAAGCCTTATCAAAATGACTGAAGACATCATCGCGACACGAAAAATAGAGATGGGACAAAAGCGTGAGGTCAAGAAGGATATCCTTCAGATCATCTTGGATGCTCACGACACCGATCCTGAGCTTTATACAGAGCAGCGAGTCCGAGACGAGATGAACATGTTCATGTTGGTTGCCATTACTCTGATCCTCACAACGATATCTAATTGAATTTTAGGGCGGCTGGAACAGACACCACTAGCCACTCACTTACATGCGTACTGCTGCTGCTCGTCAATAACCCCCGGAAGCTGGAGATTTTGGTCGCGGAACTTGATACAGCTTTCCCATCTAAGCGTGATCCCATCACGTTCGCGAAAACTCAAGATCTACCGTACTTGAACGCAGTCATCAACGAGGCTCTCAGGGTGCTTCCTATAATCAGTGCTGGTCAAGTTTCCCACATCATACGCGGTTCGCTACCTATGCTGACAGCTCTTGCAGGTGTGAGCAGAGTCACCACCGAAACAACCATTCTTGCAAACTATGAAATCCCCCCCGGAGTAAGTCGGCATTACAGCGCAGTGTTGCTTCCTCACTGACGTTTCCTCAGGTCGAGGTTCTGGGTTGGTTCTCAGCAATGATGGTAGACCCTGCTGCCTGGCCGGACGCCAACGACTTTGTTCCAGAAAGATGGCTGGGGAAGTATAGAGGCGCGGAGGTCGACCGCGCACTGTTCATTCCCTTTTCGCTTGGCTCTAGAAACTGCATTGGCCAACAGTAAGTCCTCCATCAGAACCAACGATGCATGCTTATTTGTCAAGATTTGCGATGAAGGAGATGCGTCTTATCCTTGCCACTCTCGTTCGCCGATACGAGTTGACGCTTATTCCAGGACAGTCTCATAAGTTGTATTGGAGTATTGTTCCTAAATTCAAGCAGGGATTTTATAACATTGGTATCAAGCCAAGGGTGTGATGTCGTGCAGGATGATCTACATTCCCTTCATGCATGATAAACTTGCAAATCGAAATCCTGTAGACTTAAGAATTTATCTAGGCCAATTCCTAGGACTACCAAATGACCTACAGAAAATTACGTCAAGTACGTGGGACGGCATGTTGGGTTACCACAAATAGATCGCTGTCCATCGAGTCTGCGCGTCTTTTTGAGATGAATCTGAGAAGCTCCGGGCCCTGGGACCGATGTCTTGGCTAGGTTAAAATACGTCGCACCAGCAGATTGACTACTCCCTTCTAACTGATTTCAATAGTAAGAAGGCCCATTTCCCCTCACCTTCTAACTTACTATGATGCCCCGCCGATCCCGCTACGAGACGAGGTACCATATCAATAGATCCACAGTGGGGATCTCTTCGAGTACAGTACCCCGCCATTGGCCATCAATCCCTACCTAGTACCATACACCCCGGTAATCCGCCAACCCCGCGTAAAGATCAAGAGCCTTTACAGATTCCCACTACGCCATACCACCAGCCTTGTTTGATGCGAAGTCTTCATAAGATGCACCACTTCCCCCTTTCAGCTTGGATTTCAACTCTTTCTTGCACCCCTTGGTTTGTTCCTGCGTAAGATTTATTTCACCTCACCGATAAGGAATCATACCCCTCAGCCTTATCGAAGCCTCCCACCAAGGGACGTTATGATGGATCCTCCTCCTCCATATTTCCCACGAGTACCACTCACTCCACAGGATTTCGAAACTGCTTCAATTCGCTCGGCAGCACCCTCCGTAAAGAGCCTGTTCATTTATCCCACACCCCAAGCTCCCTGTTCTCTCAACTAACTCCCAACTCCTACTTCCTTCAACAAATCGCTGATACGCCCCCCCTAGTATATCAGCGAAGCTCCCACATACACCTCTCTCCTACCATCATCTTCCTCCACCTCGTCACCACGGCCTAGAGGCCTCCCGTCACCATACGGCACAACATCTTCCCTGCGCAACCCCAACATCCACGCCAACTCTATCCCCTCCCTAGACGCCTACCGCATCTCAGGCTTCCCGCGCACCCACCCCTCGAACCCAACAGCCCGGCACTACCACAGCGTAGCTAGCCGGCGAGCCTCTGCTCTAACCATCCAAGAACAAAGCACCCTTCTTGCCGCTGCCCTGAACGGAGAAGATGGCATTGAACGAATGAAGAGACGGATGGAGAGCGAGGAGCGCGAGAGGGAGATGAGGACGAACGAAGATCCGGAACTCGTAGGAGAAGAGGCAGCGAAGAGGAATAGGGAGGATAGGGAGAGGAGGGAGAATGGCTGGGGTGTGTTGGAGAAGGAGGATAAGAGGTGGGATTGGTTGCTGGCTCAGATGAGTGATTGGGAGGAGAGGGATAAGAGCTGGAAGAAATTTAGGCAGGAGTTGGAAGGCGGAAAGAGGGCGAAGTTGGCGAAGAGATTGGGGATGGGGAGACCGTGAAATGTGGCTGGGCTGCCTTGGAAGTGATTTGCATGTGGTGAATTATATTGTTGTGAGATAGTATTGGGGTTTATTGGCTCGATTTTGGTTATATTCTATAATTGTTGACAGGTTATGAAATTTTCACACCAATATCAGATTGTGTTTCAGAAAGTCAGGGGGAGAAGTTGTTAATGATGATCTTGTTGAAATCCCAACGCAATAATTGTATTTAATGCAGATGCATCTTTCTCTTGCAGTATTTATTTCACCCAGTGCTTCATGAATGCCATTATAAACATTATTTTAACCGTCTCGCAATGTTCCTATAACTCTTTAAATCACGTTATATCATCATGCCCTATCTTTCCTGCCTCCTCGACAGCTGCGATATGTTCCACAATCCTCCTAGCCAACTCCTCAGGCGCCAGATCCGACACCTCCAATTCCAACAACTCAGTACCCTCAAACCTCAAACTCTCCCCTTTCGATCTAATTCCATGCAGTAGCTTAGTGTCAAGTAGCATACCTTTACCAGCGGCAACCGCGTCCAACCGCTCCTGAGACAGCATTCGCTGAGCATTCACATCGGCATCGCAGGTCAGAAGTACAGGGATGAATAGACATCCGCGGTCTTTGGCTGCTTGGCATGGTGTTTAGATACTGTGCGTCCGATTTCGTTGTCAATTTGGCAGTCTGTGAAGATATATCTAGAGCTTGTCAGTTGATGTGAAATAAAATGAAGGTTGGGGGAGTTACGTATAAGCAAAAGTTTCAGGGTTCTTTGCTAGCGTTGAGAAGATCACTTCGAGAAGACTGTGGCGTAGGGGGTGTTATTCAGGGCTAGATCTGGGGAGGATGGCGCCTGCGAGGTCGATATGTTTGTGGTTGTGCACCTGGCGTTTACTTAATACGGATGGATGAGTGACCGATTGTGAAACTTACTACTCGCCCTTTTCCGTTTAGTTTCTTCTCTAGCGCTTTTGCTATGGTGTGTTTACCAACATCTGGCCATCCGTTGATGTAGACTATTGGAGCAGGCATGAGACCAACCGTGGGTTCGAGGTGGAGTATCTACTCCCCAGAAGGCGATCAATGGAATTTATTTGTTTTCTTGAAGGAGTAGAGCGGAAGACAGTGATGTCTTCCTAAGTGCGAACAATTTATTTTCGATAGAGGAGCAGATTGTGAAAGAACGTAATCAAGACCTGTCCATCTAGGCATAAATAGCCAAAATGCGGAGCCAAGAGGGTGAGTCGGGGATTGCTTATAGACGAGCTTCTGAATGCTTCTAGGTCTCCAAACATGGCATCAGGGGAAAATGAAATAGGTTGGATGGAAGATCACAGGGTATTAGTGAGAAAATTCCCTATAGTTGGGAAATGATGTGGGTGCTGATGTAAAATGTGAGATCATAAACTTGGAATCATCTGGTAACACTCCCGATGTCTGTTCGGCACCTAAGTACATCAACGCTAAACTAGATGGAAATGGGCCATGCATGGTAGCATTTTACTCTAGCACCTATATCCGTGGGTGAGTCCTGAGGGTCTGGCGAAGTGCACTCAAAGTAAAGTAATTCCTTCCTCTCTCCTCTGCTTTACCACCAACCCCAAAGCCCCCGCAAAAGGTGTCCTACTCATGTCAGCAATATAATTCCCCTCTCCGTCTCGCACACTCACATATATACCACATCAACCAACAGACTACTCCAAACCCTCCAGTTAAGCACCGCTATCTCCACCAACTGCCCTTTATATACACCCAAAAAACACACCCATCCACCCAAAATGAAGGCCGTCTTCCCAATTTCCAACTTATAAAGGTTCTCTTCATCTAACGTCCCAACAGCACGCTTGTGCATTTCAACCAATAGCAAGACCAGCAATACTAAATCTCCAATAAGATTCAGGAAGATGGCTCTGTTCTCTTTAGCACGTGATCATAACACAGAATAATGGGACCTGGGGGAGAGGAAAGGGAGGCGAACAAGACACCAAAGCCATTCATATGGGAGAACATCAAATCGATTACTTGTATAAAAGCAACCCAGGTGCGCGGGAGCATGACGAAGAATTGGAGACCCAAGAGAAGGGAGAGCCGGTTGTGGGCTTTTGTTGTCGAGTCGCCGGACATGAAGCCTGAGTAAATGGACTCCATTGTGAACTAGGCGTGTCGCGAATAGTGGGCTCTGATGAGTGGGTGACGATCAGGAATAGGACGTGTTAAAGTCTTGGAGACCTGACAAGAAGAAGATGGTGCTGTGGGCAAAGATAGGGGTAGCGAGGTACAGGGGCAGGGTTCGGTAATTGCAGGTCCGGCTTTGGTGCCTAAGTGGGTCTTTGACTTCGTCCGCAGAACTTTCGTTTGCATCTCATGTACAGAATTTTGGAACCTCTCATTTATGGCAATTAAAGTGAGTATCTTCCACAAATACCTGACTGTAAGTAGGATGAGGCGAGCGATATGTGAAGTTGTTGAGAGGATCCTACCTGGCGGGAAGCAGTAAAGGATCTAATCCCTCAGACAACCTTTTGCTATTTGACCTTAAGGGCTGAAATCGTGCTTTATATCTTGTTCGAAGTCCTCTTACATTTTGTGGCTTCTGTTATCTTACTTCCTTGCTTTCTTAGCGAGTGCGAAGGAGGTGAGTCTACACACGAACACTTGAGAAGTTGGAAGGGAAAGGTTTTCAGAGCGTCGAAGCCACGCTTCATATGATAACAACTTTCTCCATTGGAAATCGTGTGTCCCCATGCAATCTCTCAAGCTAAGCGGTTTCCTGAAGATCATAACTTGGATCTGCAAATTTTCTGGCTTGGAGAAGCGCTTCTCCTTTCACGGGGCCGTGAATAGGGCACTCTCCAACGAATGAGTACTCAATTTCAGTCTGTCTTTCTCATGAGATTTGGGAGATTTGGGTCTACGCCAAGGAAGACGAATATACTATCACCGATCTCGAACTTCTTTAGGCCAGATCCAAGGAGGGCTCCCGGTGTCATAAAACTCTTGAACTGATTGCCGAAGAGAATTATCTCTTCCCACAGATGATTTCAGCCTCCAACCGGAACTCAAATGGGCAGGGGGGATGAGCTTTTCCAGAGCTCGATAGCGAACCAAATTGAATCGAGGTCTTTTATTTTACAGATAATTTGTTTCATTAACGAAATGTATGGATCCTCCTAAGGCGCATCATGGTCTTGTTCAATTTCGTGGGTATCTCGTCTGAACAATACAAGGAAGCTCAAGTTCTTCCAAAAACCCAACACTTATATCTGACCTCAAAGAAAGCTGGGGCTGAACAACAAGTTTGAAGGAACAATATGTTCTGGAAAACTATTCCTCAAGAGGCAGAAGCCGACTTCTTCGAAGAGTGCGGATACTCCATTCTGAGTTGTTGCGATGGACGGCTGTTCGATCTCGTACGAGCCGGTTATAACAAAACTCCCTCGCCTTAGTCTGCCTTCTCAGAACTCCCACGCTCGGGAAAGTCGCAGCATCAAACGGGAGCACAAATTTATCAATTTGTGCGAGTGCCAAATCGAAATCGATCAATGAGTCAGTGGTAGAGATTAGCTAGGATAGATCTGTATTAACGTCTACACGCCCAAGGGACATTTAAAATACTATTTTAAACTTTTACGACCCCTAGTATATCATAATAGGTGGAACCAGCATTGGGCATGAATGAATGAGCAGGGTCTGGGTGTTCCAGCTTCAAGCCGTACTCCGATGGAGAGCTGCAAGAGTACCGACAGATCAGCGTCAGCTCTTGAGTTCTCTGGAACATTTGACTAGTAAAATCATAACAATGATGCAAAACAAAATTAAAAATCATGAGAACTTTTTCCAGAAATATATAGGTGAGTGGTAACAAAGCACTCACTATGAAAATTCCCACTCGGAGTCAAATACTAAGAAAAGTAACATTGCGCTCGGCGTTGAAACACAATGAAATCTGGAACACTTTGTTTATTTTAATAAGAGAACATTAATCGTGCCAAAGATTGATACCTCATTCCATCAAATCCGTTAGCATCGTTTTCATACCTCTCCGAGTTGCGAGGTTGAGAAAGACTAAGAATGTAGCCATGTGCATGTATCAGAGCCATCTCTTGTGCAAGTATAGAAGTAACCGAATTGTCTCGGAGGTTTGAGTCGAATAGTTGAGCAGGTATTGTGGATATTCCTATTGTAGTCGGGACAATGCGAGTTGAGAATCGGTGGATCACAGGAGAGGATATACTTACGGCACAATAGTGCATCCTTAACAATCGAATTTAGAACAGTAGCAACCAAGCGATTAATATAAATTCTTCATGTGCATTCCTTTCTTCATTCCTCAAACATATTGCATTCCAGCCAAGATGGCTTTCCCCTTTGGCCCCGTGGACCTGCAAGCGAAAATTTCCGAGTTGGAGTACGACATTACCAGATATCGACAGGCAATTCACGACAAAATCGCTAAGGCAACCGATGCGGAGAAAAAGTGCCGGCTCATCATCGATCAATCAAAGGCTCAATTCGCTCACCTCACAAGTCGCGCCGAAGCGGCCGAGAAAGCCCAGATGGAGACTCAGCTCGAACGCGACCAGCTGCTGACCAGGATTCAGAGACTGACAGATGAAGCGGACCAGAAAGAGAAGCAATACAAGCGTGTTGAAGACCAGGCAGCGGAATTCCAGAAGGAATTGGAGGCCGAGCAGGGAAAAATCAAAAACCTGCACAATGTAATCAACGCAGCCAAGAAGCTGGAGACTGACCGCGAGGAGCACATCAAAAATGTCGAGGGACAAGCCGAGGAGTTCCAGAATCAGGTGGACGAACTGAACAAAGACAAGCAGCATCTCGAAAACCAGCTCACATACGAGCAAGGAGAGCGCGCCCGGGAGGCAAGAGCGCTTGGCGTCCTTCAGACACGTTACGATAAATTGAACAACGAGACTCAGGGCATCAGAGACCTGCTCACCGCCACGCAAGGTGACAACGCCCGCCTGGAGCAACACAATGGCGAATTGAAGGCGACAATTACGGATTTGCAGCATGTCGAGGCCGAAATCGTTGAGGAGAAGAAGATCTCGCAAGGGCTGCGCGCTCAATGGGAGCGCCTAAAGGATGAGCTGCCACGTTTCGACCCGTCACCCAAACTCGCCATCGCACCGCCTGCGCCAGGACCCAATGGGCAGCCACTTGGACAATCCAAGACGCTGCAATCGTTGGCGAACGAACTCGAGGGATTCGCGTCTGGCACCAACAGCAATCACGAATCTGGCGCCGAGTCCCCAGTCAAGGTCTCCAGCAGCGACTCCAGCGAGTCCTCATCCTCGTCGGACGACGACGACGACAACGAAACTGCGGTCGCTGAGGTCGAGGTTAAAGAAGTGATCAGAGAGGTCGAAGTTTCTGGCCCGCCGCAAACCATTCGCATCTATGTTCCGTTCCAGACATCCGCCCACAATCCTATCATCTGCTGGCTCTTAGTCTATGCCAACCTCTTCATTCTCTTCCGCAAGTGGCTGTCCCAGGTTGTGGGTCGTGCCGCTCCATGGCTCCGCAGAACTGCTATCCAGGCGGCTTGCGGTCACGATGGGTCTGCTCCCAATGGGGCAACCAATGGTGCTTCAGGTCCGGCGAGTGTAAACGGACCTGCTCTTAATGGTACGGTCAATGGGTCTCCAGTTCCGACAACTGCGACTGAACCTGCTTCGGGTCCTCAACCAGACTCTTTAGCAAACGTTTCGAATAGTCCTGGTTCTGCTCCCGAAGCTGGTACCTCGTCAGCACTTCCATCCGGAAATTCGTCAAATGCTCCAACCTTGGGTATGTTCTCTGCGACAGGTAGCAATAGAGACGGGCAGGGTCAAGCCCCTCAAACACCACTCGACCCCAGATTCAACAGGATTGCGGAACTCATCGAGCCTGTTGTCCCTGGCCACGATGACAGAGCAACTTATCCACCTGGTGAAGGTCCTCCTCGAGCAACACACGTCCCTCGTCATTGGTTCGGCACAAACATCGAGCCTATCAATAATCCTCCAGTCTTCTCGACTCTTCTCGCATTTGCTTTCCACCTGATCTTCTACTACGCCCTCTATGTCTGCTACCGGAACTACTGCGAGCGAGAGATCTGGCTGGAAGCAAACGAAGCAGCTCGTCGTCTCGTTGTCGACATTCTTGCTCTCCGAGCTCGAGATGGTCGTGGTCTTGCTTCTCACTTCTTCTCCGAGGAAATCGTCAGCAGATTTGACCGCTTTGTCCTCGCAACACTCTCGATTGTCTTCAAGGTTGAGACCCAGCCCTGGAAGATTCCAGGATAGATACTCAGCTTCGATCTTCAAAGGCTTGAGAGTTATCAAGGACCTCTTTCCAACGACCTGTCATCTCTTACTGCACAGAAAAGGAGTTTAGAGTTCACCGGTGTTGGGATAAACTTTTCTCAGAGAATTCTAGTCTTGCGATGGTGGTTTCGGATACCCACAGGCTGGCGTTTGGCTAGCATCACGGATCACTTCGACTATACCCAATCATGTTCCTTTCTTCGTTCAATCTGCGTTTACTTGAGATCACAACACATGCAGGCTTTTCTATTTCTGTTTTACTATTTGGTGCGTTTGTCACGAGGGATATGAGCATGAGGTTGGACGGACCAAAGACTTTCGATCTGGTGGATACTGTTTTCTCTCTAAGCATTTTGTTGCCGAGGCCACCGAGTCTCGATAATCATTTACCGACTTTGTCCTGATCTGAGATGTCCTCTCATTGGTCGTGGACGAAGTTGCGGTGCAGCTTACAGTTCCTGTACCTGAATATCACCTCAAAAATTTGAAACAATTCAAATACATGCCTGTGCATCCTACCGTGACCCTGAATTCCAAGTACCAAGTATCAAAACGCAAATAATTCGTGCCAATGTGCATTACCTCCGTCAGCCACTTTTTCTTCCGGCCGAGAGATTAATATTCATCTTGTCCGAAGTCGTCCGAATGCTGTGTGACGCACCGGCGCGAAAGCCGAATAAGCATCTGCCAAAGCCCTGTTGGCTTGAACGGGCATCTGAAATCCCTGCAAGGAACCCTGTAATGACACGCGGGGCCGAGCCTGCGGGATGCTGAGTAAACCCGAGATCTAGAATGATTTGAGTTTCGGGGTGCAGATGCCATGCATGCTGATGACGTTAAGCTGGAGCTTTATCGCATGATGTTCTTTGCGTATATATATGATGAAGCTCCCCTCTGTCTGCTTTTTGGAGCATACAATCCAGACAATTGCTAGCTTCTCGTGAACGAACAGAAAGAAAGTCATCAAAACTGTAGCCACTGCATCACCGAACGTTTCCGATACGCCTCAGCTTCACAACCCCGCCGCATCACCACATTCCTCTGCTACAACAGCAATTGAACACAGCAACTGATAACGACACCACTGCAATCATGTCCTCTAAACTCGTGCCTCAGAACCCAGAAGAGGTGATGGTAATCCGCGAGATTGCGCCGAATGTCACAACCCTCTCCGTCCCTTTCCTTCGATTCGGACGCATTAAGTTTGGTGGACGAGCAACAATCGGTATGTCTCCCTCCATTTTCCTCCAATCCAATCTCCCCCAATGTTCCCTACCCCTCCAGAATATCTTCTAACATAGCGCAGTAAAACTCCGCTCCGGGTCGGTCGCCGTCTTCTCCGCAGTAGCCCTCACCCCCACCGTTCGAAAGACCCTTGGCACCTCCCCAGTAAGCTACTTAATCGCCCCCGACCTCGAGCACCACATCTTCCTCTCGACCTGGTCTACCGCCTTCCCCTCCGCACACATAATCGCGCCTGAAGGACTGGCCGAGAAGCGTGCCACGCAATCCAAGACCGACAAATCCGTGACCAACGTGCCTATTTCCACAATCTTCACCGCGAAAAACAAATCCGAGATCAAAGTCGGCGGCGAGTTCGACGAGGAGTTTGAGTACGAGTATGTGGACGCACATCCCAATAAAGAATTGGTGTTCTTCCACAAGCCGAGCAAGACGCTTATCGAGGCCGATCTGATGTTTAATTTGCCCGCGAGAGAACAGTATTCAAAGACGGATGTGGATCCGACGACAGGCTGGGCGACGAGGATTTTTGGGGCATTGCAGAATACGAATGGGGAGGCATTGTGGCAGAAGAGGTTGCTCTGGTATGCGATGAGCTCGGGTGATAGACCGGGCTTCAATAAGAGTATCCAGAGGATTAATAGCTGGGGGTTTGAGAATGTGGTGCCGTGTCATGGGGATAGCTTTGTAGGGGATGGGAAGAGCGTTTTTGAGAAAGTTTTTGGCTGGCATTTGGCGGGAAAGAAGTGAGGGGTTAGCGGGCAAAGATAGGGAGAGGTTTAATGGGAGTTGGTTTGTAGGATTTTGGAACAGGAGCTTGGGACTAAGTGATGGGAGTGATGGCATATCATGTACAGCTAGATTGCGCTTGATTTGATACGGATTAGCAGTAATAATATATAAACAAAAGCTTTGTTGAAAACCAATGACCTCATCACATCTTGAAAAGACGCATGACTCTAACAGACTGGTAAATCTATTCAGTGTGATCTCTACACACGGGCTTATGCAATGCGTATTCCTATGCCGTTTCCAAACCTTCACACCTAACAGACTAGATAAGTATCCTGTGCTCAGCCGTCCATTCCTGTTCCAAAACGCCGACACAATGATCTCCTTCCGGTTCCTTGCATACCTCCCTCCATCTGTACAGATTCCTTTTCCTTCTCTACAGCCGATTCCATCCTTTCTCATCCCATACCAAACCAAAAATGCAACGCTACCCAATGCCCGCTTTTCCCAGCTTAGAAGTCTTTGAAGTGATCATCCCACTTCTTCCTCATATCATCTGAGTAGTGCTCTCGCCCCACCTTCTCATCAGGATACGTATCGAAGCACTGCGCATCGCCCGGATACCTTAGAGGTGGAATGATCGGGCCTCGATATTTCCTGAAATAGGTTTCTTTCCAATCTACGCCTTCGAAGAACGGGTGATCCTTGACGCGCTGCGCACCGCCTGAGATGTTGCCAAGACGTTTTGAGCGGTCTACTGTGCAAAATTGGCGGATGATGTCTTTAGCTGGTTCCGAGATAGCTGGTTCGTTGGGAAAGTTGACTGGTTTGGAGACGATTCTGGGATGGTTAGCTAAGGTATTGAGTAAGAAAAGGGGACCAAACTGTTTATATATCTCTATAGGATTTTGATTCCAGAAAGGAGGATATCCTGTTAGAAATTCATATATCAAGATGCCTAACGCCCACCAGTCGACGGCCGTAGTATGGCCCTTCGATTGGATGACCTCGGGAGCAAGATACTCTGGTGTCCCGCAAAGTGTGTACCTAGCGCCTTTATTTAGAATCAAGCAATAGGATATGGGGGAGAGGGGACGAGGGCGGGGGTTAATACGTCTCCCCTGAATTACAGTCAGTACAGTTCTCACTGTCACCCGAGTTCTTCCTCCGAAAGCTTTTCCTTCGCAGAAAAGACTGAGGCTTACTGTTTCCAAGCCGTTTCGCAAATCCGAAGTCTACTAATTTAATATGTCCTTCTGCGTCTAGCAAGAGGTTTTCGGGTTTTAGGTCTCGGTATGCAACGCCTTCGCGTTCGTGTAGGAATTCGAGGATCAGGACGATTTCGGCGGCGTAGAAGCGTGCGGTGTTTTCGTCGAATCGTTTGGCTTTACGGAGGTAGGAGAATACTTCGCCGCCAGGGCAGTAATCAAGCCAGAATGTGTTAGTTTCTCTGGAGTATTGGGGGCAGGCTAGCATACAAGCATGTAGAGGGAATCGTTGTCGGAGAAAGACGTAATTAACGTGGTAATGAAAGGGTGTCCAGCGACATCCGCGAGCACTTGTCGCTCATGGTTAACATGGTCTACTTGCTTGAGCTTGATCACTGCAACGCAGTTAGCACAGATTCCGAGTCCTTTTCTGCTCTGTAAACCTGCCTTCTACTTTCCGCAAGACCTTCAACGCGTAGACCTTATCGCGATCCTCTGGGGCAGGATCAGCAAGTCTGACAAGCCACACCCGCGCAAATGTCCCTACAGCGCAGTAATCATCAGCATGCATCCCAGGGACCTTCGATTGCACCGAGCACCACACTTCACATGTCATATAAAAAGAAGCAAGCACGCACCTGTTCCCAGCGTCCTCACGAGCTCGAAATCATGGACGCTCAAGGCCCTCGAGCTGCGCCCTAGTTCCTTGTTCCTGGGAGCCTGTAGCACTTCTTCCGGCGGCAAAGTTTCGTGCTGCTCGGAGAAGTGCGCGACAAACTGCTTCTCTTGGTCGGCGACTTCTTTTCTCTCTATCGGGCTCATCGTACTCTGACTTGAGGAATGTCGAGGCAGGTGGGCATTGTGCAGAGCCCCTTGGGCCTCGTGAAAGACCTGGTGGAACGTCCGTTGCATCGTCGCGGTGGGGGCAGAGTGGACGTGCTGGTCAGGTCGCTGGCATTCTTGCTCGTGCGACAAGGAAGGAATTGGCGCTGAATGCGTGCGATGGGGTCTGCGATGGGCGATTGAGCGACTTGACGTGTTCAATTGAGGTCGTCGTCGGTCAATTGGAGTTGGGATGGAAGGAAGCGGAGAAGGACTGGCTACTTCATCGAATAGTGGGGTTTAAAGTGTAAAAAAGGGTCTCTTGTGTCTCTGGGCTTGCTGGTCGGCTTAAGGGCAAGGAATGACGAAATGACCGCATCCCGCGCCGGTTTGTTGGTTCTGGGAAAACGGAAGTTGGTTGTACAGAGATTGAGGCAGCGAGGATGTTCGGACGAAAGTAAGACTTTCATTTGCACATGGAGAGTTGGCCTGCTATGCTTTTTCTTTTTTCTTTTCCGGTGGGGCTAAAGAGCTGTGTTGTCTCGTGTGTGAAGCATGTTTCAAACTTCCCTTCTCTCGAATTTTGTACTTCATCCAATCACCCCCCTTTTCCCGTTCCAAAAATACAGCCAACACGTGACGTTGGCAAGGGCCGAAATATAAATGCCTCATACACGCAATTGTTTATATATCTGGGAGATTAATATCCTTATATCGCCCAAACCTCCTTTAGCCTTATCCTCCTAGAGTGAAGGAGATCTTACTAATGCATATAGTATCTATTCACGTGCTCGTTAAATACCTGCTTCAGAAAGTACAAGATGTAGATCTTAAGTCTGCGTTACTATTTGCTTCCTAACAAAGGCTAGAATACCTTGGAGAGAGTGAAGGAAGTTTTTTTCTTCGATTCAAATTTTACCTGTTGATCCACTTTCTGCTCCTGAACTGTGGTAGTCTCGTAGTTCTAGAGTAGCTTCGTGACTAGCGAAGGTCTTCCTTATTCTCTGCAAAAGAATTGCCCAGTTCTGTCAATGTTCCAATTTTGATATTGATTTACCATTCGAATATTGAGCCGTAAAATACCAACAGACTCCTCCTAAACAATGGAGTATTGCGCATAGCCTTATGGAGATGTAATTGGATGAATCTGCAAGGCCAAGCTTGCAAGTCGGATGTCCTGGATGCTTCTGTTCGTGAAAAAGGTTGATGTATCAGACTAGGCCGTTGACAGCTAAGGAAACAAGGGCAATTTGATACAGCGTCGTTTCCCTTGAAGTTGTAGCGAAGGGGGGCTTCTCTTGTGTCCTTTGTATAAGAAATCTTGCGAATTCTCATAGAAGTGTTGAAAAGCTCAGTGTGAAGGATGAGAACCTATAGTTTTCAAAGCGGTCTGACAAGAGATGATGTTGGCTCGAACTTTGAGGCCAAAAATACGGCACAAGAGCCAGAAGTTGCCTGAGCCCCTGAACGATACAGTCACTCGTATTTAGATGAAGCCCGCCTCCGGCTCTGCGAATGAACAGCGTAATCCCCAATGTTGATTCTGTTGTCAATATCCCTCGTCGGGCCTCTCTCCGGTTGCTCCCTTTCCCTTCTCGTTGTTGCTTCTGCGGCTGAGATTCCCAACAACACACGCGGCATCTTCAAACAAATTCTCAACAACGGAGTCACTAAGAGTTTCCGTTCTTGCTCCAGGTCGGGATTAACGGTGATGAGCAGCGCGATGACAGCTAGGAGGAGGGCTCCGATGAGAAATGGAAGAATGATTGATGCCCAAGTGATGGCCCAGAGGGCATTCTCGACATATGGCACGACGGTGTCGACATTTCGAAGTGCGGTTATAACGGTTGGCGCAATGTTATCGATATGTTCGGATGCCTTTTGGATTTCGTGTGAGAATGGTACACCCATCTTCAGCTTTTGATGATGAATGAGATCGTGTTCGTAGTTGTGGACGTGGAATTGAGACACCTTTATCTCCGAGAATAGCAGGAAGGTCAAGAAGTTGAGAAGCTCTCACAAGTTTGATGTCGAGAAACACTGAAATAACCGGGTTCGTGCGTTGGCAGGGCGCGTCTTGTGGAACTTAAATATTGGTCTTGAAGGGGATCGCCGCCAGTTATGGTTGGAAATTCAATTCTTGAAACAATCAACAGAGAGGGCACTAGTGGGCTGGACTTTCCACGCTATGATCTTGATGTTTCGATTGAGCTATCTGTTGCCACGGCTTCCACCGCTTTCATGTCTGTCGCAGCGTGGTGCGGGTAGAGGATGTTCTAATGGCGTGTTGTCGCTAAAGGCTATTCGACTTTAGCGAATTCAGGGGCTCGGTCCGCTGTCAAGTGCGCTAAACAAAACAATCTCACCAAACTTCCGTGAACGCCAAACTTCTCCAAGAACACTTCACTGCCATGGTTCGAGAATGCGACTGCAATGCAATAAGTCCAGAAGGTGGCAGGACATTGCCGCCCATAAACTTGCTGTCTCACGTTATTTCTAGGATGCAATTGGAGATGTATCACGCCACAGCCCCCGACTTGCTGAATGAGCTCCCGCAACGGCAAACTTCACATTCACATCTCAGGCAGCCAGATTTCCTGGCTTCTGCTTCGCTCATATTTCCTTTTGTTTTAAACATGACCCTTGCCACCAGGTGATCGGCGAAAGCCTCCAGATCTCTGCCTATCAAGAATGGGATCCTACGATCTTCCTATATACCACGTGATTATGGCCAAGGCGCAGCCTACCCTGGTCTACCAGGATCTTCGTATTTGCCTCGCATTCGATTGGTGAATCACTTTGAGGAGCAGAAGGCTTGTGCATAGCCTCGCATGCGTGCTAGTGTTACTGACTGATATATTCCATTATGTCGATTGTTCCTAATTCTTCGGGGGAATCTGCCGTCGTTCATTTATACTTAAAGGCTGCTTCAATCACTCAGTTTCCTCTTTCTTTTTTTGCAGAGTGAAGAAACCAAGAGTGAGACTCTACCAACAAGAATTTATACTCCTCGCCAAGATGCCTGGTCCAACATCGTGGTCAGGAGAAACAGATACGCTCTGCACAACCTCCACTGAAATGACTCTCATTCCACCACCAACCAAATCTTCCTCCTCGACATCAGCCGGCTTCCGTTCGCTCACCGTCTCCAACACGGGTCTCGGGAACCTGATCCTCTCACCCCCAGGCTCATCCAGCACCCTATTCTACGTCAAGAACTCGCATTGGCCTGGAAATCCCTCCGTCACCCTCTCCTTAGGCGCCAAAGAAGGCCGCATTCTCGGCGTGCTGAAGCTCGGCGTCTTCTCTGAGAATACCGTTGGTCTCGGGGACCCAAATAGAGATCAAGTCTTCTACGAGGCTCTGCGACGGGTGAGTAACTGGACGCACGGGACGTATGAGTTTGAGTTTGGGGGCATGGGAGAGAGGAGGAGATTTACGTGGCAGAGGACGAGACAGCCCATCTTTGGTGATCAGCCGGACATGGAGTTGAGGGAGAATGTAGAGAGTAATGGAACTGGAGAAGTTCTGGCGACTTACAAGGGGTGTCAAGGGTTTTTGTCGAGAACGAGGGGGACCTTTTATTTGAGGAAAGGGGTAGATAGGCAGGCAGGGGTGGAGAAGAAGTTGGAGGACTGGAGTAATTGGGAGTTGATAGTTTTGTTGACTGGGTGTGGGATTATTGAGGGGTCGAGGAGGAGAGCTAGAGCTAGACGAAGTGGCGGTGGCGGCGGTTGAGCTTCTTCTTGAAGGGGCGAGGAGAAAACGAGAAGTCATGCGAGATTGACTTTTATTTCTGGCTTGTAGGTTGAGTATTCATAACAGTTACACTAATCAATTACTATAAAGAGTGTTCATAGCACCTAGACTTTTAAGAAATTATCAAATTCTTGAGTCGTCAATGAAAATTCTCCCAGTGCTCCATAAGTTGAACACATCTAATATGGTCTCAAACAAGATATAGCACTTGCACCAAGACAACACGCCATCAGAATGAGAAAGGATTTGTAATTCCTCTGCCAGTCCGTGCACCACAACCCACATTTAACCCTGCTTCGCGGTGACATCCTCGGTCCTGTGCTCCAATTGCTCTAACTCCTCTGGATTGAAGCGTTTTCCTGTTAAGACATCTCTCTCCTGATGAATAGCAATATGGTTGTTCAACAGATGGCTAGGATCCTTAACGAACAAGGCTGCGACCAAGCCGATGATGCCGAACGGTAGAGTTGCGAGGAACACTCGACGGAAAGCATAGGCATAGGTATCCTTGAACGCCTGTCCGGTTGCCTCAATCACAGCAGCAGTGGCATTAGTCTTCGCAAAGGCGAAAGGAACACCAACAGCATTCTGAATAACAGCAGGGATCAAAGCTCCAAGACCAGCAGGTGAAGGTGAGTATCCAGCTCCGATGGCAGCGGCAGCGATCCGCGTACCGAGCTGCTTGTTGATGATGGACGTCGCGATGGTAGAGAATATGGCGTTGCCGACGCTGCCTCCTGCACTGCGGAAGGTACCAATGAGACCAGCTGAAACGCCGAGCTCCTCTTGAGGCACGAAGAGGCCGGATGCAATGTAGGCGAGGGAGGTGACCCAGGTGAAGCAGCATTGGCCGAACATTTGGAAGACCATCCAGGCATATTTGTGCTCGGGGATGACGGCGGCATAACAAGCGGTGAAGACTGCTTGGATGACGAGCGCGAGGATGATTTGCTGGCGGACATGCTTGATTTTGTGAACTAAAGAGGGAAGAATCCATCCTCCGATGACTCCAGACAAGCTAAATCCATGTCAGCATAAAGTATCTTGCTCGTTGTCGTCATTTTTGGGAAGATTGAGAAACATAAACAGAAGGCTTAGATGAGAACAATTTACTTACTTGCAAGGGATTTGGGTAATTCCTATATCAACAGGCTTGTTTGTGTACATGTAAAGAGTTGCTTGAGGTGCCAGTGTAGCGACCGCCTGCCAGATCATGCCGGCGATGAAGAGAATAATCAGATGAACTGTGAACTCCTTGAACATAGCAAAGAGATGGTATGGGAAGATCGGATTTTTTGGGATCGTGAAGTCATAAACGAAACTGCCGATGAAGATGAGGGCGCCGATAGTAACACAAGCCGCAACCAGAGCTACGGAATAGGAGGACTTTCCAAGATAGGTCAAGCCAACGAGGAAAACTGTCAAACCGATGGTAAAAAGTGCCAAGCCAATGAAGTCCAACTCCTTGAACTCTTGCCATCGAGACTTGTCGTAGTCATGACGAGGATGAGATGGTGGAAAGTAGAATATGGCGGTTCCAATAATGACGGGGACCGAATAGATAATAGCAATATAATAGCACCAACGCCATGAGGCATTGAGGGCTAGCTCATTGGCAATTAAGACACTAAAGCCTGCCCATGGGATATTCATGCAGAATTCGGTCCAGCCGAGCCCAATGCCACTGTACCAGTCAGATTTCATACTCTACTCTTCAGAAAGCGCGGCTGGGCTTACCGATATTTATTAGGAAGCAATTCTGTGATGCCCGGATATGATACGAAGATTACTCCAGCTCCAAATCCAATGATTGTAGATCCGCAAGCAACAATAAGCGTGGTCTGCGCTGTTGCACCAACAATCTTTCGAGAACCAACACTATCAGCTGTCTATACTTGGAAAGGGGGGGTTGGTCAAACAGGGTTAACTCACAGCACCAATCAAGACCATCACTTGCCCCCAAATCAACACATATCGACGGCCAAAGATGTCACTCAAGCCACCCGCGATGGCGAAAGAGACTGCTGAAGCTACCGACCAACCACCAGGAATCCACCCGATATTGTCCATGTCGTCAAGAGCTTGCCCAATCTGGGCGAGAATTCCAACAACGAGAACCAAGCCACAAGCTACTGCGGGAACATAAGACAGGCCCATGAACTAGATCTGAATCAGAAAAGCTAGATCCTCATTCATAAATTTTGCAAATAACTCACGAAAATGGCCATGATGGTCGAGATAGACACCCTTTCGGCCGGGTCTTCCCCCTGTGGAGGAGCTACAGCGTCATTCTGGCTGTTTGAGCTCGAAACTTCTTGCTCTTGACCCGACATGTTCTCAATGCCGTCCATCTGGACCTTCTCGGAGGTATTCTTGTTGTCTGCCATCTTTAGGAAAGTTGAGCTTGCGCAGAAATCCGGGAAATTGTCTGAACGGGTGGTAGAACTCTCTATATAGCAAGAGCTGTCAGCATTGCCTTAGCCTGGCTGGTGATAAGGTTTTTGGCAAATGCATCTCAATGTGGGGCCAATTCCTTATTATTTAAGTAGAAGTGCAAGCTAGTCTCGAATCGCTGTTGTCCGTTTATCGGTAAATGACTTGGGTAAAGCTATAAAACAGAACAAGAGGGGAACAAGCAGACGGATTTTCAGCCTGATTTAAGGGGTCCTATCAATTTGCTAGGATTGAGATGAGATATTAGCAGAACAAATGAAGTTGCACAAATGCCGGGAGGGTTTTGCCGTAAGAGGAACCAATACATTCGGAGCCCGGATTGCTTGATGTCCAATCGCGCACACAGCTTTGTGCGTTGAATATGAAGGCATCCCAACTTAAAGATTCAAATTGGAAAGTTCCGGCTGAGATGTCCAATGTAAACGTCGCGAAGGAGACGAAATGCAATTATGCAATTTAGCCTGACCGTGAGACTGGATGGCGGGTGTCTGATCTGTGCTGCCTCTGGCTTATCATATATTGCTCGAAGTCGCCTCACTCGAGGTGCAGGGTAATATTCTCTCGGAACAACCCATATTACTCCTTCTCGATTCAATGTTCTGCAAACCTGCCAATGCTTGGAGAGGAGATCGAATTGAAGAAGCGTAGCAGGAGGCGAATTGCGCTGGACTACAAGTACTGATGCTTGTATATATAGATATCATTTATTAGGGAGGTCTCTTCACCATGATTCCGAAGCAATGGCTTGGGTGAATTGCAGAAATGTTGTATCAATTGTGAGAGTATTGGAGGTCTTGAAACAGAGAGTTTGAAGGCCCCACCTTAGTCAACCACAGTCAGCCACATTAGTCATGCAAGGCTGCCGATCTGGTGGATGAAATTCCAGCCTTGTACTACGTCTAATTTGGATTCGCGGTGACGCCGTCGAACGAGGATAACAACAAACAGATCCTCCATCGTGCCATTTACATTTATTCCCCTCAACCATATTAGAGATGGAATCTTCACCCAATTTCTCACTCTTCACAAGTCTACCATCAGAGCTCCGAATCAAGATCTGGAGATCGTCATTTCCAGGACCGCGTGTTGTCCCGGTGCGATTCCAGCGACCCTCTAGTCAATACATCTCTGATTCGTCGCCTCCCTCCCTCCTGCATGTTTGTTCCGAGTCACGGTCCCTCTTTTTGTCCATCTACACGAAGCTCATCCTCTCTCCAAAGTACGACTCTGCTGTCTTCGTCAATTTCGCCATTGACACCATCTTCTTCGATAATCTAGACTGCAGCCCGGACGGCGATCTCTCTCTCGACCTTGCAAGAAGTCCCCACCGTACGCGGATACTATCATGTGCGATTGACTCACAGGTGTGGGAGATTTTACGAGTATTCAAGTACGACCCGTTGAGCGAAGTGAGGATGATGCCGAGCTTGAGGACTATGGCACTGGTTATGCTGAGAGATCGGGATGGCGCAGGACACAGCCGAATACAAGCAGACAGATATGGCAGCCAGAACGTCAACTTTAGGATGGACTCGAATACAGTGGAGGCAGAGATAATGCATGTCCAGGGGTGGGTTGATATTCTGAGGACTGATTTGCAGCAGCCGCTGGAGCTGCTCTGGACTGGCGACATGCCCAACGTGCAGATGTGGATATGGTGATGAGATTGGTTTGGTGCTATTACAAGGGCGTGAGTGGTAATCGTGTCTTGGATTTCATTCTTCAGCACGAATAAATCGAGACCTGCGCATTGCACATCTTGATTTGCAGGTATTGATTTGGTGGCAGTCCATGTGGCGTACGTCTAAAGCTCTTCCCAGCAGCCAGTGCAACCATTGGTTTATTGAAACTCTTGGAGTCAAAGATCTTCCGCAAATGATTCCGGGGAACATTGGACAAGCCGTCAGTACTGCTGCCATCCAGGAATAATCTTGTCATGGTCAACTCAAGTATGTCCTGCCAATCTCGCTTTATCGTAAGTTTCTGCGATCACGGGAGATCGTCAAAGGATTGTCGGGAAGACATGAGTTCTGACATCGATTGAAATGAGATTGTTTGTCACTATAGGTCGCAAAATGACTTGATCTGGACACGGACCGAAAGAGCAAAAGCTTACTGGAAGTTCGGCTCCCGATGCTGCATGCCTCATTATTAGTGGCTGAGCCAATGCGAAGGGAAGGCAGTTAAGAATCCCCCAGTCTAGACTAGGTCTGACGGCCTGCAGCATCCTTTCGAATCTCCGTTGAGGTACGGGGTTTATCCTTTATTTAGCGTCGGACAATTGGGTAATACTCGTAGCCATATTTTGCACCAACCTATCAAATACCTTCAGTCACATGATTTTGATCTTCTTCGACAAGAGCTCCCTTTAACATTGTCCAGCCGCCAGCGGAGTTACTCGCTTTCATGCAGGCTGACTGTCAGATGTCAGAACGCCCCATTCTTTGACTGCTTTTCTACTGCATAAGTTACATCGAGTCTTCTATTCGCTGGACTTTGTACAATTGCGATATGAAAATCAGGGTGAGCGCTTTTTGTAATGTCTACCTTGCAAGGGTCACAGAAGTTTAAACAGCGTGCTATCCCCGTGAAAATGGATGCTCTCTACAAGAATCATTTTCCTTTGCTACATAATTTTAACTTTCAAAAGATGAAGTACTCCCTAATGTCGTGGGTTCTTATAGGACTCACGTGCCCCCTATCACTTGCTCTTGCCAGTTCAAGACCACAGTCAAGTTCAAATACCAAGACAATTCCGGCAGCGGCAGTCACAGGAGACGTCACGGCAAATTTCGAATCCGAATGCAGTCTGGATGGGTCTCAATTGTCAGCAGTCAACAATAGCTCATGGGACTGGTGGTATTTCGATGCTGTTTCACCGGATGCAAAGTCTAATGTAGTTGTTGTCTTTTTCACAGCTTCTAGCATGGGCTTTCCATTCGTTGGGCCCTCAGAAGACGTTACACGCTTCGAAATTCACGCACTCTTACCCAACGGAACCCTGTTTAACGCTTTGATCTCGGCTGAAGAAGCAGTCATTACCACGGTGGGAGAAGGATCGTCGGGGGATTTCAAGGGAACTAATGCTTCATGGACCGGAACGCCCGACCTGAAATACTACAAAATTGAAGTCAACTCACCTGCCAATGGCGTGTTCGGAACCTTCAACTTAAGGTCTGTAGCTCCAGGCCACTACCCATGTGGCCCGGTTCGCTCGGGAGAGAACATAATGGTTACACCGGAAATCGGTTGGGCAAACGCTGTGCCAGATGCCGTAGCTGATGTGGACTTTACTTTGGGAGGCACGAAGCTTGCGTTCGAAGGCGTGGGATATCATGATAAAGTATCCCCTCTTCTACGAATTTACCTTCCTGCATTGCTGACTCGAGGGTAGAACTGGAGCAATCAACCTTTCACAAGCTTGGTCGCAAGTTGGTACTGGGGCCACGGCCGCTTAGGAGACTACTCAATCGTCTGGTTCGACACTCTCGGCGCCGATGGAAATGAATACGTCAGTTCATACGTTTCAAAACATGATAAAATCATTGTATCGAATTGTGATGCGGGATCGATCAAAGTTCGACCCAGTGGGGTCAACAGTACATACCCGCCAACGGTCAGTACCGGGAATCCGGGCGGATTCACAATTAAGATAGATTTGGGAACAGAGGGTACAATGAATGTGGATGTCACCGCTACAGCTGTTACTTTGCAAGGGGCTAATCTCTATACTGAGTGGATTGGGAGTATTAACGGGAGTGTAAATGGTGGGGTACAGTTGACTGGGGTGGCATTGTTCGAGATGTTTAAGTTGGCAACTTAGACTTCGGATTAGTGGGATATGTTGGGACTATTGCTGTCAAATAATCAACGGTCCTAATTGCTCAATATATATATCTCCATAGCGCCGAGGCACAAGCAGAGAAACTAATTGATAAGGGAGTGCAAAATCTAGTAGCGAAGACATCACGCCTAGTGGCCCAGAAAGATTTCGAAGATAAACACGTTCAACTGTAAAGGCCGAAGCTTTATGGTAGATTCACACAGAATGACGCCGAGCATACTTCGGCGAATCAATTCTAAAAGTAGATTTCTTAGGTCTCTCTCTGTATTTCTGTGTAAAGATCAAATCGAAATACATGACTTCAAGCGTATCTCTGCTCATCCACAGGGAGGTAGGAAGCGAGTTAACCAATCATCCAAATAGCATTATTTCTGTGACATCCAAAAAGTGTTTATTCTGAGCAATAACTAATTACTAAAATAATATTATTTGTACTCGTATAACCTTTGCTCTAAGTATACATCTCAGTGTTCATCCATGACATTGGTTTCTTTCCCTCACCGTCCAGTCCTACTGTGTTCTTCTAGTACTGTCACGTCCTGTGAGTATGAGGTATCTTGTATGATCCATGGGATCTATCGGGACGATGTAGAAAGAAGCTGGAGGCATCTCAGCTAGCGAATCTCTTCGTGCTCGCTCTTGTGGTTCTTCCCCTTTCCACATTTGGTCGAGAACCGCATGTCCAACGTCATCAATGAAGTCACTGAAGACTTGGTCGCTTCTCTTATTGGGGAAACTTAGGCCATTTTTGTAAGTGTGAGGGAGTAAAGGAGCCCACCAATTGATATAGGAGTGTGATGAGCGGTGAGGGTCCGTCATCTACTTCGGGGGCTGGGATTCCTTCGATTGAGTGCTTCTCGTCTTTCTGTATCACTGTAAAGGCTAGCAAAGCTTCATAGAAGTTGTGAAGAAGTTGATAATTTCTGTGAACATCGGGAGTATTGCATGAACATCGACTGCTGACGCTTGATTGAAATTTGGACATCGTCGCCGGAGTATAAATTTATGGTTGGTCTCTGCAAGCATCGATTCGTATAAAATGAAGCGGGTAATTTGCAGTAATCTATTAATGTATGCTTGAAAGCCTTTCTGAAGATTTCCTGGTCGCCAAACTTCAGCCTTGCATGACGAGGTTTTGACGTGAATGTGGAGATAGAAACAGAGCTGAGAAAGCGTTGCTTTCTGCCGACGCCACTCAAACCACTTGACACCACACTCGGAGATGGGGCACTACAAGGTTTTCAAGGGCGCCTTAATCAAAACCGAATATATTACTAGTCCACCAAGAGAAGAGATGAAAACTCACTCAATAGAACTCAATGCTGTTGTCACCTGGAAAACAATACCAGCCACTCACTCCCGAATCTCTCTTTGGATCTCCAGGAACCGCTGTAACGTCATCTCAGATTGCAAAATAGCAGAGACTTGGCATGGGTATTGGGAAAGGTCGTGATGATCTAAAGATATGAGCCCTCGTCAAAAGAACGTTAATCCGTCCAGATCGGGATCTATTGCGCTAACTTCAAAGCAAACCCCAGAACACCTTCTAAATCATATGGTATCGTGTATCGCCAGTAAATGCAAATGATGCGCCTTTATGGTGAAATGAAACTCCTATCGATTCCTACCATCTGTGCAGTCCACATGCGCAATCTTGTGTTTATGATCAGAACTTCCGCCCTGAATGACAACGGCCGTTAGTTGGCCTCCCTTCAGGCAGCCCGTATCAATCCCAATGCTGTAATCGGCAACTTGCAGCCCACGTTTAGAATCATGGCCATATATGACCGTACTTCGGTCCTTTTTGTGCAGGCTTTTCTGGAATTTGTTCCAAACCTGTTAAATGATCAGCATATATCAAATGAGCCAGAGATCATCGCAAGGAAGATATACCTTCATCCAACCCACACCATCCCTATCCTCGCTTGGCACACCATCTTTGATAGTTCTCATGTTCATGACCATAAAAGGATCTTGCTTCTTTAGCTCAACATTTGGTGCCAGACCAGCATGTACGACAATCACCTCACCCAGGGATCCCAGCTGTCCAACTCTCAGGATCACCGGGCATTTCTTCAACCACTTGATTCTCTTCTGCCCTAGCGCTCTCACAAGAGCTCGATCTTTGTAGTCCCCGTGGCTGAAGCTCACCTCCTCCAGTGCATCTTGTAATTTATCTCTTTCCTCGCTGGGCCCTGGGGTATCCATGGAAAGATGGTCAGCAACCATATCGTCGTATGTCAGAATAATGCGATCTTCATGGTTCCCTCTTATGCCAGTAGCACCGAGCTTCATCGCCAAATCCACAACGCCAGGGGAGTCCGGGCCTTTCGAAATCATATCCCCAGCAAGTATCAAATGATCGTGCTTCTCATCGAAATCGACTTTAGCCAACAGAGCTTCTAGTGCCTCTTTCATGCCATGTACATCGCCAACAATCACTAACTTTCCAGAATGTCGGTGTTTCCCCGTCTCAGGCAGGAGATTCGCAGGGAGGTCCATCAGCTGAATCATCTCTGTAAATTCAGGTCGAGCATTGAGGCCATACTCGTCGCCCCCATTTTCCGTTGACTCTGGTTTGTTTAGTCCGCTAGATTCCATGGTGTTGGCTGGGCCGAAGAGCATATATGCTGCCCAAGACAGCACCAGAAAGAATATCAGATACGCGACTATTGGTCGCCCTCGAGTCTTCTTGGTGCTCGAGCCCCGCCTCTCCCGGTGCAGAGGTAAAGGGGGCATTCGGAGAATGTTCGATTGGACGATTTGAAGACGCTATACTCTTTGGAGAGGTTCGTTCGCGGTGCAACTTTGCGGAAAAGCGAAGACTGGTTTCCTTCTATTGTATATCCGAGATCGATCAGAGGCAGCCTACATCAGGATCTCATATATGTGCTCTGTGTTGTGCCATTCTTCGAAAGTTGATCATAGAAATTTCGTTGCTTTTGCCGCGAATGCCGTTTCTTGCGCTTTGGCCCCTTATGACGCGTTTTCTCTGGCTGCGCCAACCTTATTTTCACTGCAGCATCAACCCTGAAACCCAACTTCTCTACTTCTCTCCTATCCTCTGAAGCTCTGGTCATCCGAGTTATTTCAAATCACGGACATGAATACCAATCATAAATTCCATGTCGTTCGAGGAACATTAATTAGGTCTCAATTCTGTCCAGGAAAATATATGAGCCACATTATTAGCTGAGCTACATGGAAACTTTCAAAATTTCACGGATCAAGTGACTACATCACACAAGGCTGTGATTTCCACTTGCTAACCAACCATCCGCTTGCTAGCCTGTTACTTTGTATGCAAGAAATTGTTGTTGGATTAGAGAGCTTTTGGGTGTTGCACAGCTGCAACATTCTATCTCTCAACGCTCTAACAGAATGCACTTCTCACTATCCAGTATCGCCCACGATTGGTTTGCATAGACTTGACTTTTTGCAGCGCTTACCTTCGCGTGAGATAGCCATCACATACGAAGAGTACTAAGCCAAACTTGAACGCCACTTTTAGCGGATAAGGATTTCCTTTGTTGTGAAGTCCGCAAAGGGTACTATTTGGAAGGCTGCGCTTGACATTGAGTATCATGGAAGCTGCTTCTTTATTGGCAATTTCAAATCATTGTCTCGGGACGGTTCTTTATCTCTTGAGGTGTGCGGGCCTTCAGGTTATGTTGTACGCTCTGTCCGCTAGCCTCTGAACATTCTCGAATCAGTCTTCTACTTAGTATATATCTCTTCGTCAAGCAGCTATTCCCATCTAAAATTTCTTGACCATAATTATCGCGCTATTATTCGGCCAAATCAATTGGTTGCATTTCCAAACTTTTGCAGCTAACGCAGGATCAGAAGTCTGCTACAATGGCTAGCAAGCCGAGTGTGCCTAGTTCATTGGGAGCTAGTTCCGAACCCACTCCCTCCCGAGCATCATCTCCTGTTCCATCGCCCACTAGAACTGAATCTCCCAACGCAACCTCCGCCAGTGCATCTTCGTCCACTCCATCTTCACCAACTACAGGATCGGCCACTGAGTCGGTACCAAGCTCCCCTGGGGGCATATCTTCATCTGCTAGCCTCCCGATTGCACCGGGAACAAATATCAGACAGCGTAAATCGAAACTTCTGAAGAAGAATAAGTCGTATTTCGAGAAAATTGGTCCACCCTCACCAAAGCAAATCAAGCAGAATGCAAAGGGACTCTTCCGCCGATTAATCGGATGGATTTACGCTCATTCTTTTGGGACCAGCGATCACGGTGATTGGTAAGCGCTATCATCAAGACCGTGGAAATGTTCTCATAACTGGTACTGATCGTAGCATAGTATCCGTTTTATGGTTTCTCTTCGTCACCATCCCAGTATCTTTCATTAAAATCTGTTGTGAGGACTCCTCTGCCAAATAACCGGAAATTATCAGACTGATGAATCTTTAGCTTATGTGATCTATTTCGTCTTTGTTACTATTCCAGCCAAATTTTCGGAGTTTACACGTTAGTATTTCTGGGTGGAGTCGACAATTCATTCTCCACGCAAACTAAAGTAGAACAGGACATATGTCAAAGTTACCTGGACGATTCATCAAGTACACGAGTAAGTACATGTATTTCACTTGTTTAAAGATCATCGGTGTTGACAAATGATTAGCTGAGTCTGCTCGACACGTGTTTATAACAATTCCCAAGGATCTCTGGGTCTTTTGCAGTAAGTCTAAACTCCAGGTGCAGATGGAATCGAAATATATATATAATTAAACGCTGACCATAATCAGAATTCTGGCTGTGGGTCTTTTCGTTTTAATGCCTTGCGTGGTAGTGGAGGGGTCTATAAAATACCTTGGCAATAAAAGCACAAATCTTTTGGGACGATACCAAAGATTCAAGATCACTATCTACGGTGTGCGCATCAAACTTGGCTGGTTAATCACCATGCTTTTGGCATTTTTGTACTACCGACATAGTATTATACCGTACTGCGACCCATGGAGGGATAATGACGTTGGCATTGTGTCGGGATTTCCACTTTCGGGTTTTGTCTCGAGTGTGCTTTTATTGCCTTGCTCTCAAGCGGATGCTTCCAGGAGTTCGGCAATCAATAACCTTGTGCAATACCACCATCTCTCAAACGTTTCTGAGGCCATTGCCGAGCATAAGATCGACTACGACCACCTATACTGGCTGTCGGAAAATGCCAAGATAGCATCGGATACCCTGGTAAACAAACGACGGAAGCGAGAAGGAGACAAAGAGTACCATGGCGTGCTCGATCTACAAATCTAGTTGAAGAAGGTCGGCCCATTCGTTCTGGACTTTCTTCAAGCAAGAAAAGACGTATTAGAAGAGATGAAAGAGGGCCTTCACGACTACAACTTGCAACTTCAATACGAGAAGGACAACTACAGGTGGAGCGAAAAGGCAGACTTATCCTTTGGGGTAGAGTTTGACGAATTTGTGGGGAGAAGATGGGCATTGAAAATGAAATTTGAAAGCGCACTGAGCGACATCAGCGATCGCACCCTTGACGCAGTCAAGCACAAGGCCGACAGACTGTATGCAAAGCTTGGCGAAGGCAAAGCGCTGTTCGAGAAGATCGGTCATTACTTCATACTCAATCGCTACCTGCAAAACCACCCGAAGGCAACTCACGACCAACGCACCAGAGACTTTAACGAACGCCTTGGAGGGAAGAGGGACGAACTTGATGGTTACTCCAAGGCGATCAAGAAGCTCGACTACGCAGACTTGGGACTGGCTGTGGATGATTATCTACATCAGTTCAGACAAGCAAGGAAGCTTCTCAAACCCGCTGTGGCTGCCTATGGAATTGACAAGGTGGCCTCAGTGTACCCGCATTTTCCCCATTCAAAGAAAGATACAAAGGAGAGACTTGCTCGAGAATTTGATGTGCGAGATGCCACAATTGCACGCTGGCGAAGGATCTGCAGGGTGAAGCGGCGAAGACGGAGGCGGTATTGCGTAAGATCGATGTTCTTCTTGCAAGTAGGTTTGGTTGGAAATTTTAAAGCGAATCTCCTCTATTTTGTACGTTTAGAGTTTAAATGTTTTCCTTGATAGTATTTTGATATTCTGTCTGGCTCCTTCGCCTAATGAACGGATTATGCATAGCTTGCGTGATGAGAATGAATACAGTCCCAACTCCTCAACAGAGCCAATTCTGTCGGCCTGAATGCACGATATTGCCATGTTTACCTCTGACGTAGTATTGAGCCCTGTTTTCCATCAAGTACAGTCAGATCACGTGAGTGTCACCACAGGTACTGCCCACTTAAGCGAAGTTACTCTACCACTTGCAACTACTTCCTTGAGAATATAGCGTTTCCAAAACGGCTTTTCCTCGAACTTTCCATTTTATGACCGTGCAATACAGACACTTTCATTCCTTTTAAGCGTCCAATGAACGACAGAAGAGAAGCATGTTATACCAGCATCTCGCTGGGATTAACCGCCGCGGTAGCTTGCGCCTAAATGACGCCCAGATTCCGGGCCCCACAACAACAAGCCTCTGCCCGAACCTCCACAGTGCCAAGAACGCCAATTGAAGCTTCACATTGGCTCATGATGGCTCAATGTTTGCTATTTGTGTTGGTGGTGTTCTTCTTTGCATTGTCCGTTTTGGGAAGGACCCCACAAGCATTCTTCCCACGGCATGACCCGAATTTCTCGACTGCTTGCTTGAATTTCGAGCCACTCAAGTACGTCCCAAACGCAGCAGTAAATGCCCATGAATTTGTCCCGGCAGGCACGACCCTTCAATTTCCAGATAGTGATCCCAGCTGCGGAACGGCGAACCAAACGATCTCTGTTGATATCTGCCGGATCGCTTTGAATATCAGCACTTCAGTTAGATCTGGTATTATTTTCGAGAGCTGGCTACCGCGAAACTGGACTGGGAGATTCCTGGCAACTGGAAATGGAGGCATTGATGGATGTATCAAGTATGATGACATCAACTATGGCAACATAAACGGTTTCTCCGCTGTTGGCTCCAACAATGGGCACAACGGCACTGGAGGAAGTGCCTTTCTTAACAATCCTGAGGTTTTAAAGGACTATGTATATAGATCGTATGTTTCACCCGCTGTTGCTGGGGTCCTGGCTCACAAGATAGGCTTCACACTATCACCGAAGCTGGGAAGAACTTGACAACAGCTTTCTATCCAACACCGGTGAAAAAATCTTACTACCTTGGCTGCTCTGGAGGCGGAAGGCAAGGAATAAAAGCTGCAGAGATGTTCCCTGAAGACTTCAATGGCATCGTTGTTGGCGCTCCAGCAGTCAATTTCAACAACATGACGTCTTGGAGAGCTTCGTTCTTTGACAAAACTGGAGCCCCGACCTCGCTCAATTTCATCCCGGCCAGTGCTTGGCAGGGCTTTATCCATGATGAGGTTCTCAACCAATGTGATACCATTGATGGCGTAGCAGATGGGATCATCGAGGACCCGACACTGTGCGAGTTCCGTCCAGAGTCGTTGATCTGCAGCGCTGCTCATAACTCAACGAATTGTCTCAACGAGGCACAAGTCGAGATTGTCAGATCAGTACTTTCTCCACTCTATGGTGCGAGCGGGGAGCTTGTATTCCCAGCTATGCAGCCAGGTAGTGAAATAATGGCGGTTCAGAAACTGTATGCTGGAGCTCCGTTCCCGTATTCTCTGGTAAGTAGAACGCTCGGTCTCCGACTTCAAGCTAATTGATATCAGGACTGGTTCAGATACGTAATATACAATACCAGCACATTCGACGATACCAATTTCAGCGTCGCAGACATCACCTCAGCACAAGCACTAAATCCATTTCATGTTCAGACCTACCCCTCTAACCTCGGTAATTTTACAGGATCTCACAAGGGCAAATTACTTGTTTTCCACGGCCAGCAAGATCAACAAATCACCTCTTTCTCCACCGAACGATTCTACAACCATCTAGCTGAAGGCATGGCGCTTCGCTCCTCCCAGCTAGACGAATTCTTTCGTTTCTTCCGTATCAGCGGCATGTTCCACTGCAATAGTGGGCCAGGCGCATGGATGATTGGTCAATCTGGATCTGGATCAATGGGATTTGATCCAGAGAGCAATGTCCTTGCAGCAATGGTACAATGGGTTGAGGAGGGGTTTGCTCCTGAGGCTATCCTAGGCACGAAATTTGTGAACGATGCTGCAGCAAATGGGGTAGAGAGAAGTAGGAGGCATTGTCGATTTCCCTATAGAAATACGTATATTGGAGGGAATGCGAGTCTGCCACAAAGCTGGGAATGCATTGTCCTAGATTTCGCGGGACATTGAAGTTGGTACAATGGGAGAAGCTGGTACAATGGAGAATGCTTGTACATTGAGGATAAGATGACACAATAAAGATTCTAGTCATCCGAAGTATGATGGGTTAAAAATGTGAGGATTTAGACGATCATAAACATCAGGTAAAAGCAACGATTCTCTATTTTCTAAAGTCCTGCAAAAAGAAACTCGACTATCGGCTAGAATCGAGCATAAAAACAATGCAAATATCGACTATCATACATAGAATTAATTTCCCGCCCATGTCTCACAACGCACCACTCATCTCAGTATCTCCATTCATCTCCACAGCTGGGACGATCCAAGGATACTCCTCCTCCAGGATCTCGATACAGGTCAGGTGATCTAGGGTAGGGGCGTCTGGGCCTCGGTCTCCCTTGCTCCGGTTGACCAGAAGCTCTCGGATAATGGGCTTGAGATCACCCTTAATCATTTCCAGGACTTGTAACAAGCGTTGCTTGCCCTTCAGAGTCATGGCGAAGCATTCGTAGAAGCTGCCGAGGGTCTCGGGACGAAGGTAGGAGCCTGAGAAGAGGTTGCGATAGAACGTGATGCCGGCGTCAGAAGCGCGGTGGTGAAAGTTGGCCATGTATGCCGAAGCAATGAATTGGCGGACGAGCGTGAGCGCTTGCCAGAAATAGATATCTTCACTGTAGATGGCGCGGCCAGGGATCGAGTTGTCAGTCTCCATATGCAGCATTCGGCTAGGGTAGAATTCGACCAGTCTGCGCTCAACTCGCAGCTTCTTGTCCTTCAATTCCCTAGCCTTCTTCACAATCAAATCCCAGATCTGACGGCCTAACTCTCCATGCTTGCCTTCCTTATCCATCAGGAGCTCTTCGTCGATACCGCCTCGGAGATGGAATTTGCCGACAATGTGGATGATGGCCTCACGGAATATCAAAGGGGACTGGAGACGAGCGGCCAAATGAACCCAAGACTCGGGCCGAAATTCGAGGTGCTTCCAAAGGACGATGTTGAGTCGAAGGAGGTTTGCCTCAACGGTTGCGCGGACGGCTGGGACTGCTTCGAGGTACGTGGCGGCTTCGACCAGTTTGTGAGCATCAAGGATGTATTCACGAGCTTCAGGATCGCTGGGTTTGCTGACAAAATCAGGCTGGATATTGTAGAGGCACTTGAAGAAGTTGTCATAGAGTTTATTGTATTGTGGCTGAGCGTCCAAGCCATTCACGTTGAGAGGCATTTCGAACAGGCCGAGGCTGTTCTTTTTGTCGAGAACACCCTGCGAATGTCAGCGTATGATCTCCTCTTGAAATCTTCACAGTTTTCGAAGCTGCACTGAAAAACATGTGGTCTGACTTACGACTGCCTTGAACGACTTGAAGATAAGTCCTTCAGGATCACTGTACTTCGCATCGGGCTCTTCAATCATGATGAGCTTCCACCTAATCGTCATACCGTCCTCGCGTTCTCTTCTCTTGATATGAAAAGCATCTTGCTTGGCGATGATACTCTTGAGAACTGGAGAGGCATTGCACAGGATGGTGCTGTGCAAGGTCCATGTCTTATTGTCGAGCGGAGAAATGATCAACACATCGCCATCACGGAAGTTAGGGTACCCGTGGGACTCAGCACGAGCAGCTTGCTCAACTTCAAGGTGCTGAGCAGGGGCTCGCTCAATAAGTGAAGGCTTTCGAACTAAAGGACTGCCGACCTCTGGTACAATTGATGGTCGCGGGGCAGCACCGTCAACTTCTAGTCTTACAACACCACCAGAAGCCGTCGAATGGTGCGTCCATCGAGTAATTGGCTGCTGTTTCGTAGTTCCATAATCTTTTGGGGTCTCTAGAGTGATAGCTCTCGATACTTCATGGATAGGAGTCTTTCCGGCATTAGCAGGGGAGCTCCAGTTAGGAGGAGTGGCTGTCTTGGCAATCTTGGGGTTCGGGGCGTTTGAATGACATGAACTTAGTCGGCGCTTCGGAGTCTTCGGCTCGACAGTATCTGACTCTTGGGCTCCTGACTTGATAGTCTTTGGCGCAGCGGCCTTTGGTTTGGTAGCTGTCAGGGTCTTGCGAATTGGTGGGTTGTTGGATCTCTTCGAAGGAGCAGTCTCCTGGCCGGCGGTAGGAATGACTGGAGCACTGGAAGTTTCTTGGCCACCAAGAGACATCTGGGCTTTGTTAGACTTTGGTGCTGTAGTTTTCTTCGACGAAGGAGCATGGACTGGAGCACCAGAGACCTGTCTATCAACGAGAGTCATTGCCACATTGGTGGTCTTTGTAGCAGTCTTCTTCGTGGTAGTAGTGCGGACAGGAGCATCAGTGCTCTCTTCATCTGCAAGGGTCATTGACGCCTTGGCAGTCTTTGGTGCAGTCTTGTTCATGGCAGAAGTACGGACCGGATCACCAGAGCCCTCGCCATCAGCGAGAATCGCTACTTTGGTTGTCTTGGGAGCAGCAGCCTTCTTCGTGGAAGAAGTACGGACTGGGGCCATGGCAATCTTTGAGATATCAGTTTTCCCATGGATCGAAGTAGCGACTAGATTAGCTTTGTTGGCAAGGTCTTGATCCCCAGTCGGATGAAAAAGTTCCTTGTGGGTGGAGGTAGAAGTGGCAGCCGTATCAGAACTTGATGTTCTCCATCGCCTCTCCTTCCCAAAATCCTTGTTCAACTGAGCATATGGGGAGATGAAATGGGTTCGAGTGTCAGATCTTGAAGATTCAAGGTTGTTGGTGAGAATTTGGCGAGGAGGCTCTGGATGAGGCGCAGGGAGAGGAAGGCCGAACTTCGATGGACCCCAAAGCACTTCGCGAGGAGTAAGTGGGCGTGGAGCAGGCACCGGGTCATCAGGTTTTCGTCCATAGAACTCAACCGTGCTGGGCATTGGACGACTCTCCTCACGCGTGGGAGTGGCGACTAGCGCACCAGGTCTCAATGGATCAGTGAAATGACCCATGTTGATTATTGGACGGCCCTCCAGGCGCGTTGGGGTAGCGATACGCCCATCAGAGCTAGACGGGCCAGAAGTATCGGCGTTGAGCAATTGACCATGATTGCCTTGGCGAATGGACGTGGCATCTGCCGTACTAAAGCTCGTAGGACTAGCCAGACCATTCGTCCTGATTACTTTCGAGGTGCTCCTGTGTACTGCATAAGCAAAGCTCGACGGATCGGGTGGATCGTCCGTATAATCCACGGACTCGTCATTGTTTAAGATGACGTACTCAGCCATTGCGGAAGTTGACGAGCAGTAATTGTAGTTACGTTTGTGGATCGAAGCGAGGAGCGAAGTCGGATTGGATGACGGGCGCAGCGACTGGTAGGCTACAGAGAAATCAGTGGCTGGAACAATTAGGGTATCTGAGATGTCATAGCACGCTGATGGACTTACAGGCACTGCAAGGAGCGAGGTCAGGAAGCTAACTGATTACCTTCGTGGCAATGCAATGGGGATTGATTGTGTTGCTTTGAAGAGCAGAGAGCCCAAGACGGGTTATATTCGCTAACGTGGCTAAGAAAATTAACAATTGACACCCGAAGGACACGAAAGTGAAGCGGCCGTGCCTCAATAGTTTGCTATCTATGACTTGAGAGTACTAGAGTCGTAATAAGTGGTTTGTACCCTCAAGTTAGCAAAGTGTGGTTTTGTTTGTGTAGCCCGGTCTTACTTCAACTACTATTATCGATCCGTCGCAGCTTCTCGCGACGAGACGCTGTTAGGTTTCGTATTGAGCTCTTTAAGGTGAGAATGTTGATCTTGCCGTTTCTGCTCAGCTTCAATAAGAGGGTTTGCGAACTATTGTGTCGGGTCCTCAAAGGCGAACTCCTGCCATCAGGATACTCAGCCGTTCGGTTCAGCTTTCGCAATGAGGTGCGGCGTTATTGTGTACAGAGCCCTCGAAGACGAGAATCATGCTTTAAGCACACTATGCTCTTGGGTATGAACTACTGATTGTTCGTGAACATCAATTGTAAGAGCGTGGTGGCAGAGCTTGGTTGTTTCGACCTGTATCTGTGAGCGGAAATTTTAAACTATTGAGCAGATCAAGAACCAGAGGTAGGATCTGTCGAAAGAGAACTGGTGAGCCAAGTGTCAATAAGTGAATTAAGGCCCGAGAGCCATAAATACTAGATTGTGTGTGTAGCAAGATGGAAGCAGGTAGTGTTGGTAAATAAGAGAGGTGGCTTACGTAAAGGTGGTAGTACAAGAAGGAATTTGAGTTGTTGTGAAGGAGGAATAGGAGGGATGAAGTTTTGGACAGTCCTCACAATGATGTCGTCTCTTATTACTGCACTCTCTAGTATACGAGGATCATATTATTTTCACCGTCCGAAAAGGGAAGGAGCCTTCAGCGAAAAGTGAATGAACAAGATGGTCTCTGCTAACCTGAAGTTGTTGTGAAGGGGGAAGGTTAGTGGTGAGCATTTGTACGGTTCTCCTAATATCATTAATAAACACTCAACCTAGTACGCGAGGATCATATTCTTTTCACTATTTGAAAAGGGAAGGTGGTGGAAAGCCAATAAATAAGATGATTTCAGTCATTAATCGATTATTTAGCGGCCAATGATCAAATTCCTTACTGTCCAAGAAGAGAAGAAGCCCTGAACAGAAAGTCGACATAGACAGTGATACCTGCTGCCAATTTGCTTCAAAGGGTCAAAGATGAATTTCTTGCACCATCCAAAAAGACAAGAAACCTGTTGCTGAAGGTGGTTAAAAGGGTTTCGTGCAAATCGACTGACGGCATAGTAGACGAAAGTGGATTTGTGCGATCTGAAAGAAAGTCTTATTTTAAGCTGCATTGAACATAGGGTTGTTATACTCTATATTCATCAATTGTGTGTTAGTTATGAAAAATTGAGGTAAAAAAGGAAATGCCATGTTCCAAACTCCAAACTCAGTATTTGGAAACTACTATTGATATTGTTCCCACTACCGAAGTGGAGAAAACATTGGCGTAGTGAACAATTAAAAGGTGGAGTGATTTATATAAAACTTGCGGAACATCATTATTCCTAGTCCAATGAAATGGAGAACGAAGAATTATCCATAGAAGAAAGTGAGCAAAGGCACAGATGATACTGAATAAAAGAACTAATAGAAACAAAAACAGATGACAGATACGCAAACTTATAAACGCGAAGAAAGTTGGGCGCCCTCAGATCAGCTCTCAAAGTTCTCATCGCTAACACTTTCCAACTCCATCGCCACCGAAGCGACGACAGAGAGTAGGTTGGCCTGCAATTTTGGCTTTTTGGACACTTGGTCATCACTGGGCAATGAAGGCTTCTTGAAACGTCGAACCATGAGCAACCTTGTTGCCAGGGTTTCTCTCTATTGCGATCGAATTCGAAGGATCTATACTGTGGTAAGCAATTGCAAGGAAAGATCCACGAATCTAGGACGACTTACCAAGCTGCTCCGATTGAAAACTATATTCCACTTTCACTAATGCTTCGTGCCAATCCACTACCTCTCTCATTGCCCGAAAGCCTCGTCCCCGACCCCCCACCAAGGACTCAGCCCCCAAGCCACGAGTGTCGCAGTTTCAAGCTAGCATCTCAAGAGGAGCTGGATGTCGTCATTGCAGCCCGAGCCTCTGCCCTCAACAACACAGATCGAACCCACACAGCAAAAAAGTTGAAAGGGACGCCGAAGTTTCAGTTGCCGAACCTGCTAAGATCTCTGTTCAATGCTCACACATCTTCAACCATAAGGTTTCCCAGAGGCTGAATCGTTTTTAAGCTCGTTGATGATTTATCGTCACTGCAGGTTGTGTTGGTGAAGAAGGAGGATGAAGAGAGACGCGACGGAGGTCTATCTACGCGATCCTAAGCTAATTCTTGGCGCCTTACGATAAGTGGTTAGCTTCACCGGTGCTTTTGTTCTCTTGGTGCCGCTAGTGTCGGAGGCATAGTTTTTCCGAGCCGAAACTCTTTTGTTTCCTCCAAGGATTCTGACCGGCAGCACGACACAACTCAAGGTCAGCTTTCTTACAAACCTTTCTAGAAGCATAGTCGCAATCATGGTGAGTTCGAATAGCTACTAGAGTCTTTTCACCAGTTTACTAATTGCCCACATAGGCGCGAAATTCAGAAAAAGCCCAGTCAATGCTCTTCCGCTTCCGTGAAGCACAAGCAGCAGACCTAGGAATTATCGATGCCGGACGAACTCGCCGGCCCAAGATGATCACTGAGGTGACATCAATTCCAAACTGTGAAAAGTGGCGCGGCCAGGTCCTGAAAGAGATCTCGCGCAAAGTCAGCAAGATCCAAGATCCGAGCTTGAGCGATTTCATGATCAGAGATTTAAATGATGAGATCAACAAAGCTATGCGGGAGAAGCATATGTGGGAGGTTCAAATTAGGAATTTGGGAGGTCCGAATTATATGCGTGGTGGTGGGAAGGTGTATGATGAGGAAGGCAGAGAAATACCAGGCAGTGGGAAGGGATACAGGTCCGTTATGATGGAATGATTGGGGTTGAACGCGCGCTGACTGGTGATTCTAGATATTTTGGACGGGCAAGAGAGCTTCCTGGGGTCAAGGAGATGTTCGAGGCTGCAACCCAGAAACCTCGAGAAGACAAGCCTCTGGATTCGAGGGCAGATTTACGGAAGCAGGTTGACGCGTCGTACTACGGATATAATCTCGATGAAGAGGATGGCACGTTGCTCGCGTATGAGACTCAGAAGGAGCAAGAGGCTTTCGACAATCTCTTGGCTGGTAAAGATGGAAAAGCTCCGAAGGGCTGGGAGCCATTACCAGGAGATGCTGGGGATGGTGAGGGTTGGAGATTACCTACGAGTGAAGAAGTACAGGAGGAGTTGGTCGAGAGGAGACGACGAAGATTACTTGATAAGCTGGGTTAGCATTCAAGACATCTGGTTTCATCGAATCATCACGCAATTATGGCCACGAATCAAGCTGCACAAGTATCGGATGAAGATGTAAGTTTCGAGCATAATCTCGGCAGTCATTTCGAAACTCTGCGACTTGAGTCTACAAAGGTAATAGCAAGTGCGGATAATTTCAAATCTCAAATCTCTCAGGGGTAAAAGACAGTTACATTTCCATGCACCCATAAGTACTAGTTGCCATCATTCTCTTAAGGACATCAGTCCGATTAGTGCTTTACGTTTCTCGATGCACGTTTCAGATAGCAAGGGTTCTGGTACAAAAGAGCAACTCTGCCTAAATTCCTAAAACAGCAAGTTCTATCAGATAAAAGAATGAAACTATCCTAGGTGGAGTTCATCGCAAAGAGCGAGAGAAGGAATTAGTCCCATTCACTTATCGGTAAAGCATCGCCTTTTGCCAACTTATTAGCGTCTATAGTCAACCTCTTCGAATTCTCCTTGAATAGTTCCAGAACTTCTGCCTGTAGAGAGGCCGGGGTGGCAGTACTTTCCATCTACATCCGTTGCCTTTTCTAATAGGACTTGATTTCTTGGTGTTTTTCTTATTGTCTAGGCACTGCTGCTGAAGGATCCATGCTATAAGTATTTAAAAAGAGTTTCGTTCATAACGAGTCAACATAGCTTCACAAGACACAGGTGTGACGGGAAACTTTATGATGTGTACGGATGCCATTGCTTCATCGACATCCAAAGGCGCAAGGCTGTCTCTCTCTACACGATTCTCATCAAGAGCGTTTCTTTCGGTACTGTCAACTCCGTAGAGGCTATGTAATTATTATGTCTTTTCACATACCCAACACGGAAGAACCCATATGTTGTCTTATCAAGGTGTGGAGAAGAGATGACACCCCGATTCGTCCAGCTAAAGATTGCCTTGGCGAAGTTGGCTGGCAAGTTCTCCAATGAGCATAGTCTAACAAAGCCACAAACAGATCGTGGGAAATGATCACGTAGCATGTCTGGGCATGCTGTCCGATCGTGTCACCCGCCGACCGGGTCTTAGAATGGCTAGTCACAAAGAATTCCCTCCTATCGTGGGTTCTGGTTCCGCATTCCGGCAAGACCAGGCTTCCGAAATCATTTTGGTTCATACTGTGGTGTACTCAATTCAGAATTCGATGAAAGGTCGAGCTTCGTTGTGGTGGAAACTGACTTACGAGAATCAATCGCGAAGTAAGAAATCTTCGTAATGCAGAGTGATCTCTTAGCTAAGGGTGGATGTTAGTCTCATCTTCTTTTGCATTGCGTTGTTTAATTTGGGTCGACAAGGTACTTACAAGCCTCGAAATTTTTGATGCGCTGAGTACAGGAAGCACTGTTAAATAGCACCTTAATTCATGAGCAGCTACAAAAGCTAGCGATGGGTGTAATCAGAATACTACCAGAATTGAATAGAAATGTTAGAAGCAATTTTGAAAAACCGTATTAACATTATCATTCGTATGTCGTATCTGGGTATTTACATTTATTTTACCGAGACCTGCGACCAGGCACTCATCAGAAGATGTACAGCGAGTCCCGTAAAGCCTACTCCGATACCAAGATCTTCCATCTCTCGATTAGTCGTTCTAGATTGCTGCGGTCCTCGGTAGTGGTATCCGCAAGTCCATGAGCCTGCTTCAAGTGGTGCCTGAGATTCTCATGAGTTTCATGGCAAGTGTTCCTCTCACCGCATCTCTCAACGGTGCAGTGGTACTTCTGGCCCATTGCAGCATTATTCCACCGTGAGTCTTGGCATCTTTGCCTCCGATTGTTGGCCAAAATCTCAGCAAAATGCCGAAGACGTTCCTGAACCTCCGGCTTCCGCAGGTAAGCAGTTGTGGCTGCTCCGATATTGTCCAAAGTAAGATACATTCTTCCTTCCTGAGTGTTTCTTGTCTTCCACTCCCCCATCTTGATATCCCCAAGCCCAGCATCTACATTGAACCGGTAGTAGTTTTCAGACCTGGAAAGGTCTCTGTGACGGGGAAGCATAGCCAAATGTGCCTCCTCGGAGTCTGCAGCAATGTGGGCCATGAACTTGAAGTACGCAATCCATTTCCCAATGTAACGGTCATTCCTGAATCTGACAAATCGCGGCAACCCTGTCCCAATGCTTAAAGTCAAAGCCGTAGCTTTAGGATTATCCCCGTTCATCTGGTTTACCTCCCTCCACGCGAACCTCGTCGGGTTGTTGGCATTCCCAACCCCCCCGTCGAGGTAAATGGTTTGCCTGATTTTCATCTCCTTGAAGCAGGTTGGAGCAGCAGAAGTAGCTCGCGCCACCTGCCAGGTCGGAATGTCATGGGCAGGTCCAGGATTGAGCTGGTCTATTCGGCTCCGGTCTTCAGGGGCTAGGTGTTGATATGTGCGGAAAGCGTAGACACCTCGATTGTGCTGAACATTCTGATTTACGGAGAACACAATCCTGAAGATTCGTCAGAGTTTGGACCTGGGGACAAACAGGAAAATTATGACTGACGTCCTGCATCGATCCTCGCTGGATCTGAACAAGTGCTCCGACAGTTCATCGTGGGATACAACTGCGCGCCTTGCAATGACATCCTCGATAGCTCTCTGTTAGTACTTATGATTATATTTCTCCTTTGGGAAATAGAGTGGTCCTCGAATCGACCAAATCCTAGGCGTGCCAAAAATCAGGTCTCCCAGAGTTCTGTATTCGAGCAAGCAATCGTCGACATTCATGCATAGTCTACTGAGCATGATCGCAATCAATCTATTCAAGATTAGCTAAGTTTCAGAGGCCAGAAATCGGATACAATTACCCTCCGGTACTGGTTCCTGCTATAAATTACTTAATTAGCAGCTTCGATCTGCGAAAGGATTTAGCATACCCATGTAGTCGAAATAGTGGACTGGCAGATATCGTACTCCAGGCAGTACCGCTCCATTGTCTGATATTTGGGATCCTTTGTTCTTCACGAAGGGCAGTGGATGGTAGCTGGAAGTTGCTTGTGAATCTTTCTCTAATTCAATCTCGCTAATTATCCTCATGAGCTCTTTCACTATCAAGAGCGAGAAATAGCCGCGAATACCTCCGCCATCTTTGGGAGACTTAGATAGAAGAGTTAACACAACAAACAAGAAAACTTGCCAAAAGTAAGAAGATATTTCTGCGCCCATGGATCCTCTGCTGTTGCTGGCGAGGCCCTCATTGTATGAGAGGAGCCTTCCGAAGGAGATTTTCCCCTTCGTGCCGGCAAGGACAAGCCAGCCATTTGCGTTGATCTATCTTGCAGAAGGCTTGATAAGGCATTGACTGACCACCCTCGGGGGCCGACAAATTAAGGTAGGCGATATAAGCATGCCCGGTTCCTGAAGGCTCGACCATATATATGGCGCACGATTCGCAGCCTGAGGGGAAAACTTAAATACAGTGACAACATTTGCCAGCCTCGAACGAACTGAGCCTAATCCAGCTCCAAGAGCCTCCAGAACCGGAAGGGCTTGCATAGCCGCTGAACAAGATGTCTGAGGAAAGAAAAAAAAAACTGGCAAAGATGCCTTGCCTCAACGCGGCAGGAATGGGCGATCAAGGACCCCAATGTTGCCTATGAGACTTGCTTTTTCTTAAGCAGTGCAAAATCATGAGCACAGCTGAAGACCAAAAGAAGATGAGCTGAGGAAGTCATTTGAGACATTACTAGGCCACCATGCTCTTAAGGTATTTTAGCAGGGTCTGCCAGCCCCGCTCCATCATCGCCTGCCAGTTCCATCGTTGAAAGGACGTGACTTCACGACTGCAACAATGTTAAATAATATCAAGTTTCTGTAAGCGTATCTAAATTCTGGTTATTCAATATCGCTAACTGCAAGTCAAGATCTATCCCTTCGTCCGCTGAGACATTGCCACATTAGCGGCCGCACGCGAATATCCCCTATTTGGTCAAAACATAATATGAATAGAGGATATTCGCGTGCGGCCGCTAATATGGCAATGTCTCAGCGGACGAAGGGATAGAGTTCAAGTCGTATATATGATGACGGTTATGACCTTCCCAACTTCAAGATACCATGAGCAGGCTTTATAGGCTCATACGTAAATATTTTCAAGTTTGAGTGCCAAATTTGCTCCCACCGAAAAGGCATCGCAGTGAGATCTCGACCAATTGGGGCACCATGGAAATAAAAGATGAAGTTTGAGCTTGACATTCCCCATACCTCACAGTCTCAAGATGAATGCCTATTATGAGGACGATAGCCACTAAGCTCGATCTTGCACTGACAAAATGAGAAGCATTTAGCTAACGGCTGGAAATTGTGTCTACTTGTTGCTGCATAACACTTAAGTACATGTAGATACTACACACAAGGAGCGGGTTCAAACATTTTTCTCCTAGATATTCGTGGTAGCAACTATGTGTAAGGGAACCCCACAGGCAAATACTTGTTCGACCTGTACATAATCTTGACTAAGTGGAGAAGCCAACAAAGCTTGCTTGAATTTTCCTTCCCAGGACGTCCTTAAGTCTCTGTCGCAGGATTGGCTTCCTCAGCATCTTATCATCCAATGAGTATGACATCGTATCCGACGCTTCTCCTCTAGACACAGCTTTCCAGCTGTGTTGGCTCTAGTATCTACTCAGGTGACCAGACTGTCTCACTTGACTATCTTCCTCGGCGAGCCAGAATACGGTGGTATATCACCGTTTCTGGTAGATAAACCAATTAGCCTGCGCCATCTCCTCCCTAAACGGCAACCAGGTGCTAGGCTTCTTTTGCACCACCCCGTAAATTAGTAGACTTGAGGAGACAGGTCTTCGAATTACGCCGCCTCGGCTTGTCTCACTTTCCCCCTAGCCCTCTGGGCATCCTTCGCCTGCTTTCTCGCCTGACTTAGACTCAACCCGACCTCTCCCCTCATTTTCCTCTTCAGGCCGTCTTCCTCAACCTCATCTAGCACGAATGTGCCCAAATGTCCCTGTCTCCACCTCTGAATTATCCACAGCGCTGACGCATCCAAATCGGGCACACCTCCCTTCCCCAACCTTCCGGTCTTCTTCGAAACACCCTCCAGAAATTCGACTACATCATTCGTCGGCTCACAATACTCCTTATACCACGTCTCCCCTCCTTGCTGTTTATTGATATGAAACAGCAGGTAGTCACATAACGTGACTGGAGCAATAATAGTATCTTTTACACTCCCCACTAACGCCAGCTTCATCATGGCCTCTGCATCCGGCACGAACGGTACAAACACGCCTGGTGTATCAACCAAATACACCCCTTCCGTCCCTTTTTCTTCATCCTTCTCTACAATCTTCACTCCACTAGCGATCTTTCTGGTAACACCAGGTTGAGCACCAGTATACGCTGCTTTCGCCTTGTGTACCCCTGCCATCCTTAATGCGTTTAACAGTGATGATTTCCCCACATTAGGCATCCCAACAACTAGGATCCTTGATCCGAGAAGGGAATATCGGGACGCCGCATGGTCTTTCGCGAAATTAAGCACGGTCTTGATGTCCTTTTTCGACTTGTGGTCTGTGAAGAGCGTAGGATGTGGCGCATGCCAAGTGCGAACGATATCTTCCCTCTACCATTCTCCGATTAGCTTCATGTCAACTCCTAATGGCAACTTTACTCAGACAAGCAACGAAAGTAGAGGAATTTAGCTCACCCTCCGATCAGAAGGCCGATCCTTACTCCCTAAATCCCTCTTCGTATAGATAACCAATCTTTCCCTTCCTGCAAGACTCTGCTCAAACAGCGGATTCCGCGATGTGAGCGGCACGCGGTAGTCGCGGCATTCGATGATGAGGTCGATGGAGCTGAGCATCGTTTTCATTTTTGAAAGCCCGGCGGCATGGTGGCCGAGGAAGTAGGAGCGCGGCAGGGAGAGCTGGGATGGAAAGATGGCGCGTGGGAAGAAGCTCGCCATTGTTGAGCGGTGGGGCGTGTTGTTATCGATGTTCCATTGCTAGTGTTGATGTAAAGAAGACGAGGCTGAGGTTGCGAAGTTTTGAGGTCAGGCTTAGCTCAGGAAGCTCGCTAATTTCCAGGGGCTTGTTCGCTAAAAAGCGCCATTGGCGAAATCCTTGTCATTTATTCTTCATCACTTCACTCATCCGTGCTTTCCCTCTGAGACATGTTACAAAAGAAGAATCTCTTAACCTTTGAAGCTATAAGAGAGAACCAATTTTGTTCTTGACAGCTCTTTGTTGATCTACCTTTTTCTTTGCAAATTTGTACACATAATCTTCAGTCCACGGCACATGACGCAGACCAGTTTCAATTTCCGACAAAAGCTCGGTGTGCGAATAGTATTCTGTATGTGGCAACATCTTGACGGCGGACTCATTATCCGCGAAGTTAATAAGCAGTCTAAAAGTGCTAAGTCGGGGTAAAGATAAAATAAATTTTCTTCAATATGGTTTTCAATTGTTCCCGGCTCTAGGAATACGGCCGTGATCGGTTGTCACCACTGGGAAGATATTAATCTATGAATACTAGCTCAATATCAACCATGGTGTCATCAAACCCTTCTTCAAAGTCGGGCATGCCCACTTAGCCTCAAGAGTAAGACATCACAGATTCAAACACCGACTGCGAAGCTGAACAAGCGGAAACTATCTTCGCAAAAAAAAAAGTTTCCAACAACGGACGGAAGCAACATATTCCTCGATGCTCCGAGATCTAATCTCGCTTTTAAACAGAAACTGAAAAGAGTCGTCGCCCCAGGAGGAATATTGAACCATTCAGACTTATCAGAAAAGATATCAGGAATCTCAGAACTCGACACTTTTCCACCACTGTATTCAGAGTACCACTCTCGACTAGAAGATAAGTGAACCAAATATCAGAATTGAAGAAAAGCAAGAAGTCTACGAGCAACGCTTGCCTCCATTCTCCAAGCACCAGGAATCTTCAACTTTATCTCCTCGCCTTCCAACACATTCTCGACCTAACACCAACTTCAGTCCTAGCCGGCCTCTTCCAATTCAAGGGCGAGCAATCCTTTGGCGTTAATTGCATATTATATTGATCTTTCTACATCTTTACTCTTATATCCAAACTCCTCCCGTTGCTGAAAGAGACCAAGAACTATTTGGGGACTCATGCATACACAATACTGCAGATTGTGATGACGAGGGTCGCAGTCTATGTCACGTTGAGAGCTGCTGTACCTATATTTCCTGTTATAATCATTGCATTGTTGCTAGCAATATTATTGCTTATGAACAGGATCTGGGTTGGGGAGATTCTGAGACGTGTTGGTGCTTGGGCTTGTAAAGATGGGACGCCTAGGGACAGGATGAGAGAAATGGCATATTAACCGAAGGGGGGAAACAAAGGGAAGAGATAAGCTAGCAGTGTCTTTGGAGAAAACGTTGTTTAGAAGCCCCTTGAACTCAGAAGCTTGACCCCCTGATAAACAGTTAACATGGGTTGAGAATACTTTTCTTGGTTAGATGTGTCATGTGAACTCGCTGCATTAAGGAGGTGAAGTAAATAGGTAGATACTGTTTTGCCGAGTGGCAAAAGGGGGCAAAGAACAAAATGACGTCAATACGAGGGGTCGTCCCAACCTCCAACATCGAGACTCTTCGAAACATTATCACTGTCTGTTTCCGTCTCTCTGAGCGTTATATCACTCAGGAGGCAGATTATTGATTCAAAGTCGATTTTCAAAATGGCGCAAAATAACCCCATCAACGAATCTGCATCCCTCTCCTCAACAGGCAGCGCAAACACCCCTCTAAACACCAACCCTTCCTACAGTACGCCTTTTCACTTCATTCCCCTCCCCTCTCCCCAAAAGGAAACCCCAAGCCAAACAACTCGCCCTCTTTAAAGCCCAACTCTCCGCTAAAACCTCTCCCACAGACACCACCAACCCCACAACCTCTACCTCCTCAAAGGTCTCCCAAGCCGGCGAATTCACAAAAAACTTGCTGGCAGCCGCACACGGCGCCGGCGAGAAGCTGAGAGGAGATTTCAACTCCACGGTCGATAAAACATTCAATGAGGTTTGTGCCCCACCAGCGCCGCCTAGCGGTCCCGGATTCCCCAGTTTGGGCGGTGTGGGGATGAGAGGACTTGCTTGTGTGGACGGGGATGGTGTTTGAAATCGATGTTCATTTGATATTCAGTGATGATATTGCAAAGCAAATGTTAGCTGGCCTGTTCACTTTGACTTTTTCCATTTTTCTTATCTGATTTTATACTGTGGGAGTGAAGATGTTTTTGAGACAGCCAAAGGACAAGTTTTGGACGCTATACTTTCTCTTTGCAAAATGAAGGAAAAAAAGCTAGGCTGACGATGAAACACAGAGCGAAGGTGTTGCAAAGAATGAGCGGATTGCCAATGCTGGCGAGAGCGAGTTGAGCACGGGACAATTTGCGCACTCGACGAAGAATCGGGAAGGAGCTATCCCTGGTGATCATGAGAGGAGACAGCTCTAGAAATATACGAGCTCATTTTAGTGGGAATAGAAAGGCTGCACATGGGTACATATGGAAGATAGAATATACATACATAAATATATACATATATAAGGGAATGGGAGAATCTGAAGGTTGAATGAAAGAATGAAAAATGCAACATGCCACAAGCCGACTTCATGGTGTGCTAAGATTACGGGGATCATTCGTTGCTCATTGAATTTGTACTTCGTGCTCGTCATAACTACATCGTGCATTCTCTGTTCATCTCGCGATGATCATAATTCACTTTTTCTCAACCTTCATTCTCTGTCGTTCCTCATTCCACTCTACGCACAATCTCATGCCTCAATCTTCGCCTTAAGGATATCCTTAAGAGTTACTGCATCGGCAGCGAACTTGCTGATACCCTCCCGCAACTTCTCAACTGCCATCTGGTCCTCATTGAAGTAGAAGCGGAAATCAGATTCGTTGTCAATGTATGTCTTCTTCTCGAGGTTGAGGGAACTTGCTGTCGAAGCATCAAGTTTCTTGGGAACGGGATCGTTGGAGCTCATGAGCTCTTCGAGGAGATTGGGCTGACGGTGTTAGTATATGGCAGCGAGAGTGGCCAGAGAAACTTACAGCAATGGTCAAGTAATCGCAGCCCGCCAACTCTGTGATCTCACCAATGCTTCGGAAAGACGCACCCATGACGATGGTCTTGTATCCGAACTTTTTATAGTAGTCGAAGATAGCCTTGACGGATGCAACTCCTGGGTCTTCCTCCTTGGTATACGCCTTTCCGGTCTTAGCCTTATACCAATCGAGAATACGTCCAACGAAGGGGGAGATGAGGAAGGTTCCGGCTTCGGCAGCGGCAATGGCTTGAACTTGCGAGAACATGAGGGTGAGGTTGACATTGATGCTGTGGTCGCGTTGGAGGATGCGGGCGGCTTGGATGCCTTCCCACGTCGATGCGATCTTGATCAGAACACGAGATTTGTCAATGCCGATAGATTTGTATAGCTGGATTTTGTTAGTATCTATCTTATCACTAGTTTTAGCAAGGAGTTACTGACTTCGATGATGTGCAGAGCCTTATTAACCGAACCCTTGGTATCGAAAGAGAAGCGGGCATCAACTTCAGTTGAGACCTTTCCAGGGACAATGTTTAGGATCTCCTTTCCGAATTCGACCAAGAGACGATCAAGTGTGGCATCAACCTTCTCATCGAGATCCTTGCCATGGGCCTTGCCATACTCAACAGCGGTGTCGATCAGCTTAGCATATTCGGTCTTCTTAGATGCGGCGAGAATGAGGGAGGGGTTGGTGGTGGCGTCTTGGGGCTTGTATTTGCCGATGGCTGTGGAATATTAGTGGAAAGTTCGCAGATTGAGAAGCTAGGCGAATTGGATTCTGGGAAGATAGAATGAGGTTGTTTCGCAGGCGGGGTAACATACAAACGAAATCACCTGTGGCACAACAATTAGCTTCAGATCTCGATTCTCAGGATGCAGATAAAGCTTACCAGAGTCACTGACAACAGTCTGTACAATCGCAGTGCGTTAGCAAACTTGATCTCTGTTCAAGTAATGTCTTCGGACAAGGCTCGCCATCAGACAAACACGGTCTCAACAGATGCAGAATTTCCGGTGTCTCCGCCTGGAAGAGGGGGGACGACTTACAGTGCCAGCAGCCTTGAGTTGTTCTAAAGAGTTTGACATGATTGCAATTGCGAGTTGGGTATCTCAGAGCGCGATGTTGTGGTTGTGGAATTGGTTGTTTGGAAAAGTGGCGGGGAGAGGAAAGGATTTTGTTGAAGAAGTGAAATCGGAAACCTTCTTGAACCCCTCTGTCGCAGCTATCGTCATTCTAGTGGGGGGTTACTCAGCACAACAGCAGGTGCCTTCCGCCCTATCACAACGCCCAATTCTCATAAATCAACATTCGATGAAAGTATGATTTCCGAATCGGTTCTCGGCTTTTCTTCCCTTCCCTCTTTTCCTTCCCTTTCTTTTCCTCCCTTCTGCTTCTCCGGGCGCACTCCGATCGCATGAGGTATTTTGATGCCTCTGAGACATCCCACCTTCTGCCATTGTGGCTCAACTGGGGCGCCCTTTTTCTGCTCGCTTTTCCGCCCCCCTCCGCCCACGGCTGACTGTCGTCCGAACTCATGGAAATTGTACCCGTTGATCTAGAGCGAGAGCCCATCCCAACAGTCAGCAACGCAGCTGTGATGATTCACCTTATTCAGCCGGTCGGGGTCCTTGGTCCTAGGCATTGAATTTGTCTTCTTTATGTCCAATCCCTACAAAGCTCGGCAAGTGAAGGCGCTTCCGTCCAACTCCGCATTATCCTAAATGCGAGGAGCGCTCCGCGGGGGCGGAAATCTGCAGTCACGTTCTCGAGAAATTGTTCCAATTCGCGCGGAGGGAAGCCTCCCTCGCACTTCGCACTTTATGCGCACCTTGGCATAGGTGGTTGCGTCTTCGAGGGGCTTGAGGAAACATCGAGTCGGGCTCGACCTCCAAGAATCTTCCCCTTTTGCCACGGGCCAGTCGCATGTACCTTAACGCCGGCATCAAGCTCACTCACGCGCTCTAGAACAACAAGTCAAATGCCTTCCTAGGAAGTGTTTCTCTTTCATAATCAGGTAATCAAGTAAGATGAAAACGTAGCGAGGTAATTCGTACATCCAAGTTAAGTCAAAACACCGAACGCCAATGCTGCCAAGACCAGTCCATAACCCCCCGCTGTCCCTCGCGAAAAAGCCCACATAAAGACAGGAGGTCGAGTTCATCGCTTATTAACCATAGATATCCTATGAACAGCATATAAAAAGGGAAGCTTCGATGACGAGGGTCATTCAACCTCGTCGCTCTGGTCTGCTGTCTGCATGTCCGTTATTCTCGTCTGATGTTGCCAACTCCGGCTCTTTGCACATCTCTTCGTAATTGTGCCGTGGCGCATTGTTTGCTTCCGGTCCTCATAGAGGACAATGGGGCTTCGCGGCTCCGTGTTCATCGTTTCGCATTATCGTTTCGAAAGAGCTCTTCACTCCGAATGGCCTTCATTGAGCACCATCTCTAGCACAATTTGGCTCCCAACAATTTCTGGGTGCGCCATTGCAAGCTTCAAGGTTCTCTTTTCCGCAGCTCCAGCAAATCCAGTAGGAGTCATATGACTTGTCGCGCCTCCTGCTCCAAGAGGATTGATACCATAATCCAAACATCTGACGTCTCTCCCAGCAATAACTTGCCTCAGCCGCCCATTCTCTGCATTTCTCACCTCGACAAAGTCGCTGTCGAAGAGGACGAGATACGCGCCGTACATAGCCGCTGTCTTTGCTTTACCGACAAACTCCATGATCACAGAACGAGAGACCTCGCCGTGCTTGTCGACGTAAACGCCACACTCCTCATAGCAGAGAAGGAATTCGGCGTCGGAAAGGCGGAACATACCTAAGGGCTTCTGGCCATTGAGTCGGTATGCAATATTGCCAATGGCTGGATTCTTCGTATCAGGAATACTCATCGGGACCTTCTTGTCCAAAGTCATGAGCTCAAACCCTTTTAATGTTGAGATTGCTATGTAGGTGTGGAAGAGGTTAATTGTAAAGCATTCGGTGGGGATGTAGAACTCATCGAATTCTCGGAAGAATTCTGTACTGCCACCGAACTTCTTGCCAAAAAGGCGGGACTTCTTCTCTGTAGATTTTTGGAAGACGGGTTCAAGGACCTTGAATGTAGAGTGCAGACCTTCTCGTTTCTTGTAGAAAACAAGAGTCCGGTCCTTCATCTTTGCTGTGGCGAAGAAGGAGACATCGCGGGTTCCGGATAGCTTTTGCGGCGCGCGGCGCGCGGAGTCATGGTTTGGTGCTGGGAAGTTCGATATCGGTACAATTACATCGAGATGATAAGCTATCAGGGCCTTGTCGGCGATGATCAGGCAGAGTGAGAACTCCTCAAGAACCGCTATTTGCGTCACCCGAGACATTTGAATAGACTAAGCAGGTTAGCTCGCGTGGGGTTTAAGGCTGAAGTTGTACTCACTCTTGTCCATCCTCTAGCATTGTTTGCCTCAGCGGTGTAGACCCCATAGTCAGTCCCAATGGCAACCATTGATTTCCCGTAACAATTGAAAGCTGTTGCACAGTTTACTTGAGCTCTGCAGACAGGTCCAGGTCGAGATCCTGCACCGTAGGATTTTTCCATCTCTCGGATCGAACGCCACAAGGGTGTCCCCTCAACTGACACTACATTTCTTTGAGAAACAGCAGACATGACATCATAGGCGAAAGCGGTGTCTGCCATGACGCGCAATCGGAAAGGCTCGGCGTTTTGCTCATATAGAGATGCTGCGTGTCGGGTTTTGGCCTCGATTATCTTGTCACACCAGTCCTGTCGGTTCTGCGCTGTGGGGGCGTACAAGGTATAGACCTCTGTCTTCCCGAGATGCTTAACTCGGAAAGGATACATAGATCTAGCATCTGCATCATTCGTTGGAGCTGGCGCTAGCCTGGTCACCGATGAAACTGTTTGTACCGAGTTATTTGAGTTGGTATGTTCCAAAGTATTCGACCTCTCTAGGCCATTTGTGGCGGTTCGACTGTTTCTGGGGTCCAGGGCCGTGCTCGAGGAGGATTTGGTGACGGTAGTAACTGCCCCAATGCCTTTCACAGACGATTTTTGGACTGGGTCATCGTTGGTGCTTTCTAGGACTAGGAGCTGCATTGGAATTGGCTAGGAAGCGAGTTAGTAGTTGCCATTTCACGTTGAAAATCTTAGAACTTACCAGCTTTGACACGTCATAAACTTCCTTTTTGCGTCCACCAGCACCGCTATCTGGTTTGGCCACAGTCTTAGCGAGAACCAGATAGTGATCAAACAGAATTGCATGAGTCTCCAACCATGTGAATCTGTTCGCACCAGCTCGTTGAAGATCTCCCTTGAATATGAGCTCTCGTCCCAAATGATCAAGGTTGAGCTCGACACGCTCCATTCCAGGTCGGAGGTGAAGCTTAGATTGCAGTTCAATCATTTCTACTTTCTTCGATTGCTCGTCTACCTTTTGGTCACATTCTAGAGTAACTCTCTTGATCTCTTCGATGGCTGTAGCCAGAGTTGACTTTTCCTCAGTATCCTGAGTCATGTTATTCAGAACAGTACCAAGCAGTAGAGTGTAGCGTTGAAGTCGAGTGATGGGTGCCTTGAGATATGTATTCCAATCCAAGCGACCAGAGAGCTTGTTATCTCGGGCTTGGTCAAGAAATTGCCGAAAGAGTAGATTTCTGTCGGCTTCTTTTCGCACCAGATAGGTTGCATACGGGAAACCAGCAGCATACTCAACATACGCAGATCTCGCCTTCCGGATCCATTCCCGGAAAATATCGCTGAACCCAATAATCCATGGCCCTTGTTCCTTCTGTCGATATTTCAATTGCGCAAGGAGATAGTTTTCGTTGACCTCTTTGATGGCCTCGACCTTCCCGAACACTGAAGTTATGAATTTTGCGATCTTAGTTTTGCCAATGATCGGCGGTTGCCATGATGCCAAATCGTCTCTGTATAGTACTCGAAGGACGTTAATCTGATCCATGTAGGTATCCTCGGACATTACAATTTCGTGTAAATTGTTCTGACGCTGAATCTCCTTCTTGTTGGCCCCTTCAAGTTGCTCTTTGGTCAATTTGAAGAAGGTCACCCAATCTTCAGATTTCCGAGACGGCTCTAACATATGCGTTTGAAGGTTAATCTTTTTCAAAGTCCGTGTGCAATGATGGGAGTAGCATCGGCCCTGTATCTCGTGTTCATGCACCTTCGGAGCATAACAACCGGACCCAGTCAGTTGCCAAAGAACGCCGGTGATTGTACCTTGGCCAAACTTTACCCATTCCTCCTCTGGGACTAAGATGCCCGCCTCGAACATGGACTTAACTACTTTCTGGCTCAAGGTTTCAGCATCAGCGGCATTCATAGTTGGTACTTTGTGTGTGAACAAAGCCACAAGTCCATCCTCTATGGTCTGCTGCCTGAGATCAGACTCTCCTTCCCCAGTATCACCACCAGCCATTTCCCGAATCCAGGAAGCAATCCCACTCAGCGCCCATGGCTCTGCGCATTTTTTGTAGTCCGATGTTGCCAACCTTGAAGGGGAGAATTTCTTTCGTCTGCCGGCTGGCAATGCTGGAAGGTCCAACGGGATTCCAGATTGCGGAGTGCCGCCCATGTCATACCCATCAAGACCACTTGCGGAACGGACGCCCATCCTGGCCGCTTTTTGCCTTGCCTGGCGTTCCTCTGCATCGGTCTTTGACCTAGTTGGAGGCACTGCATGGGGTGTACTACTGTGACTAGACAAGGAGGAAGATCGAGGAACATACTGTCCCCCAGGGCTGAGCATATTTTGTGGTGGATAAGCATCGGGGCCAACTGGGGCGTACAAAGGTCGTGCTGCCTCGGTACTTGAAGAATATGAATGAGAATGCTGATGCGCAGCTCTATAGGATCCAGCAGGCAATAGTTGAGGTGTTCTGTTCTCGGACAATGGGGTCGGCACCGCAGGAAGAGGCCTGTTGTAAGAGGACGCCGAACTCATACCAGGATGATAAAACAACTCCGGCATATCGTCCCTGGTTGGACTCTCGCTCCCGGATCGACCACTGAGCCTTGATTCAGATAGTCGCGAGTGTAGGGAAACTTGCTCGTCACCCTCATCAAAACTTAAACGGTGCGAATGAGATGTCGGTCTTTGCAGCCCACCAGTGCCAAAGGTGTCGACTCTGGCAGCTTCGAAAGCGGGAAATGGATGGATATCGCCAACCCCCGGAATAGAATAATCTGTCATGCCTCCGAGCCCAGCAGCTGGCGTATGACTATAACTATCAGCTCTCTCTCTCCCAAGATCATGTGCTGTCGGCAGCGGGCGACTCTGGTCCTCCATCTCGCTGCTGTGTTCTGTGTTCAAGCCTCCAAGATCATCACCATATGACATGTGAGCCTCATACCCACCACCTATCAGCCCTAAGTCCATGTGCTTGTAGTCACTGTCACTACTCTCTTCCTGTGATTGATGCCGTGCAGATTGTCCACCTTCGTAGCCTCCACTGAAGGTTAATGCTCCTGCCCCCCCACGGGCATCTTCTTCTTCTGCAAGTCGCATGGCTTCGAGACCAGCTGCAGCTTCAACATCGCTCTCGTCATCGTCATAATCATAATCATCATGAGTCGTCTCATTATTGTTCTCATTAACCGTAGTGGCTGTAGATGCATATCGTTCAACACCTGATTGTCCGCCAAGTGTGGTAGCTCTAGAGTTATAACGATGAAGCTCACTATCGAGCAGGTCTCCATTACGTTGATCGATCCCCTGCGGTCGACCACGCCTTGACGAGCCGGAGGCTCCAAGGGCATCCCCAATGTCTGCAAATAGTTGTTCTTGTGATATGTCTTCGTCTGCATTGCTATGCTCACCCATTCTCCAGTCATCAACATCACCAACATCGTCGTCAACTGGCGCACTTGGCAAAGGCCTTAGGGTCGGATGTCGTTGAAGCCCACCACTGGCCGAAGTGCTCTGTACCAACGGAGGCTCTGAATACGCAGGAGTTGAGTGGCTAGAGGAACGTTTTGTTCGATTGGAAAACGAGGTTGGGTCTTCGTTATAAGCAGGTTGTGAAGGCTGCGATTGGATATATGCTGAGTAGTCTGGGTATGAAGCTTGTGTTGCAGTCGGAGTCCTATAATCATTATCGTTGTAGTTATCACCGTTTGTGGGGTACGGAGCAGAGGAGACAGGTGGTTGGGTGTACAAAGGGTGGCGGTGTGGTAGAGGGGCTGAAGTAGACGGGACGTAAGCCGGATTGGTGAGAGGCTGCTCGTAAGCTGGTCGTGCAGGTATTGGAGGAGCTCCGTATTGCGGAGTATTCTGTGGCCAAAATGATGGAGACTGGGGCACTTGCGGCATGGCCGCAGAATTGTATGTTGTTGCATAAGGATTATAGCCGGAAACCGATTGTTGCCGCAGTGGCATTTGCTGAGAAGCTTGATACAGTGCAGGATTATATGGTTGATGAGCCGACGGCGTAGGCGGAGTATAGCCAGGTTGCGGACGATACTGGCTAGGCTGCGATTGGGACTGGGTTCGAGCAAAATGCTGGGGGTTGTAAGACGCCTGGGGAAGAGGTGGAGACTGAGGGCCGGCTGTTAAAGGTTGGTATTGATGTTGATATCCTGACAACGCTGAAGCCCCAAAAGCACTTTGACTCGGTGACTGAGGACTATATTGGTTGGCTGTTGGACCGCTTATAAACATCTCCCCCTGGGGTATTGGATTCCGTCCTGGGACAGGTGGGGGACCATTCTGATATCTATTCCCGTTTGGATCGAAGAACGCCGCATCGTCGCCGTTGTCAAAACTTGACTGCCGCTGCAAGCCTAAGCCTTGGGGCGGATTGTTCGGATCTTGAGCTCCTGGGTGCCCATATTGTGCTGGAGGCACATGCCCATACCGTCGTTGACTGTTCCCGTTGAAAGCCATCTTCGCGGCTGACAGAATTGTGCGCAATCGTATCAAACAAATAGACCGAGACTCCGATCTGTGTATGTAGCCACGACTGAGGGTCTAGCAAGAAGACCTGCGATCTTGGCTCGTGGCCAGTTTGTTGGAAGAGTCGTAGCAGAGTCGTGCCTCATTGGTATGCGATTCGCGGTCGATTCAAAGTGCCATACACGACCCCATCCGCGCCGCCTCCGCGAGGCTCTCTTTCGAGCCTGTCCGATTAATTCACAGCTAGTCGCAATGCGCAGCGGTTCCAAGACTGGTGTCCGTCGTGGTGCTTCGATGCCAGTCTTCGATAGCCTTGAGCCGCTTGCCTCGATCGTCGAATACAGTATGATGCGGCAGGCTGCCAACAGTCGCGGCTTCACGGCCAGCTGTCCCTCAACGCCGGCGGGAGAGATTCATGGGTTGATGAAAGAAGAAAGGCAGTCGTGAGAGCACTCCGGATTCTGGTCGTTAGGGCGCGTGTTGTTGAGGTGAGATCTTGCCCTCTGCGACAAAAAGATGTGATGAAGCTGAGGCAACTCGCGATGGATGATGATTGGCCAAAGCGCTCGACAGCTGTGAGGCGACGGAAGGTGCGAAATTCCGTGAACAAAATCGCGAGTTTCTTGCTCAGTAGACCTGCGTGGTTTTCCACAGTACTCTAAATTATGCATATAAGTTTGAGAGAGCTTGATTATCTTTTCTAGGCCACAGTCTTCACAGCCCCTCTCGTGGTGACGCTGGGAGGTGCGCTGCTGTCTGCGCCACACAGCCCTACAAAACCCCTTGTGGCTAATAGCGATGAAAGCAAGGTGTCTGATATTGAAACCCTCAACGGCTCCGAGTCTGTGCATTACAGTCAAAGCATTGTGTTTCGTTTCTCCCGGCAGGAAAAAAAGCCAGTAGGCCTTCTCCGAGAGGAAGCTTGCCCTACGAGAGGGCGCATTGTAGAAGGAGCGTTGATGTTGGATTTGGACGAGAAGTCAGAATCCCTTCCCTTCTAAAATCCTTGCACGGCCGGTTTTGACCCCACCATCGCCTGCGAAATGTGGCAAAGATTTATTGTCTTGCTAGATTGCTCTGCATGATTCGATACAAACCTGACATCGATACGGATCAACAATTGAAAGATAATGTGCTCACCGCTGGCATCAGATGTTTTTGAGGATTTCAACATTCTAAACCCGCCTGCCGGCATCTCGCAGGAAGCTGACTTTCTATAAGAGGGGTTGATTACGGCCAGTAACAGACCAGTAGAGGTCCAGCTTCACCTTCGACAGTGACTTGCCACGTAGCACTGAGAGAAATGCATTCTTGCATAAGCCAAACTCAGAAGAATGAACCTTTCAGACTCGGTTTTGTTGCTGGGTGGGGAGAGTCCGCTATTACATACAGGATACGGGTGACATACCTTCAGCGCCGGAGGCGTCTCAAGAAGTGTCGAAAGTATTAAAAAGATATAGAACTCCTCAGCTATCTTCGATTTCAGTGCCTCAGGTGAAAGGGAGTCAATCCGAGTGCTCATTGTTGAAGTAAAATCAAACCCAAACCCCAAGTATCTTCCACACTCCTGTTCGTTTCATGCTCGGAGTCGGGTGGAATGCTAAATGCCGTGATCATATTGACCCACCGAAAAGGGCATCGGAAGCGCTCACCGCTCACGTGGGCAAACTACATAATTGTGTAAGCTCTTGAGCTCTATCCCTCGGAAGTGGGGTATTTTCGTAACTTCTTCGATCATCCGTCCCTTTCCACCACAATAAGGAGCTGCGCAATTCAGTTAAATCATCAAATACATTCCAATTCATCAAAATGGTCAAAGCAGGTATGTCACTCATATCAATTTTCCATCCTTCCTCTTGCCACGCATTGCTCTGGCTTCAATAGCCGGCTGGAGTCAATATGAGCACGATTACAGCTCAATCGAACAAGAATGCAACCCGGATGGGCACGCTCTAAGCCCCTTCCTCGCAAGCATATATCTTCTTGAGATTCCCTTCAATCTGATTGCTCTGTGAACTCTCATGGCCCGTGCTGACTCGTTATTCGACCGAATTTAGTCGCAACTGTTCGAGGTGACTCGAAAATCACTGGTACCGTTACCTTCGAGCAGGAATCAGAGTCTTCCCCAACAACAATTACATGGAACATCACTGGCAACGATGCCAATGCTGAGCGTGGCATGCACGTCCACCAGTTCGGTGACAATACCAACGGCTGCACCTCGGCTGGACCCCACTGTGAGTGGTTGACGATTATATATATTTGAAGCCTGGCTGATGAACGACGGAACAGTCAACCCACATGGCAAGACACACGGTGCTCCAACTGATGAGACCCGCCATGTTGGCGACCTTGGCAACTTCAAGACCGATGCTCAAGGCAACGGCAAGGGCTCTACCACTGACAAGCTCATCAAACTGATTGGTCCCGAGAGTGTTATCGGCGTATGTTAGCAGGCAGTTTGCATAGACCTCTACTGACCTCCTCATAGCGTACTGTCGTCGTCCACTCTGGAACTGATGATCTCGGCAAGGGAGGTAACGAGGAGTCCAAGAAGACTGGCAATGCTGGTACTCGGCCTGCATGCGGTAGGTTTTTCTTCTTAAATCATTACCCAGATCATTTACTGAATGGAATAGGTGTCATTGGCATTGCTGCATAAAAGCATCAACCTTCCAAAAAAGTGTAACGAGGTGAAGCAACAACCTGGGTGGCTAAGGTGGTACAAAAGCAATGGCTTTATGCACTTATGTAGTCAGACTGAATGAGGACCACTGATTCCACACAATCGTTGATTAGCATTAACCCAATTACCCGCAAATCCCTATGTATACTGTGCTGTTAATCATGAATTACCTCTCCTGGGTCTGAACTTCGTTGTCTTGCCCTACTGTATTTACCCCTCAACCCGAGCAACCCCTCTTCGTCATCACACGTGCTCGGCTGTTGGTTGACCGCCTCCCACATTGATCGGGCAGAAAGCCATGGGCATGTCGTGTGCTTCTTGTGGCCCACAAGAATAAAGATCTGGCATTAACATTGACATTGTTTCTCTCAACGCTCCAAAGAACCAACGAATTGGGTGTTGTAACCGCGGTAATTGTTGATTCAGAGCCTTCTGGAATAATTGGATTGCTATGTGAGTGACCGTATTTCCTTCACCGTGTGCGGATTCCTGCAGGATGTCTGCAATCTTGTCCTCTTGCGACGGGAGACCGCGACCTCACCTTGTGTTGGGAGGGAAAACCAAATGTGTTTCTTCGAATTTGAGTCCGAATTCACCTGGTGCCATCTGGCAAATTTACCAACCGGCTTTCGCATATAAACTCACCAGTCGCTCCTTCCACTTCGATCTCCCATCCTTCCGCCTACAACATCAAGTCTGCAACGCCGGCTTTCAATCGCCAAACAACACTTTTACAGACATTTTAGAGTACAATTACATTCTTTCTGCCTGTGCTGTTCAGCACAGGTACTTCTACGATCTACAGAACCCTCGATTAGTCTTTGCGCTCGACAAATACACATTCGCTTTTGCTTTTGCCCACTTGCTCTCTTCTTAGGATAGCCCATTACCGCTATCATGGGTGTTCGGACATTCAAGATTGGCTATGCGTCTGGCCAGAATCGTGGGCGCCAGGCATCTGCAGACTCAAGTACTTCACAAAATTCAGGGCCAGCAGCTAACTTGATTGCACCATTTCCAGCTCCATTGAGTCCGCCTCTTGAGAAAAACGGCCCCCCACCAAATATTCCTCCTTCAAATTACAAGATGTGAGACACCTAGTTCCAAAGTCGCAATATTTTTTTTTACCAAGGCTGACCCAAGAATTTTTACCTTAGGCCATTCTTTGGAGGTCAAGTGAAGTCGGTTATGAGTGGTGATAGTCTGATCTTGACTTCACCTAAAAATCCGAACAACGAGCGAACCCTTTCTCTGGCCTACTGTACGGCACCCCATTTAAAGAAGGATGCAGATGAAATAGGAGCCTTCGAGTCTCGCGATGCCTTACGGGAGCTGGTGGTAGGAAAGCAAATACAATTTCAGGTTCTCTACACCATCCCGAACACGAAGCGCGAATATGGTATTGTCATTTTGAACGATGGACGTCGATTGCCCGAGGAGATGGTGAAGGAGGGCTGGCTCAAGCTCCGAGAAGATGCTGGCCGGAAGGAAGACTCCGAAGAAGCACTTCAGCAACTAGATCACCTTCGTCTTCTCGAAGCAAAGGCTCGCAATGATGACAAAGGCCTCTGGTCTCCAAGCCTCAGTCGACTTGATATTCAGCATGACATGGGCGACTCGCAGGCCTTTTTGGAGACTTACAAGGGAAAAACACTTGATGCGTTGGTTGAACGTGTACTGAGCGGTGACCGCATGCTTGTGCGCTTGCTGATCTCTCCGACCAAGCACATTCTTGGTAAGAAAACTTCCCCTCATGTTGCCACAAACGAGCTCTGTTAACCATTCCAGTCATGACCCTGGTTGCTGGGATTCGGGCTCCTACCACCGAACGAGTTAATCCATCGAACAATCAAACTCAGCCTGCTGAAGAATACGGAAACGCATCACGACAATTTGTTGAGACTAGACTATTGCATCGAAAGGTCAAGATCGACGTTTTGGGTCTCAGCCCCCAAGGCCAACTGATTGCGTCCGTCAAGCATCTTGCACACGGCTCAATTGCCAAGCACCTTCTGGAAGCTGGCCTTGCGAGATGTACAGATTTCCACTCGACCCTTCTTGGAGCAGACATGGCCCCTCTCCGTGATGCTGAGAAGGTAGCCCAAGCAGCAAAGCGCGGAGTTTTCAAAGATCATGTCGCAAAGGTAGTTGGTCAGGGAGGAAATTTGGAGGCTCAAGTGACGAGAGTTTTCAGCGCCGATGTTATTTTCGTCCGCAATCGAGCTGGTGTTGAGAAGCGAATCAACATCAGCAGTGTTCGAGGCCCTCGACAGAACGAAGCAGCCGAGAACCCCTTCCGAGACGAAGCCAAGGAGTATCTTCGGAAGAAGATTATTGGGAAGCATGTACGACTGAGCATCGATGGCTCACGACCAGCTGCTGGAGAATATGACGCGAAAGAGGTTGCTACCATTACATACAATGACAAGAACATTGGCCTGCTCCTCGTTCAGGAAGGATGGTGCTCAGTTGTCCGACATCGCCGAGACGACACCGATCGAGCTCCGAATTATGACGAATTATTAGCCGCACAGGAGGTCGCAAAGGAAGAGAAAAAGGGGATGTGGTCCGGCAAGCCAGCCAAGGCAAAGCAATACGTAGATGCTTCAGAAACACTTCAAAAGGCCAAGATTCAGCTTTCTACCTTACAACGCCAAAAGAAGATCCCAGCAATTGTCGATTATGTCAAGGGAGGCTCAAGGTTCACGGTCCTCATTCCTCGCGAGAATGTCAAATTGACTTTTGTTCTCGGAGGCATCCGAGCTCCTAAGTCTGCCAGAGGCGAGAAGGACAAGGGCGAACCTTTTGGTCAGGAAGCACACGATCTGGCTACCAAACGCTTGACTCAACGCGATGTTGAGATCGATGTGCACAACGTGGATAAAGTAGGTGGTTTCATTGGCGAGCTCTACATTAACAAGGAGTCTTTTGCCAAGATCCTGGTTGAGGAAGGCTACGCAACTGTCCACGCCTACTCAGCCGAGCAGTCTGGAAATGCCACCGAACTACTTGCTGCCGAGCAAAGAGCTAAGAAGGCCAGAAAGGGTCTTTGGGTGGACTGGGACGAATCAATGGATATTCCGGAAGAAGAGGAAGCTCCTGCGAATGGTACGAATGGTCACGAAACGGTCATTGCTCGGGAGAAAGACTACAGAGATGTAGTTGTTACACATATCGACGAAAATGGTAAATTGAAACTTCAAACAATAGGCCAAGGAACAGCAAAACTCGAAACCATGATGAGCCAATTCAAAGCTTTCCATCTGAATCCCGCCAATAGTAAGGGTCTTGAGAAGGATCCCAAGGCAGGCGAATTTGTAGCAGCCAAGTTTACGGAGGACAATCAATGGTATCGTGCCCGCATTCGCTCCAACGATCGCGCAGCCAAGCAAGCTGAGATTGTCTACATTGATTATGGAAACAGCGAGAAGATGCCTTGGTCTCGCCTACGGCCTTTATCGCAGGCTCAATTCTCAACTCAGACACTCAAACCCCAAGCTGTCGATGCAGTTCTCTCTCTTCTCCAATTTCCGACCAATACGGACTATCTGCAAGATGCAGTTCGTTTCTTGGGCGATGCAACTGAGGGCAAGGAATTGGTTGCCAATGTTGACTATACCGCACCAGACGGCACACTCTATATCACTCTCTACGATCCAGCTGTCAGTGAGAAGCTGACAGACAGTATCAATACGGAGATTATCACCGAGGGTCACGCTATGGTACCACGAAAGCTGAAGGCATGGGAGCGTGGCTTTGGCGATGTCCTGAAGGTCCTGAGGGAGAAAGAGGAACAGGCCATTGAGCAACGTCGAGGGCTCTGGGAGTACGGTGATCTGAGAGACGACTAGAGGCCTCAGCTTGCGCTCGGTTGCAGACGTATTCCATCAATTTTGAATCCGTATTCTGCTTCCTTGCATGCTAGGACATGGAGATAATCGAGCTGCCCTTCACTCCTCGATCCTTCTCCTCTCTTCTGCCCGTCTCGCCTCTTTCCTGCTCGTTTGCGAGCCCTTCTTTTCTTAATTGGTTATGCTGTCTTTCAAAAGCAATTGTGCGGTGGGGATGAATGAATGGATGCATCATGAATTGGGTTCGCATGGCATGGCATGAATTACGACGCTAAATCAGGAAACTAAAAAGCAAAAGCGGAGAAAAGCATTGCAGGCGGGCATTTGTGACTGGGGAGATTGCATAAGTTGATAGCGAATTAATGAACTGGAAAGAACAGAACGAAACAGAACTACATGCATGCGAAACGTTCGCTCTTGCTATCTAAGGTATGATATGCTCTTTGAGTTATATGTCACGTGACTGGTATCGTGAAAACCCTCCCGGGCCGACACGAATCTTCCTTCTCTCCCTTCAGTTCTCAACAAGCCTGAACACAATGACATCGTTTTGGCTTGATTAGCTCATGCCAACGCACTTCTAGCAGTTTCAACTAACGCCAAGTGGCTTGAAGCGGAAAGGCTCGAAAGCGTACAGTCATTAAGAGTCGAGACGTGCAGGTAGCCGCGAGGCTGAACTGAGTGGTGCGATTTTTGTCTCAAGATGCGCCGACTTACATTCCGTCGGCTGCCAACAAATAAACTCCTTGCAACGCAATGCTACTCAGTGGCGGCACTTCTTAAGTTGAAGATACCTCGAAACCTTTTCGCACACCAAACTTAGAGGATTAATGGATGAAGCGTTGTGATGAGTCTAATCAATTTGACATTGATATTGAAATCGAGTCTTGTAAAGATGATAATACTTTTCTCGCGAGCGCGAGGTCTTTCTGAGCAACCCCCATTCCTTAATTCGGCAACACGAATTTTGCATTCTCAGTATGCATTCGGAAATTTGGACTCCGTTGCCGAGGGTTGTATCGAGCCATGAGATCTTGCGCGTACTTTCCACCTCCTTTTCTCCTTCTCTTCTTCGCCTGAAGATATTGATGCGATTCCTCCACTCGCTGGGACCATTTTTCAAATTCAGGACCTCCACTTGCCAACAATCGACTTCTCTACGCTCCTTACTGATACGATCTTTCAAATTGGCGGTCCGCTGGCACAATGATGAAGTACTTGGGTGCGTGGCTTCGGTCCTGTGTCCTTGCTCTATGGATTTTTGCAACACTGGCACACTCTTCGAGTTCAAGCGTATCTTCGTCCTCGACTTCTAGCGCCTTAAATATGGCGACTTCGATCTTCTGGGTCTGTGTTTCTAGTAGTAGCTCGTCTTCATACTTGTCCAGCTCGAGTTCCTCTCTATCAAGCTCAGGGTTGGCATCATCCTCGCATACAAGCTCATCTTTGATCGCAAGCTCTCCTACAAGCACGCAGACACCATCCAAGTCAAGCTCAAGCTTTTTTATATCAAGCACGCAGTCGACGTTTTCGTCAAGCTCTTCTACATCAAGCACACAGCTACTATCTCCAAGCTCAAGCTCTTTGATATCAAGCGCGCAATCACCGCCCTCGTCAAGCTCTTCTGCATCAAGCACGCAGGTACTATCCTCAACCTCAAGCTCTTTCATATCAAGCACGCAACCACCAGCTAGCTCAAGCTCAAGCTCTTCTACGTCAAGTGCTTCTACATCAAGCACACAGCTACTATCCTCATTAAGCTCAAGCGTTTTCATATCAAGCACACAACTACCGTCCTCATTAAGCTCAAGCTCTTCCATATCAAGCACACAGCTGCCGTCCTCGTCAAGCTCAAGCTATTTCCTCACAAGCACGCAGCCACTATCCAGCTCAAGTTCAAGCCCTTTTATAACAAGCATGACGCTACTATCTTCAAGCTCAAGCTCTTCCACATTAAGCACGCAGCCACCGTCTAGCTCAAGCACAAGTTTTTCTATATCAAGCACGCATCTATCTTCGTTAAGCTCAGGCTCAAGTTATGACTCAACCTTACTCAGCTCGAGTGTTTACGCATCAAGCATGCAGACACACTTTTCTTCAAGCTCAAGCTCATATATATCAAGCTCGCTGCAAGCATCATCATCAATCATAAGCTCGGGTTCTTATGTATCAAGCACACAGCTACCGTCATCGACAAGCTCCAGCTCTTATATATCCAGTTCGCTACAGGCATCATCATCGACCATAAGCTCAAGCACGCAGCTATTATCGTCGAGCTTAAGCTCAAACTCGTACATATCAAGTATGCAGTCAATGTCTTTAAGTTTAAGCTATAGCTCGACCCTCCCCACCCCAAGTTCTTATATATCAAGCACGCATCAATTATCGTCAAGCTCAAGCTCTTACGTGTCGAGTATGCAACCACCACCTTTAAGCTCAAGCTATAGCTGGACCCTGCCTAGCTCAAGTGTTTACGTATCAAGCACGCAGCCACTCTCGTCGAGCGCAATCTCAACCTCTTCTGTACTAGGCACGCAGTCAGCGTTGTCAAGCTCAAGCTCAAGCTCAAACTCTAACGTATGGAGTGCGCAGTTGATATCTTCAGGCTCAAGCTATGTGTCGACATTACCTAGCTCAAATACGTACGCATCAAGCACGCAGCTAACACTATCAAGTCCAAGCTCCTACGTATCGAATATGCAAGCATTTTCAAGCTTAAGCTATAGCTCGACCCTACCCAGCTCAAGTGCTTATACATCGAGTATGAAAGCATCCTTAAGCTTAGGCTCAAGCTCGACCCTACCGAGCTCAAGTCCTTATGCGCCAAGCACTCAAGCATTGTCAAGCTCAAGTTATGGCTCCACTTCACCTAGCTCGAGTGCGTGCCCATCAAGCATACAACCCCAATCATCGAGCATGAGCTCCTCCTATTACAGCTCAAGTTCTTACGAGCCATACTCAATAGCTTCCAGCACGTCAAATTTAGTAACTTCGTCGTTTTTGGCTGTAGTTGCTAGCTCTAGCCCGTCGTTATCTTCAAGCGTAATATCGTCCTATTACAGCGCAAGTTCCTACATATCAAGCACGCAGCCACTATCATCGATTGAAAGCTCAAGCTCTTACACATCAAGCACACAACCACTATCATTAATTGCAAGCTCAAGTTCGTACATGTCAAGCTCGCCACTAGCATCGTCGTCGAGCATAATCTCCTCTTATTACAGCTCAAATTCTTACACATCAAGCACGCAGCCACTATCGTCGATTGCAAGCTCAGGTTCTTATATATCAAGCTCCCTACTAGCACCATCGTCGAGCATGAGCTCCCTCTATTACAGCTCAAGTTCTAACGAGCCGAGTTCAATAGCTTCCAGCACGCCAACTATAGTAACTTCGTCCTTTTGGGATATAATCGCCACTTCTAGTTCATTATTGTCTTCAAGAAACGTTGCTACGTCGAGTCTTTCGTCTATTGTACTCTCTACCACGCCCAGCTCAGTAATTACTACTACTGCAATTAGCTCTAGCTTAAATTTTTCTGCAGCGGCGTCTAGTTCGACATCAGGTTCATCTAGTGGCTCATCCGTCCAAATCTCGTCATTATCCTCGTCTCTATTGAGTGTGACAGGACTTGCTTCTAGTAGTTCTAGTTCTGCGTCTTCGGCCCCGACTACACAGTTATCTAGCTCCTTCGCATCGGTCTCGTTTTCGTTAAGCTGGACAGGCCCTCCTATCAGAAGCTCTAGCTCCGCATCCATTTCGAGCTTCCTCAGCCTTACAAGCGTTGCAATGTCGCCTGGTCTTACGTCTAGCACAGTTTCCTCCACATCAAGCTCGACCACTCCGAGCGGCACTCCATACCACCCTCTAGGCTGCTACACTGATCACCATGCTGCGCGAACTCTCCATTCAGCATCTACCAATTCTGACAGTATGACTGTCGAATTCTGTGCGAACTTCTGTTGGCGCTATCTGTATTTCGGTGTTGAATACAAAACTCAATGTTACTGCGGGGACAGCATAGCATCTACCGGTGTCCTTGCTCTGGCATCAACCTGCAATACGCCTTGTCAAGGCGAAAGCAGCGAGACATGCGGGGGCAGCTGGCGCTTGAACATGTACGAGTTTGGTGCCAGCGCTGCAAGTTCCACCATATTCTCCTCATCTCAACTGAGCTCAAGCCCAATCGCTTCCAGGGGCTCGAATTTCCTATCTTCGTCCTTATCATCTTCGCAGGTGGCTAGCTCCAGCGTACCGGGCTCGTCCTCATTGGGCTCAACAGGAATTGCCAATTCACAAACAGGAAATGCGTTGCCTAAAATGGGCACCTCATCCACTTCGTCAAGTCATACATCAGGCAACACAGTGCCGGCATCTACGGCATCGAGCCAGCAATCACAATCATCAGCACCCATTATACTTCCGGAAGTAAGTACTCCGGCTGGCATGTACATGGAACAAAATTGCTATGTTGACTCGAGTGGAAATGGATATCCTCTCTTAGGCGCAATCACTTTCCTTGATATTGCAACAGTGGCCCAATGTATCGACTCTTGTGCCCCAACAATTGATGGGGCCTATGCCTATGCGGGTGTGGAAGATACAACATGCTACTGCTCGAATAATTTCGACGCAAATGCAGAAAGCGACACTGCTGCCTGTACTCAACCTTGTCCTGGTGATCCAGCTCATATCTGCGCCGGTGCGACGGGCGATTCAGGGAGGAGAAGCGGGAATGGTATTGTGATATACTACGTGAGGCTTATGTTTCTTTCCTGCAAATGTATGAACTGACAAATTCTTTTAGCTTTCTTCTGTTTCTGCCTCCGCGTCAGGTACAGCAGGAGTAGGGGCCAGCAGCTCTTCTTCAATACCTTCATCATCGCTTGGAGTGATTTCCGCTTCTGCTTCTAATGCAGCAACTTCATCAGAGCCAATTACCTCAAGTATGCTTGCTTCATCCAGCACAGCGATGAACTCGGACACATCCAGCTTCTTCCTTTCTTCAAGTTTGGCAATTCCAACTGCCGAAATATCGTCGAGTTCGAGTAGTAATGTGGCGAGCTCTTTGGAAGGACCGCTGCCAACAACGTCTTCCTTGTATAGTGTAGCAACGACAGTCGGTTCAATTGCATTGTCTTCTACCAGTCTTTCGATTCCAAATGTCGTTAGCTCGACAGTTGGCACCAGTTGGACTACCGAGATACCGTCAAGTTCGAGCAGTAATGTGGCGAACTCTTCGGGAGGAGCACCACCAACAACGTCTTCATCGTCTAGTGTGGCAATAATTGCCAGCTCAAACTCATTGTATTCTACCAGCACTTCAATTCCGAACGTTGCCAGCTCTTCCGGTCCTAATTCGTCATCCCAGCTAGACTCGACTTCAAATCTACCCAGCTCTTTATCTACTTCTGCCTCGGCATCTCAAATATTATCAATTTCCAATCCAGGCAGCTCCTCAGCCTATAACACATTAACACTATCTGCATCATCTGAAATTGCAACGAGTCTAGTACAACCCAATACGGTTATGTCTTCGGAGCCATCTTCAAGTTCCTCCTCTTCAAGCTCTTCAGAATTAAGTTCAAGTTTTATGAGCTCAAGCGCGTCTTTAACCACCTCGGTAATATCAAGCACTGCTGAGATACCAGGTTTCTCGTCCAGTACACTTTCCACCACTTCCAGCTTAGTATCTCCCAGTGCTACATGGATTTCCCTGGGTTGCTATACAGATGCTCTCTCCCGAGCCTTAACGGGGCCAAAAGACTTGAACGGGCCAACGTCGACCGAGATTTGTGCAAATTTCTGCAAGGGTTATGTATACTTCGCCACTGAAGACGGTCAGCAGTGTTTCTGCGGGAATACCATAAATACAGGCGGTGGTGGAGGGTTACCGGTGACAAGTGGTTGTGGTAATCGCTGTACTGGTAATGAAGCAGAGTACTGCGGAGGCGCCTGGTTCATGAATTTATACACATGGGGTACTGTTTCTCAACCATCGAGCTCCACGGTCCAAAGCTCGAGTTCGTTAAGTTCACCAGCCCAGCAATCAAGCAGCAGCGTCGTTACATTTGGGTCAATAATTTCTACGGCCCAGAATTCGGGGGCGTCAAGTTCGTCAGCCCAGCAGTCTAGCAGCTCTGCCGCCCAGAGCTCGGAGACTCCAAGTTCATCAGCCCAAAACTTAGGTAGTACTACCATTGGAATATCAGCTCAAGCAGTATTAAGTTCGTCAACTCAGCAATCAAGCAGCATGTCTAGCCAAAACAGTTCCAGCTCCATAATATCTGCCGCAGCATCCTCGAGCATCGGTTTTTATAGTTCTACGATAGGATCAAGTAGTTCCTCTTTGACGTCTGCTACAGCTGTCAGCACGTCTATCCAAAGCAGCTTTGGCTCGATGCCATCTGCCGTAGTGTCTTCGAGCAGAAATTCATATAGTTCTACGATAAATCCCTTGGGTATGAGCTCGATTTCACTAAGTTCATCAGCTGAGCACCCAAGCAGCACTGCTGTTGCGTCGAGTTCGGCAGTCGGCTCCAGCAGCTCTTCCCTGATATCGTCAGGAGTTGCAGCCGGCAGCACTTCCTCATTGCCCTCAGAAGTTGCGAGCAGCTTTTCCTCCATATCTACCTCATCTTCGGTCGAAGTATACTCCTCTTCCACGTTGGAATCTGCACTCGGCCCTAACAGCTCGTCCTCGACGTCCTCAGATATTACCAGCAGCTTCTCTTCAGTGACTTCCTCATGGTCGGTTGAAATATACTCCGCTTCTTCGTCGAGTTTAGCAGTCAGCCCCATCAGCTCATCCTCACTGCCTCCGGGAAGTTGGGCAAGTATCTCTTACTCAATACTTTCGGAAGTTGCCAGCAGCTCATCCTTGCTGCCCTCAGGAGCTAGAGCCAGCAGCTCCTCTTCGACTCCTCCAGGAATTACTAGTATCTCCTCCTCGACGTCTTTAGAGATTACCAGCATGTACTCCTTGCCAACCTCAGAAGTTGGGTCCAGTACCTCCTCCTGGACCCCATTAAAAGCTGTCAGTAGCTCCTGCTCGGTGCCATCAAAAGTTTCCAGCAGCCCAACCTCAATGCCTCTATCATCGTCTGAGATATTCTCCACTTCTGCATCGGGCTTGGTAGTTGAGGCGAGTAGCTCTCATTCAATTCCTTCTGGAGTGGGCCCTAGCAGCTCTTCCAGACTGGCTTCTGTAGCGCTGGCAACAAGTTCCGCTGCGGCTTCATCATCCGCGGTAACATCTGCAGGTGACGCGATCTATCACTTCCAGGGGTGCTATGATTCTGGGGCTGATAATACCGCATATCACTTACTAACAGAGTACTGGGATGGTGGAAATCAAATCGACGTCGAAACGTGTCTACAGTACTGTGAGGCAGGTGCACCGCGCCATGCGGCCCCATATGCTGGTCCTAATATCACTTTCACATATGCAATCCTCGAATTCCACGGCGATGTTGATGCAGATTGGTGTCTATGTACAAACTACTTTCCGGTGTACATTGGCGGTGTGGTGGACTCATCCAAATGCAACACCCCTTGCGTCGGCAATGGCTCTGAATTCTGTGGAGGATACAACCCTGACAGTTTGACTTGGGGTTCGTATGGAGGTCCCAACTTTGCAGATGTTTACAATTTAGTTGTTCCCCACTCCACAAATTCTCATGCTTATACGCATCATTCAATCCACTCTTCAACAATCGTGGCTCCCAGGCTCTCAACCACTGCGTCTTCCTTTGGTTCACGCAGCAACTCAGCAGCAGCACCAAGCTCATCGGATCAATCCACGACCCAAAATACGCCTGGGACTGCCCCATCATCAGCTCAAAGTGGAAGCTCTAGTGCCTATACAGCAATAGAAACTGCTTCTCCAGTTGCAACCTTTAGCCAAATCAGAACCTCTGGCTCTGTAAGCAGTCTGAGCCCCACATCATCCTCTGTGGAAGAATCATCAAATCGGTTCTCAAGTTCCAACGTAAAGGCCGTCTCTAGCTCATCGAGCCTTCTTTCGTCCGCAATATCTAGCCAAGCAGCTGCAGCATTGTCGACTGTGGTATCGTCTAGCCAAGTAGCTGCAGCCTCGTCGGCTACATCGTCAAGTGAGGCCTCTAGCACCCCTCTTACTTTATCTGGACAGGTTGGTTCAACGTCACTAGCTTTTTCAACCTCTTTTCAATTAGGAGCAGCCTCGTCGACTACATCGTCAAATGATGCCTTTAGCACCATTTTCACTTCGTCTGGAACGGCAAGTTCAACGGCTTTATCGGCGTCCATTCTAGGAGGGCCAGCCTCATCGACTACGATGTCGTCTAGCCAAGTTCCGCCATCCTCAAGTCAAGCGGATGCGAGTTCCTCAACTCAATCCACGCTTTCGCCGAGTGTAACAACCCTAGTAAGCACGTGGGCTATGATACACTCCCAGGGATCAAGCGTTGTATCACCATCATCGACAACGGTATCAAATCAAGCCACAGGCTCTACTAACATAGCTACGGCTCCAAATTCGTCGGCAACTCTCGGGCAAATGTCAGCTCCTCCATCATCATCACCATCATCAGCGGCAGCATCATCACCATCAGGACAATCCAGTGCAGCGCCAAGTAGCAGCAGCAGCACATCTAGCGCAACTAAACTCATCTTGCAAGTCCTTCCAGCATCCACTTCCGCACCTGCAAGAAACCGCTGGGATTGGCATCGCAAAGACTACCTAGGTGCAGTCTCTGCCTTCACCAGAAGCAACTGCTCTCAAGCTATCCCCTACACGCTCTCTAATGGCCAGCTCACTGGTCCTAATGGAGAATACTTCTCCGCCGACCCAAGCACCACGTGGGAGCCCTTTCAGCCGTACTCTGCCAAGGACAGCATCACCACCACCATCGGCATCTTCCCGAACGGCACGCTCTACTGGACTTCCCCCTCTTTCACTGGTGAATATGCAATATTCTGCCAGACCATGTCCGGAGAGATTTATTCTCTGTTTGATGGACCGAACGATCCTCCGGACCGGACTTATCCGAACTATCTCAAAGATTGCATGGCTGTCACATTGTCTGCTATAGATCGCAAGTTACCCTTCCAGCCCTTGTTTAGACTATACTAATATCTCTCTGCAGCATCAGAATGTCTCATCAACACAGCCACCACCACTACTGCCATACATTCTCGCACTTTACATTCTCACACTTGCCCCACTTTCCCATCGGCATATCAATTTTCTACCTCTCCAACCGGGGCACTTTGTGTGGCTACGACTCTGTCTTGGTATGCTGATTGTTCGCCATTACCGACTGGGCTCTAGCAAAAAATTATCCACAAAGCTCGAGCGTGCGAATGCTATGCCCAGGGAGGTGTGGGTATTACCGTGGAAATGCATAGCCTTATACTTAGTGTCTAGATTCTAGATTGTTTTGTTTTTCATTAGGCGAGGACTTTTAGCGAGGCGAAAGGGGGTTATTTCAGGTCGCATGTTTCGGTGTTTTTAGACCATTGTTCGTTCTTCTAATAAGATTTCGCATTGCATTGTCTTGAGACAGTTCCTCAGATTTGGAGCGAAGTTGTGAATTGTGCAGAGTCCACTTTGTCTTACTTGCATGATAGATAGATAAGTGCCTCAGTGGCTGGCGGCCATGATATAATTCACAATTCCTGCCCAAGAACTCCAGAACCTCCCCGGCACACCAACCGAACCTGACCATCCCCACCTGCGCAAATATTACAAGCAACTAAATCAACGCTCAAACTCTACAACTTTCTGAGTATCCGTGCTCGCCTGACTAATGCTCCGCGCGCGATGAGGATCAGTTCCCTTGGGGCTCAAATCTCCCGGCTTGACCACGCTAATTCCCTCTTGGCCTTTCGTACTGCCTGCTTCGGCGTCCGCGCCCTCGAGCAAGTCCCTATCTTCCGACCGCACACTTCTGCGTTCTGCATCGCCGCCGTAACCACTGGAAGGTCCCTTGCCATCATAACCTTCGTCTTCATCTTCGTCGTCTTCAGGTCTCTGCACCGCGTTCTTCTCCAGTTCTTTCTGCGCTTCATCCATTCGTCGCCTAACCTCTGCTGCAACCCTCATCCCGTCAGTGACAATGTTGTCAAGAACACCGCGAAGTCCCTTGCCCGGAGGTACAAGACCGGCTGAGCCTGTGCCACCAACGCCCGCTTGCGATACAGGAGTTGAACGTCCAAATCCAATGTTAGAAAAGGTTGTGAGACTGGACGAGGAAGATGCAGGCCCGGTTGCAAGCTTCTCAGAGATCCGGAAGGACGCAGGGAAAGACGACTCAAAGAATTGCTCGAGGAGCTCGTCTGCGAGGACAACCATACGGAACGTGGGAAGAGTAATATGGAGAGGTTTGGAGGGATCAAGGGCGGCATTGGCACGCTCTGACATTGCTTTAGAGACATTTCGCTGGTCCCCATTTACATTCGGGCTCTCGGAGGGCGCGGGTACTGATGGCAAGCCAGTGGATTTCTTCCCCCGTTTCGGGCTCGCATCAGTACCGAGATCTAGGAGGTCTTCCTCCTGTTCATCATCGCTATCTTCACCAATACCAAACGCATTATTGTCAGCGTTCCCATTCGTCTTTAAGTCCTCGCTGGCTTGATTCTGAGGGTGATCTGGATCTGCATATTCGAAGCACCTTCTGATGAAGGCACTCACAGAGCTCAAGAAGCGTTCCTGAGTACTGCCATAAGGACCATCGATCGCACCTCCATTCCCAGCCTCATATTCACTAAGTCCAGTCATCGATGTCGAAGGAGTCAACGATCCATCCAAACCTCGGCGCGAAAGGAAAAGCAATGCTTCAGATATCCGCAAGATCCCTTCTCGGTCGACCTTTCCATCACCATCATCATCGTAAAGCTCAAAGAAGTACGTGATACTTCCCATGATATCGCCTTTACCCTTGATATGAGCTATTCCCGTCACCACATTCTGTAATGTTAAAGCAGAGTTCATATCGATATCCCATCGTCGGAATAATCGTCGCATAAATTCATGATCCGCTGGCTCGGGATTTCCATAGCCCCATGGGGAGAGAGAGTTTTCCCTTCGTCGAACGCTGTTGCCAAAATATGAATGCTTCTCACGTTCAGCAGGGCTGTCTTTCTCTGGTGGTGTTGGGGAATCAGAGATCGCCCATCGAGCCATGCCGGCCAGAAACTCCCTGAACCCATCATAATCCATGAGTGTTGGACTAGGCCCTAGGCCTACCCGACCCTTCTCGATGCTTTGTCGCTCGGCAAGCCCAGTGACAACTTCAGCTGCTCTAGCTCTACTAGCCTTCGCCCGCCGTTCTGTCTCTTCTTGAATGATCTGGCTTCTCTGTTGGCGTTCGTATAAAATCCCATAAAACCTATCGTACAGCGCACCCAACTCTTCAACATTTAATCTTTTGCTGTCTGGCCCAAGGTTGCGAATTGACGTTCGCTTGGCAAAACTCTCGATATTGTTCAAAACGGCATCTTTGTGCTTGTTCCGCTGTTCGGTGATACTGGCCTGGGTAATCCCTGAGAATTCCTTAAAGGCCACGACCATCAGCTCTTGGAAACGGGTCACCGCTCGGAGCTTGGCATTTTCTGACTTAGGATGTGCAGATTCGTCAAGCTTTGAGAAATATGACTTCAGGACCGAAATGAAAGCTCCATCATCAGTAGCATCTAGAAGTTCCTCTCCGTTAATCCGCAAGATGGCCAGTCCAACCTGGAATAGAACCTTTGGTCCTTCTAAGAAGAATACGTCTAGAACACGGAATGCAAAGACCAAAGGCATCGAGTTGATATATAGTGAAAGAAACCATGGAAGAGATACAACCGAGAGCTGCACGTCGGCTTTGACGAGGTGATCCCAGAGAATGGGCATTGTCTTCTCCACCAAGGATTCGAAGACACGTTGGTCCAGCAAGGTGCCGTACATTGTCGTTGAATAATATCCGGGCAGAAGTCTGTCGCACAATGTGGAAAGAAGGAAGAACGCTTGAGACTCCGACATGTAAATAAGCAAGGCCGCAACGACAATGTTCATAGCTTGGCAATACCCAACTTCTTCGTTCGTCCAACTGTAAGCCGTGAGAACCCTCCTCAGACGCTCGATTCCTTCCTCGCTCTGAAAGCCCGGATATTCTGGAAGACTTCGGTTTAAGTCTTTTTCGATTTCGTCAATTGCAAGAGAATCTCGTCCTTCAAATTTTGCCAGAGTGTCTACAAATTGCGTAGGATTCTCCAACCGTAAGAACAAGGATCCAGATGTCAGCTCCCATATCTCCCCGCGAAGCCGGTTGGGTAATCCAACACGGATCAGTTTATGAAAGGTGGGCTGTCGAATCAGGGTAACATTACGTCCGTTTTCTCGTAAATATTCTCCCCAGAGCCTCATCTTGCTCCTGTCTCGTAATTTCCGTGCATCGCCTGGATATCGAAACAGCGTTCCGAGTCCTGCATCGGGTGCATCTCCGGATTTCTTCCCATCGCCTTGTAGAAGGTACTCGGAAAAGCATTCTGATACTACTCTTTTCAACTTCCCTACCTCTCCGACTCCCGATTTGAGACCTCTCTTTAGCCCATCACAGAATCTCTCGCAAGCTTGGCGGCTGCCCGCCAGTTGTATTGTGATCTTCTGTTGGTAAACAGGTGTCTTAGTAGTATCGCTCGAGGGATTGTTAGTGATTCCGTTCCAAGTTGTTATTGACAAAGCAAACTGAGTCCTGATTAGCCTTTATGTCAAAAGGGCGGAGCTACATCGCTGACCTGGTAGCTTTGGCTATGCAACCGTTCAACTCTTCTGATAGCACAAAGAGGAAGTGTAAATCCGTTCCCTCCAGGTCCAGCCCCATGTGTTTGTCCTGTAAACCCAGAAGATATGCTAGTGCTTGCAGTAGGAAGGAAGCTCGTAGGTTGTGTTGAGAAGCAGAGGTAGGATTCGCTCAAATGCAGCTTCCCGGCATAATGGTACCCTCTATCTCGGTCTCGGTCCTTCTCTCCTTGAGTTGCATTCGGAGCATAGGTGATCGGTGGAGAGATGGTAAGCTCTGCGGTTATCTCTTGGAGAGGTGTCTGGGAGTCCGGTAGTCGAAACTGATGGCGGAAGAGTAGGGATTTCGCGGGATTACGGTCGGATGCAGAGATGTTCAGCGATTGCATAGGGTCAATGAACGATTGTGCCTTTTGCACAAGGCTGGAGAGGTTGAACATGGCTCATGGTATCGGCTGCGTTGAGCAGCTTGTCGGTCTGGCGTTGACGGGGCTGAAGGTTTCGATGTCATCCCGCCGCATGCTCGCTCACGGTACTCGACTATTCGTGCCTGCTGCTTTAAGGCTACGCGAAAGTTGAAACACCAATCAAGGCCGCTTACCCCTGAATAGACACAATTCGAGGCACGGTGGTGGTAGATACAATATTATTACACAGCACGTGGGGTTGACAGGTGGATTAAGAATGATTTGAGAGAATATTTTAATCTTCATGGAGTTGACTCCAGACAGTGATTCTAATTGTGCAGAAAACATACAACATTATCAAGTCACGTGTCAAAAGGTTAGAAGGCCTACCTAGGCCTTGGTGGGTGAGTCTCTAATGATGCTCAGAAGTCCAAAGGCAAAAAAGCGATTCAGAGGAAGATTCTCAAGATGATATCTAGGAGGGGGAGATAACATAGTTTGAGATGCAAATTATGGTAGTGTAACATGTTTCAAGTGGTTATGGAAAGTACGTTTTCACCATTTTCACTTCCATCTTGGGCGATTAAAGTTCCCTTTTTCACAATTGTGTAATACATGACCTAACTTGCAAGAGATATTCATCATCGGCTTCTTCTGTGTTTCGAGAAATTGTATAAGTGATAACACGAGCACGTCCTTTTCCCTTCGCTAACCTCTTTCCCATCGCCTTAGCATACCCGCTCAATTTCACCTTCGCTATCAAGAGCAACGAAACGATAACGGTATTACAGATATTCTTTCTGTTCACGGTCTGGGCGTCAATCTGTACGGAACAAGCAACCTCGCCAAGTCCGATCTAACTCTCAAAAGCCATCCAGTAGTCAACTGGACCATTCAAGACATCCCAGAGAAGATTATCCGAGTTAATGGCCGTCAAAATTCCATCAGAGAACGACTGACCTTCAGGATATACTAAATCTAAGTCTTGCCGTTCCGGTGCCTCATCTAGTTGCCTAAATCCGGCACCGGAACTGCCTTTTAGCTCGCCACTTGAGGTCTCCAATGACTGGGACCAATCTTTGACACACTTCAGATTGTTTAGATATCGGGCAAACACATCGCCCCGGCTTGGCTGTTCCCTGCTTCGGGAGCGCACTCGTATGAGTGATTCTATTTTAGAAACCGCCATTTCTATCACGCTAGGAAAGTCCAGAATATTGCGTGCGTGATCGGAATCCCATCCATCAGTGGCGGGTTGGCGGAGCAACTTGATACCCATACGAATAGCGTACTCGCTCTGCATCATTGTTATATGTGCCCTGGCTGCCGTCAGAGGGTAGGAGTGCGAGAAGTGTGTGCTGAGAAAAGTCTTGACCGCCATAAGAAAGGAATAAAGAATGCCGATACGATAAGTCATTTCTTCGTCATTGCTGGCTGAATACGATAAGCCGATCTCGTACAAGCGAATTTCTACAGATTGGTAGTAACATAAGATACAGGCTGTTGTGGCCGTCAATTCTAATCTTCAAACATCAATAGACTTTTACGTACGATGATGCTGAAGCTCAAAGGACAAATTCCGTTTGAAGTTATCGAGTTCGCCTTGCATTGATTTGATGAAAATTCTAGGCGAAATTTTACTGGAGCCCGTATAGTCGCCTGTTTCGTTGAAAATGGCGCTGAACTTGAGAGAAATATGTTGGATTGCGACGAGTTGCACGAGAAGTTTATCACTTTCGTACTCCTGAAATCTGATAAGTCTTTCACAGCACTCTTTGAGATGAGGCGTAAACGGCAGTGGGTCTGTTTTCTTTAAGGAAGTGTATGTCCTGAAGGTTTGTCAGTTAAATGCCTCGATCAAATGAGGAGCAAATTGGCATACACCACTCCAAGAAAGAACACTCCAGCCATAGCTCTCCATTCTTCTAAGGTTTTCGAATTCAAATCCGAAGAGCCTGCGTCTCCTGCCTTGATGGAGAACTCCTGGTCGCCCTTTACGGGGTCTGGCCGAGGCTCTTTCATGACAGAGCAAAGCCGTGGTCTATGCAGGCCAAGATTGGCAGCTAGTGATTTGGCCAAGCCTATCAAGTTCACAAATTGAGGATTGATCACTGAATGATAATGATACCTATTAAATCGTTAATTAAAGCTTCATCTCGGCTTCGGGCACGAAATTGAAGGATTGCAGAGTTTAGAAGAAGAGAAACCAACCAAGCTATGTGAATTAGCAAAGCTTGAAGTAGATCTAGGCTCTTTTCGGCCTTTAACAGCAGCCGTGTAGTGAGCTCTTCCATAATCTCCCATCCCATTACCTCTTGTCGAGATGGGTTGAGGCACGAGGCAGCTGTGACAATGGCTTTCCAAAGCATTGGTCGCTCATTTCGAAGACTCTCGGACGTCGCTTCTTGGGGAATAACAACAAACGGAAATTGAGGGGCCATTGAGGTTCGAAATTCGAGAAGAAGAAATGCACCTTCTTGGTTTGGCAGGTCGAAATGGGATCTCTTGAATTGAGGGGTAGCTATCACTGGCGAGAGTCTTGTTTTTGGTTGATTCGATTCTAGTCCAGGTTGGGGATCTGAATCTGGTTCAGCAAGTTCAGGCGCTTGGTGCGCTTGCTTAATTGATGTCAATGATGTTGCTGAGGCCGGCTTAGACATGGTAGTCTGGGCCTGCTCAATCCCATCTTGGTGTTTTGGTCTAATGAGAAGATTGACCAAGTCGTCCAACTTTTTCTCCAATTGCATAACATTTCTAAAGGTTAATCAGCAACTTTATATGAACTTTCATGCAGGACAGGTGCAACGGTATACGCACTGTGGCTGTGTCCTCTTCTTCCTCGATGAAGCAGCTGGCTCACACGGTTTGTCGAGGCGCTGACAGCTATTAATAATTAGTTTTTAGTACCCGCGAATCTCCTTTTTGAGAATTTACCGTGAACACCTCCGATTCTGCTGAGGATTTGGAACACATTTTACTTTGGCCTTCACACACGTGCCACAGGCTCTAAGTCCAAGTTGCTTCAGCGTGGCCCGCTCCGGCACGGAGCTATTCCCGTCTATCATTTCAAACGAAAAATGCTACCGCTTCTATTCGAGGCTATTCGTCCGCTCCTTACCCCGCTTCCGTGTGTATTCGATCTACGGAGAGGTTGGATTGTTTGAAATGGGGCGGAGAAAAAGGTAACGATGCCACCGAGCGGGAACGGGCATCCCATTTCCGTGTGACTTCGGACAGGGATCGTTGCTTATCCAAATATCCAATTCCTGGTTGCTTACCCAGAAACTCGAATCGGATCCTGCTTCAGGAGAGTAGTTACGGTGATGTTTGAGCAGTAAACTTGTGTGCAAGTCATCGAAGTTGAGAATGATGGACCAGGGGACAGGAACGGAATCGAACCAGAGGTAAACCTTAAAATATGTAAGCAAAGTGGGTTTGATATCAAACATGACAAACACCAACTAACATACTAAAGTCTTTATTAGAGTCTTGGAATCAAGAATGAGACGACAAGAAAATGTCTCTCTTGCAAAGAATTCCATTGAATACTCTCCGATTCCCAAGGAAATTCTGATCACGTGACTTGCTTCTGCCAACACTTCACTGTTACGAAACGCTATATATAGTTTAAGGCGCACAATAAACCCCCATCTCGTACTTTCCTCCCCGACTGGCAAGCCTTTTCTCATATATGATACTTAAAATCAACCTCCCGATCCCCCGTTTTAACTCTCCTTTTATCCTCCACCTCCCCTCTCGCGATCCTCTCCTTCACCCTATTTTCCTTCTTCACATACAAAATTTTGCCCGCGATCAAACACTGCGAAAGACACAATGCACCAAGTGAGAAGCTATTTCCAAGCTTGTACGGAGCCGTTCGGTAGATCTGGCCCGCTACAGCACCGGCTGTGTTGCCCATCGTCTGCTGGAGGCCGATGGCTGTTGCACGCCGATAATGAGGAGCAACGTTTACGTTGAGCCATGTGAGGTTTATGCCGGGGCCGACGTACACGGCTACAGCGCAAAGATAAGTTGCGAAGTATTTGACCCCTGAATGAGAGGTTAGCGAAGCTTCGAATCAGAGCAGGTGAACTTGCCATTGTGCTTGACAGTGAGAAGCAGGATGTAGCCAATGATACCAAATACATTGGCAAACATTACGATCTGTGTATTTCGTGAGTTTCTAAGCCAGAGAACTGACAGGTTGGAACTTACAGGTCCACGAATCTCATATCTATCCGAGACCCAGGCCAAGCACAGAAAAATAATTGCGCCCCATAGGTATACTGGGATCGTTAGGTAGTTACTTTGAAGAGTATCGTAGCTCATCGCCTTTAATATCGAAGGCAAAAATGTGCTGAAGCCGTAAAGCAGAATGTCTTGCATGAACTGAATGAGGCCGCTGAGGTAAAGTTTAGGATCTCTCAACTCGATCCTGATTTCCTCCCAGGAAAACTTCTCCGAGCCTGAAAACTCTTGTAAGTACTGTCCCAAGGGTCAGAAGAGAGTTATTTACCAAGGTATTTCTGTCTCTGGCCATTTCGGCATCTCATCATTTCCCGTTCCTCAGCATTGAGAAACCATGCATTGGTGGGGTCATTTGGGAGCCCAAAGAATACGATTACTGCTACCAGAGTACTGAAGCATCCTTCAATAATATAAACCCACCTACACAAGTTAGCTAAGGAACACAATCACAATTGCGAGACTCACCTCCAACCTGCTTTACCCGAAACGCCGTCCATTTGCAAGAGAGCATAAGCTAGTAATCCACCAAAAGCACCCGAAAGAGCGGCACAACTAAACAGATAAGCCACCCTCTTCGCCTGCTCTTCCCTACGATATACCATAGTCAAGTACAGATTCAAGCACGGGAATAATCCAGCTTCGCAGGCTCCAAGGATTAGTCTCGTGGTATAAAGCCCACCAACATTAGTGACGAATCCCGTGAAGATCGTAGTCAGTGACCAGATAGTGCAAAGAGATGTCAAGATCACTCGCGGCGTGATTTTTTTCATAAGAACCGCAGCTGGGGATTCGAAGACGACGTAGGTGGCATAGAAAATTGACACGGCGGTTGAAAACTGTGAATCGGTAGCGTGGATATCGGTAAGGATGCCAGCGACTTTCACATTTCCTAGATCAAGGTCAGAAAGGGGGTAGGTTTTGGAGAGGGAATAACACAAACCGATGTTAGAGCGATCGAGGAAGCAGGAAAGATAGACCAGCATGATAACCGGGGTGAAAGCGAGATCAAGCTTCGCCAGTAACTTGACCTCTTTGACAGGGTCGACGTAAAACTCATCATGAGTTTCATCCAAGTTGTTTTCAAGTCCAGAAGCAGACTTCTCGGGGTTGTCGAGACTTTCGGTTTTGATTGCCTCCATAGCGTTTGCGGATCTTCAATAAGTTTTCAAGGTTTTCCGATGACGAACTTTGTTCCATGAATGTTGAAGGGAATTGCCGCTGTCTTATAGAACTAGTCGGCGACATTCAGGCCTCATTTAATGGCCTTCGACCGCCGATAATACAGCTGCAGCCTTGCGTGCAAATATTGTCGGTCTTCGTCCTCCGCATAAAGCCTTGAGGAGAATAGATAAGAGTCGTACACGAATCCTTCACTCGACCTGCCATTTTCTAAGATCGCCCGAATCTCGCTATGACAGGTCGAGTGACGCACCCTGTGCAAATCCGCATCGAACGATTTTCAGATGATAACAGCCAGGTTTTTATCGTATGGGGGAGCTGCGTCTGAAAGTGGGGAAAGGCTGCTCACGGAAGGGGAAGTCCGTTGTAGATCACTTTTTGTAGGCTCGGCTGCTCAGCCCCCTCACGAGGTTGACTTTTTTGACAACTCTTTGGAAAAGCGAGATAGCGATCGAAGCCGAAACGGATGATTTTGGCAGTGTATGTCTTCACCTTACTCCACAAATGCGAGAATAAGTTTGATCACCCAAGTAAGGTCACGTGAATGACCATTCCTCCCCTTCGCCTTGAAAGGGGTCATTCAAATAATCCTCGTTCAGATAGAACCCGATATCAGCATCGTCCATGTTAAAGCCAAATTCTCCGTTCAATAAATCGTTGTTTCCAACCTCGGGCAATCCTGCCAAACCAGTCATGAGATCGAAACCTTCTAGAGACTTAGTACGAGAAGAACCTCCAGCTTCTGGCGTGCCCTCCTTCATCGCAGAATTTATCACAGCTCGGACTTGCTTCGCACAAGGCCAAGTCTGAGATATTGCATCAAGAGCATCTAAGATCACCCCAAGTGACTTGGACACTTCGGGTGTAGCCCATGAAGCTCCTTCTATATGTCGTTTCATAAGAACAATGCTGGCTGCAGAAGCAAGAATGTGTATGAATGTCAATGGTAGGTGGCTATACTGATGTTGTCTGGAGTAGACACCGACCAGCTTGACGATAGCGTCCAGCGACTCATAGCACGTCTTGACATCTTCGCTAGTGGCAATAGCAGGGTCGCGGAATAGGTTTCGCGGAGGTCGATGTAGAATGATCAATGCCGTATGGTACATCATACTTTTTGGGCGTCAGCAATATGTAGTAAGTCGAAGTCAGAAGTCAGAGGAGGCTTACTGTAAATGAAGCACAAGGGATGGAATCGGACCCACCGACCTGGGTGCTGTTAGCGGATGATTCGTGGCAAAGAAAGGTCCTGAAATATTATCATCTATAACATACCACTGGTTCCAGTGAAGCTTGGCCGGGAGATTCGCTGACCATTTCGTCAAAGCAACATCAATATCCTTGACTGAAGTCGCCAACACAGTCTCATCCGTATTAGCACTCCGATTCTCAAACACCTCGATGATCATTCGATGCAATATCTTGCACAACTCCGCCTGCTGGACGAACGATGCAACAAGCGTGAGTCCATCCTCATAGGCAGTCTCTGAAGTACCTTGCATGATATACGTATTGAGAAGGGTCCCCCATTCTGGAGGGTAAGGAATGCGTATCGTGTCGTTGACATCCGATTGCCGGGGGTATAATGCAGGAGGTCGACCGAAATAGAGAGATAAGTGTTTGTCGGCGATGAATGCAGCCCAGTACGTTCGCCGCAGAATTTCTCTTTCTACTCGAGAATCATCGGAACCTTTCCAATTGCTTGGGTCAAGATGTAAACCCATCTCATGAGCAAGTCTAAACGCCATCCCAGAGAACAGCCACCCTTTCGACATCTTACCATGTCCTATCTCGCGATGCCCCAAGAGAATCAGCGCTTGCAAAGTTGTGAGGTTAGGGGATTCCAATGCAGATCCGTAAAGCAGCTGTTGAGCACGGTTAAAGAATACATCTGATAGCTCTCGCAGAGCAATTTCTTCACTTGCCAGAGCTCCCATGGCGCAGATGGCGTACATTAGTAAATCCGAGTAATACGGCCCTTCTCCAGCGTCAAAATCTCTTAGAAAGTACTCCCGATATAGACACATGTGATACTGATATTGATTCTTGAAGAACGATGCCATCAGGGTTTGGCAGATATGGCTTTGTGGAGAGAAAGCCAGCTGAGAATCAAGATCGATGCTAGAATCATCAAGAGAATTTGGGATCACGCTTTCCTGATCTCCTAGACTACGAGGAGGATCAATCGCGAGAGCTTCGGTAGCTGACGTTGCCTGATCTAAAGTGTCAGAAAGACTGATTTGAAAAAAGCTCGTAGGACCGTAAAATTCTGCTGCTTTTCCATCTCTAACCCTCCTGAGATGTCCAGTCGTTGATCTGATAGAGATTCCTTTTGAGTCGACATCAGGGGAAGTGGTGCTCGTGTTGAAATCTTGTGGCGGGGGATGAAAATGACCTGATGATTTGCCAAAATTGGCCAACATGTCATCGCGTTGAGGGCCATCGACGGCGATTAGCTTCGTGATGAACTTCTCGAGTGATGCTATTTGTCCTTCTAAAGCCTGGACGTAGCCTCGAGAGACGGGCCTTAAGGCTGATCAGTGGGAGAGTTCCGTGATGGAATTAAAAAGTCCTTTCGGCAGTAGATAATACCTTTGCTTCTCACCCGAGCCGATGAATGTGCATTCAACTCCTGCTTTCTCACATTTTGTGCAGGGCTGAAGACGATCGCATTTAATCTAGGTGATAAGTTCCTTAGCAATATTGAGCGATTTAAGAGTGGTGATCACCAACCTTCCTCTTTCTACATCTCTCACACCTGGATATGTCAGTGTGCCTCGTAGATAATAGGGGAAACGAGCGAAGCTTACGAGACTTGAAAAGCTCGGCGTTCCATAGCATGATCTGACCGTGAATTCATCGCGTCGTTGATAGGACGTCCGTTTGCTGAGCAGCCTCACGTGTATGTTCACTTGCAGCTTTCTGGTGGGTCGAGGCTCGGGACTGATTCGGAGTGTTGACAGAACGTCCACGACTTCAATCTTAGTTACTTTTAAGCTGACGATAACGAGACATGAGACATATCACGATGCCGAAGATTTTAAGCATCACGAGAGCTGTTAGCTGCTGGGCTACTTCAATGAAGTGAGGCTGAATATCGAAACCGGGCGAAGCAAACCAAAAGCGGATTTTACCATGGTCACGTGTCGTCTTTTGTTCTAATATTATTCCTCGATGCCTATTCTCATGTTCATCTGTTTCTTACTAAATATGGAAATTAGCGGAGGCTACGATTTGGAGAGGCTCTTATGTGTACATTATGTAAAGGTTGCTAAGCGCTAGAATGTTGAGGGGAATAGGTGGTGACCCTTGAATTAACAAACCCTTCATCCGTCAATGCGAAGATTGGATTTGAAATGAAATGAAATGAAATGAAATGATGAAACTGTGGGATAGCAAGAAATAGCTTATAAAGATACTCGCTCTCTGAAAGTGAAAGTGAAAGTGAACACAAGTATAATTTGTAATAAGTCTCATTGGGACGAAAACCACTCTAGTAAACATCAGGTGAAAGCAACTTCGCCGCCATATTCCGCCCTCGATATCCCATTGTACCAAGAATCTCTAGAGCGTCAAGACGACTTGCAACAAACCGATTTCCACGATCCACTCTCAACTCTAAACCCAACAAGCCTCAAAATCTCACCTCTCAAATTCACCTCCCTCTTCATACACTCTCAGATTCAGGATATTGAAGCGATATGCAACGAAACTTTTGCTGCCTGGGTTCACTTGACGAGCTCTCTAACTCCACCTCTAGGACGAGCTCAGTGTCATGAGAAATCCTGTACTATCAAAAAAAACCTCATCTCCTTGAATCCTTAATATCTCGGATTTTCCGGTACATTGAGTCGCCCGATACGCAACAAACCATTTTCGCTCCTCCAAACACACACTCTCAACATTATCTAGGAATTTTCAGGCGGCAAGGAGAAAAGGGGTATCATCTTCATTCGCTACTGTCTCTTTTCTTGTGTTCGCTGTCGTATTCATTTAGAGCCCCCTTCAGCATCCCACTCGCTCTAATCATATAAGGTATATACTCCACACACTTCCACTCTTCCTCTCATAGCACATCTCCTTCGCTATGCTCGACGCTCAACGCTCAGAAAAAAACAAAAGAAACAATTATAGCGGATGCCCTCTCTCTTTAGAAGGGAGAGAGGTCCTGTAATCTATCCATATCCATACCCAAGCCCGTGCAAAATGCTCACGTTGCCTTCCCAAGCCCATGCCAATACGTTTTGATAACCCTTCCAATCCATGCTATTTTCCAATTTTAGCCAAGCCAGACTCAATTTTCCGGTGTATACAGAACAGAAACCAAGCCAAGCCAATGATATACCACCATGTAATCCCATGATTTTCGTCGAGAAGAACAGAACTGGATATAGAAACTTTTGAAATCCACCACCCAGACCAACCCAATCCAGCTGCTCAGCCGTGAAGAGAGCGCAAGAAAAGAAAGAGAACTTTTGCTATACGGCAAGTTTTTGTGGGCCGAGCCAAGGGAACAGAAAAAGAGAGCGGAAAAGGGGTATCAATAACCCGCACCCATCCCAACCATCCCAAAATGTTCTAGTAAACTCCTTATAAAATGAACGAATGACTCCAAATCTCAAATCGTAAGAAGGAAAGGAATCACATGCTCCCCATCGGCCGTCCAAAATTGAAGCTCGGCTTCAATCTCAGAGGTGGGCCTTCGTCTTTATCGTCTTCTTCTTCTCCGTCGTGCCTCTCCACCAGCAGCCGTTTGCGTGGACTCAGAGATCTGTTCTGGCTAGTAGAGGAATCGGTGCTGGGCGAGGCGTCGGCGGATTTACGCGCTTCTTCGAGTTTCTCAACCAGTTGGGCGAGGAAAGCGTCATCTCTTATGGCCTCGTTCGTGAGTCCTAATGGCCCGGAGAGTTCTTTGTCGCCTTGATCCTGTTCGTGCTCTTGTTCCTGCTTCCACTCGTGGCTTTCCTCTCTAGGGGGTTGAGCAATATTTTCGTATCCAGGCGCCAACGAAGATCTCCGCTGCTCATGGTTATGGTCCTGTTCTTGGCCATGACGTTCTTGTGTTGGTGTAGCGTTCCCACTCTCGCTCCCATCAGCCAAAAATGGGAATTTGGTCATTGAATGATTTGGTGTATGTCCAGCATGCATAGTCAATCTCCTGTTCTCCGGCTGAGAAACCACTTCCAATGTCTTCTTCTGCTTCTCTTCCTTCGAACTCCCACTGCTCACACTTCGCTGCATATTCGTAACATCTCGACCTGGCGGCTTGACATCCGGAGATAGTTTCGGGGGTGAGCGCTGAGGAGAAAGAACTTTGGCAGCAAAGGTAGGTGATACAGCCGTCGCTTTGATTGCTACGCCTTCAAGTTCTGGTTGGATGTGTGATATGTCGATGCTTTCAGTTGATGTCTCGGGAATTGGGGAAAGGGAGTGAGCGGATGGGGGAGATTTGATACCAAAGTCAGAGGAAGTTAGTTCCTTACTCGTGACTCTAATAGGTGTCTCTCGCGGCGCATTCATGGAATCAACTCGGAAATCCCCTAATTCAGAGGGGTCAAAGGTGCGGCTTGGATTCCTTGCCGCTGGAGCATAGAACGGGGAGCCGTCTGCATTTCTCCCAGACTCCTGCGGTATGCCACGAGATGAGCCGTCGATGCTACCCGTTGCAGACACGGCGTTTGAGCCTGGACTCGTAAAACTGATTACGTCGTTTCTCGGATGTGGGCGCTGTCTTTGGGGACTGATGGCTTCCGGACTTCCGCTGCTCTTCCTCTTTTCCAATTCTGCTTCAAGCTCTGCTATCCGCGACTTGAGAATGTCCCGTTCTCGGTCCCATAATGCTCTCTCCTCTGCCATGACCTCCTCCATTCTAGCCCTGTCTGCCGCCATATGTGCTCGCTCTCCTTCGCTCTGATTCCGCAGTTTCTGAGTATATGCCCGCCAATCTTCAATCAAGGCCCCGCTATTATCATCTGCGCTGGCGCTCCTCGTCTTCGGAGGTGAGATTGGCGGTCCGTTTGGATGCTGCGATGGCGACCGCGATTGCATGAATGGGGATGGAGAACCGTCTCCGCTGTGCGGAGATGGGATGTAGTCGGGGATACTCCGAGGAACGCTTAGAGGCGAGACCATTGAACCTAGGCGGCCTGGTACTTTGCGGGGAGACTCTATAGCACCTGATGGGAGAAAGGAGTCGGATGGTTGCTTCGACATGTCGAAGTTGCGATGGGAGGGACTGCTTGAAGGTCGGGTAGTTTCCGTAGGCGCAAGTGGAGAATGAGGCTTTTGATGACGAAAGGAACGCCTCGACGGGACAGCACGCGACAGGGCTGTTGTGGATCTCGAGATCGAGTCAGCAACAGAACGGCGTGCGCACGCAGAGTATGTGCTACTCGTGGGGCAGGATAGTTGTTCAGTATACAATCATGTCTGTTGTTCGATGTGCTGTCACTTCTTGGGACAGCGGAGGTGAGTCCTGAGGGAGATGTGTCGACTCTTGAACTGTGCAGGGATGTAGATTTCGCCCGGTCCGGCCCGCGTCGACTTGGAACGATCAATGGAGAAGCTGTGCCGTGTTTCTGGTGCTTCACCGTCTCCCCCTAATAATGAGACACTCTGCAAATAGGGGCAACGGTGAACTACTTGGTGCCCACGGTGCCCATGGTGCCCAGCCGGGGCGAATGGTCTTCTTTCCGCCGGATTTTCAGGGCGCAATGCCCTCCCCTGAATGATGTGTGACGTGGTTCGAATCCCTGCCTCTATCCACTCTCCGCCGTAAGCCCAATCCGTCCGAGGCTGCACGATAGGGGGAGCTGGGCATCCAGAGACGTGTTCCGTCAACAAAGAGTGGCAAGTTGGTGTTCGAGCAGAAACACGTACGGTACCATTTAAGGATCAAGTGATCCTGCAACCAACTCTGAATCATGGCTTTGGTGTCTATTTCGACACGTCTAAATATCATGTGAAAGGGATCTTGCAATAAAAGGGGAGATGGAGGACTTTAGTTTTCGCTATGCTCGAAGCATACACTTCTCGCGATGCCTCGTTCAGTTCGATCGAGTCGATCAACTCGAGCCCGATATTCTGATGCCGATATTGCACGTATGAAGGCCCTGAACTTCGTTGACGACCTTGGAATCCTCCTCATATGTCGACCTTTATTCTTTCTTCTCAATTTAGATCTCGTCAACCTTTTTGACGACATTGGAAATTCTCTTCTCATCCGGCCACTACGGTATCTCTACCGATTTGCTGAGTTCGTCATCCAGCTGACTGAGGATTGATTAGAACGTTTCCTCAAACTTGGCCTTCGAGCCTTGATCGATGGATGTTCGGAGAGCGTGACCAAGGGTACTCTGCAAAGTATTACAACGATTGGTCGGAGTGGGCAGCTTGGGCTGAATGGGAACAACAAAACGCGAAGGGTTGGTGAGGGAGCCATCTGAGCTGTGTAGTGTTTCCATGGAAGGTTGAGATTGGACGTTGTACTTTGCTGGTCAAAGGTGCTACTCAACTCTAATAAATTGCAAAGCGGGCATATCTAGAGCAAGGGAACATGTTGACTGTGGCGACTCACCATATCTTGGTGTCATCATCGATATTGCCAAAATGTGGCAGCGGGGGGAGGGGACTAATCAATATGTTCATACACGTGATGTCAACGTTCATCACCACAACAATCCAAGAAATCGGTTGAGATCTTCAGATCTCATCTTTGACATTCAACTCCATTCTGAAAAAACCTGCTTCGTGACGCAATAGATCCAGACTGATTTCTGATATCTCAGAATGGACTTTCTCAAATCAAGGCCTCGCGATGCGCTGCCAAAATAACCCATATGATTAGGCACTATCTTGTACAACCCGAAGCGTTCAGAACCTTAGACACTGTTCACAGTGGGTACCTGTTTTGCTAATTTGGAACGAGAGAGAGAATCCAATGCTCCTGTGAGAAAAGTTCAGAGAACCCATGAAAGCGAAAATAATATTCGGCTCCTTTAATGTAGATTGACATACTGGGTTAAAAATGACATATTGCGAGCCAGAGAAGAGCTTGGTGAGAGAGATCTTGGAGTGCTACGGCACAATTTTGACCAAGGATCTTGAAACTGGTCTCGCAGAATATGCAAAACCTTCAAACTTAAAAGTTGGACTGGTGCACTCAACCCTGAAGAGGGCTTTCGTGTGTACTATGTGTGCTTCTTGGAAAGGAAAGGTAGCATGCCGTGTCAAATTGGGGATAACGAATTGCGAGTGGAATTATAGAGAAAGCAAGGCTCGGCAGGCAAATAGGAAAAAGTGAGCGTAAAAAAATGGTTAATGTCATTGAGAGAGTAGATACGCATCAAAATACCTTCCAGGGAAGAAGATTCCATTCGAGCATGTCAATTTCTAATGCGGGCATGTCACACACGACACTTGCATCCTCCTTTCATAACTCAAGAGCATAAATTATGTAAGACGCCGGGGAGCATAAGGAAAGAGCAGGATCCGAGGCTGAAAACTCACCGCTTCACCATAATATCGCTACTCATTGGAAGAAAGGTATCAGCGGGCAGCTGATTGTTGCAGGGCTGCACTTGGCGTAAATGCCTCAAAGAGGTGAGCGCGTGACACCTGGTTCTTTGGGTGAAGCATATCAGCGTGGGGTTCGGTGTCTGGAAGCTGATACCGCAGCCAATGCTCTTCTACTACCGGCAATGAGTTCTTTGTTTGTTGACGTTATAAGATAATTTCGTACCTCAATTACGCCTCTCATCTTGATTGCTATCTCAGGTGATCTCCCGAATAGAAGCAAATTCTGCTGCCGATTCAAGCCGATGGAATCTGAGTCGAAGAACGATCGCCTTCCATGATGGCTGCAGAACGCAGTATTTCTCCAATGGACGATAAGCTCGCTGCATGATGTACGATTTCACCTGCATTCGGACATTTGCAGTATCGTGCAGGACCAACTCCACCATCGGGCTTGGCCAGCCTTGAGTGTGGGTTCTGCATTTCAGCCAAGAGGTATCTGGGCATTGAATGAAGGTGCTAGATACCTATGAACTACCGCGCGGGCAATGGAAACTCCTGGATGAGCGTTCCAAGACACCTCTCTAGTTTTGAGACCGATGTCTCTATTTGTAAGATATTAGGATAGTGAAAGTTTCAGCTAGAACTGACGAGATGTGTTTGGCTCATCAGGAGGCATGACTGGGTGACATCACTGAGGGGGACTTGGTCTCGATAGGCCCATCGTATAGCCCGGAAGAGCTCAAGAAGTCTTTGTTCAGATTCAAAGACCCTTGATTGTGAAAGGTAGACAAGCGAAGAGAGATAGAAAGTGCCTGATATCCAGGCTCTGGATTGGACTTCCATTCAGCAAGTACCACTCTAAGTATTTTCGACATGCTTAGGTTGTCGTTGGAACAAGAAAGCTTCTCTTAACCCCACAGGGGCTGGCTTGCCAGTGCCACAGCTTCTAATTCGATGATTCGAGAGCGGGGGCCTATTACAGGAACATCGTGGCTAGCCTGATCCTGTTCGCACTCAGCGCCTCAAGATTGTTTTTAGGGCCTCTGGGACTCGAACGACAAAAGACGGTGTGCTGATTTCCATGCTTACCAGTTTCAGTGACGTTTCTTCTCATGGTCAACCGGCATGCTGCTGGCCCCTATTCTCATTCCCGTGATCTGGGACCTCCGATCGGTATCCTGTTGTGGAAGCAGGCCTTGACCAGAAATGACGGCACTTAGCGGTGGTGGCTGACCGGGAGTTCTGGGCCTCCGTAGTGCTGTCGATCGTTGAGGGGCCAAGAGACCGTCAATCAATGAACGGGTAATCCCTAGCGCGGGAACTTGGCATGATGACTTCGAGCTTGGTGATTTTTTGTATTTGTGAAACGCATTCTAAGCAATCTGTTTCTGTTTCTCATGAAGTACGGCTTGGTAGTGGTATTCCCGGAAGCGTAGAGAGTTGGACCGTGGTGAGTTGTTGAAGAGGAACCCCGCTATCCCAGAAATTTTGCACCCCTCCTTTTCCTGCAGTTGCGCACACTTGGGCTGGAGATGGCCGAGATCTCCTGTCTTCGTCTCCAGCTTCGTCACACTCACAGTCGCACCCAACCGCCCAGGCAGTAGGCGGATCGCCTCCCAAGAGCCCGAATTTAGGCCCGACATCCCTTCCGTTCCACCAATTCCTTCCATTTGTGTTCTTGGCTTGTTCTATGCTTCCCTAACTTCTCTTGGCTGGGACTACTGGGCTGTCTCAATGGCACAGCCTTAGCAGAGATCTTCGGCCTCGTCCAGTACCTGCTTCTCAACACAGAGCAATTATCACGGCGTCGCGGAATGTCTGGGACGGACTCGGTCAGGATTTGCGGCCGCGGTCGTCGGACAGATTGCAGGCGATAACATGCTGGAAGCTGGAAGCTGGAAGCTGGAGGCCTTGGGCTGCCGTCGTCTGTTCCCTCCTATGAGGTGACAGCCGTCAGCAGTACAGCAGTCAATCGTTTCGAGTTCTCTCGCCGCATCTTGCTCAGCACCCACTCACAAGCTCAGGGTCTTCGGCACTGCGACGTGCAGCCATCTCTGCTGGGGATGCAAAAGAAGCCATTCGAGAAGCATTATCAGAGCCAGTAAGGTGGCCAGGGAACGGAGCGCATGGCGAGAGCTATCCCCGAGTCTCCGACAAAGCCCACGCCCATCCCCATCCCCATGCCCACGCCCACTCCGCATCCCACACAACCTTCTCCTTGCGGCAATTCACCCCATCCACTTCATCCAATTGCTCTGGGACGGGATGTCTTCGTGTCTAGGAAGGAATTGAAGACTAACTATTAATTGCGCCTTGAGCCTTGAGCTCACTTGAAGTCTTAAACCTTGATGCCACGTCTTGGCTTGGCTTCCAACTCGGTGCTATTTCAAGATTGCGATCGCTGGCTTGGACTTCCACCGCGCTTGGCCACAGATTCGCGACTCGTATGCCGAGCCCCAAAGCCTCTTGTTTTTGTCCCTCGGCCAGAATACAGCCGACGCCTCAACCCGTACAAATCAGCACAGCGTTGCCCGGCACGCTGGACCGCGCGCTACGTCTGGTGCGTTAGTCCTACGAAGTAATTCTAGTCCCTCTTGTGCTGGTACGGCGCACGTTTCGGGCCCTCTTGTGTAATAATATTTAATCGGCTCCCCCACCAAAGGCAGGAGCCCGCCCACGCCCTCATCTTCGACCTCCCCTCCTCTCTACAGCCCTGCAGCCTCACCCAGCTTTCAGGCCGGCTGTGGGTGCTCCTCGAACTTCAAATTGACTTGACAATCCCCATTATTCACCAATTCCCAAATCAGCATGTACCTCTTTTGGATTTCTTCGTAGTCTAAACATTGGGACCGGTGCCCCTCCTGACGCAGTGGTGCGTTGCTCCACTCTCTCTACTGGGAACGGAAGAGCTGATCAGGACGTCAGCAGGCTCGAAAATCTCCGGGGAGTTTGCTTCAAAGCAATTGCCCTGCAGTTACAGTCCTCATCTCATCAGCAATTCACTACATTCCTCGCCCAAAATGTCGACTTCCACAATGTTCCCTCGCTCTACATCAGGCAGCCTAAAATTGCAGACAGATCCACGACCATCTAACTCGAGTAACCCCCCCTCGCCCAAATCCCGCCCCGTCAGTCTCAGGAGGCCTATAGCGGAAGAAGAAGTGGAAGAGGAAGAGGAAGAAACAAGCAGTGAGGCTGCTGAACCTGTCACACCCACCGACAGTCACCAATCGCACACTCTACACATGAATGGCAAAGCGAGCTCGGAGAACGTGCATACCCTCGAGCCCATTTTTTCAAAACCTCCTCTCATTGTGAATACTGCTGCTACTCCACCATCGTCACCTGGGAGGGACATGAAGCCGCGTCCCCAGCAAACGCCAAAGACGCCCAGTACCCAAGTGCAGAAAAGGCCTACCGCTTCGATTGTCGTATCAAAAGATGGAGCCATAAAACGAGGATTCTCAGGACTTTTCAAGAGATCGAACTCCCAATCTGCGAACCTCAATGTCCAACCAATGGGCCAGGTCAATGGATCAGATTCAATGCTGGGGAAAGAACAGCGCAGAACACCAATTAGGAGGATGTCAGCCACGGTTTCTGCATACACAACTCGATCCAATACAATTCGATCCAATACCCCTCCTTCACCAGGGTCGCCTACAGTTGACAGCGAGCAACAGTCGATAGAAAAGAGTCCCGATACTGATGGGTTTTTGGACCATAGCAGGAGAAAGACCCGCTCATCCACAGGATTTAGTCTTCGCGACAAGATTTCAAATACAAAAACAAAGATCGCGTTTGCGCCTGCAGACAAGGAATCTAAGCATGGAAACCGACGGCATCGCACTACAAGCGTCGACCTTGAGAGTCATATACCGGATCCTTCAGATGACCCGCGAGTCAAACTCCCCACTAGACAGATATGGGGTATGGCAGCTGATACTGGAACCGGCCTCAAATCACGGCGGATGAGTTTAAATCTTCCAGATGACTTTACTGTGGACGTTGTGGAATTGTACAGTGAATACACAGACCAAAGTAAGATAATTGGTCGACGTGGGAAGCATGTTGGCAAGGGTGCTACATCCAATGTGAGACTGATGCACCGGAAAGGTCATCCTGGAGAGGTCTATGCGGTCAAAGAGTTCCGTGGAAAATCGACAAACGAAAAGTCGGAGGATTATGAACAAAAAGTCAAGTCCGAATACTCAATCGCGAAGAGTGTCCACCATCCCAACATTGTTGAAACCTTTCGCCTATGCACGCACAACGGACGGTGGAATCATGTCATGGAGTTCTGTGACCAAGGGGATCTTTTTAGCCTTGTCACCCAAAAGTACCTCAGCAAGGAGGACCATCTTAAGGATCGGCTATGTTTGTTCAAGCAATTGGTGCACGGTCTGAACTACCTCCATAATAATGGGATTGCTCATCGCGATATCAAATTGGAGAATCTTTTGATCACGAAGGACAGCAAACTCAAGATCACAGACTTTGGGGTATCTGAAGTTTTTGCTGGTATCCACCCTGGGTTGAGAGCAGCTGGCGGCCAGTGTGGGAGGGAAATGGGCGAGATCAGACTCTGCGCCCCTGGTATGTGCGGTAGCCCTCCTTATGTGGCTCCTGAAGTCATCGCCAAAACGGGTAAGCACAAGACGAAGTTCCGTCAGTCAGCAAAGCTAATGTAGCAATACAGGCGAGTATGACCCTCGTCCTTTGGATGTTTGGGGAGCTGCAATTGTGATGCTTACTATGACAGCGGGTGGTAATATATGGCAGGAGGCAATTCCTGGCAATTCGCCTGTATACGATGATCTGGTCAAGGGCTGGGCGAAGTGGTACGCGAAGCATCCCGGTCAAGAGTCGCCAGAGATCAAAGAAACAGACTACCCCCACGTCGCATTTTTTGATTCAATGATCAATCCCCCAGCTTTGAGACGCATCCTCCTTACTATGTTAAACCCGGATCCTTCAAAACGGATCACAATAGCGAGCGTCGCAAAGAATCGGTGGTTCAGAAACATCGAGTGTTGTCAGGTTGAGACTTATGATGACCTCCCGGTCACAATCGATGCTTCGAAGTCTCGGAACTCTACGAAGCCACTGGGAAAGACGTATAATCATAATCACCTTCCTCCGCAGTTACATTTGGGGCACAGACTCGTTCGACTTCCTGGCAGTACAGATATGTAAATCGTCCCAGCTCTTTGATTTTGCATTTTGGCATGGTTGGCCTTAGCGGGAGTAATTGGGCCGTGTTCATATGGGTGGTTTAGAGCCGTCTGGGAGACAAGGCTCCTATCTTTTGGATGAACAAAATAGGTTGGCACCTTTGGGATCATGATGCTCGAGAGTTTCTCCAACCTCCTGTACATGGCATAGGCAGGTACCTTGTTTGACCTCTTGGTCTCGTCGTATCGTGACGGAGGATGAGCTCAGAGATTGGTGCATACTCCTCCGTAGAGATCCCTCCCGACGCTCTCACGAATTACGGTACATAAGATTATATATTTAATCCAGAAATCACTTTTTGGATACAACAATGATTTTGCTTTATTTTCTACCAATGCCTTGTGCTCAACTATTATCGTTACTCTAATCCCAAATCTGATAGCAGCATGATGTCCTTGCATCTCTGTCTCTTCCGAGCTCTCTTTTCATAGCCAGAGGACCTGGTTAATAACACATCACTTACCTCTAAGCCACCATGAGCCGTTACCGCCACCAAAAATAACAGCTCTATCGTCTCCACAAGATACCTATCGAGGCGACGATCTCCCCTATGTGGCGACAAAGTCACCCCATTCTGGGCTTTCCCGCATTGTGGTGGCGAAAGTGTGGAGGTGCGGTCGCCAATCGTAGCTATTTTCAAGGCGATTTCAAGATTTCCATGACAAGGGAAGCTTGCCCCTCAATCCTCGGTTCTACGCGGCGACAGGGGCCAACTCGCGAATGAGATGAAAGCGAGGCGCGGTTGAGGGCAAATTGTGCGCCGGACAAAGTGGAGGAGGTATTGGATTAATGCTGAGGAGAGATGTTGGAAATTCACTTTCCTCCCCATCAATGACTCCTTTCGAAGTCCTTGAAGCCTTCGGTCCGTCTTTGACGTGTTCAGATTTGTTTTTGGATCATCCTTGGTGGATGTGAAGTGCATGAAATTACCAATCCCGTGCAACAACGCATCTCTCTCATCTACTTACCGAGAAAGGCGGAAAAATCGAGGGAACTCTCGGGCAAACACATTCTCTCGAAAAACTTTTGCACCGCGCATTCCGAAGTGCTGGCAGGCCATCGCCTATCAGAAGCCTCCCATGGCAATTGGGGAGCTCAAGACGAGACTGCGCGCCAAGTTCAGCAGGAGACATTCCACTGCGTCCACGCTGTCTCAGTCTTCCGCAGACGGCGAACCAACGCCAGCTACGCCAGCTACTCCAGCTTCCACGCGCAAGACCCCCCGCTCTCTACGGTCCCGACATAGCCAGAAACCAGCCTCGACGTTCGACGGCGCGACAATCGACGAGAAGGAGCCTCCGCTGCATGGAGTGATCGAGGACGAGGCTGTTGGCCCTAAGAATGAGGTTGATGAGCGGGACGAGCCCACCAGCGCCAGGTTAGCTGAGACGAGTAGCGATCTGCACCTGCAAGCTGCATCTCCATCAACAACTTCCGCAAAACCCCTCCAAGTCAATCTCGACGACCAGAAGCACGACTCCTCGTCCACGACTGCCGGTTTCCCAACCCCGAATACTGATATCCCTGCGGTGCGCGAGGAAGACGAGGAGAATGCGGGCCGTGCTGAGGAAGGGAATATAGAGAGAGACTTTCTGGCTCCAAACACTGGCAGCGACAATACTCCTAGCACCCAGAGACCGTCGGAACTCTCGAGGAGACAGAGTCTACTGCCGCATCAGCAGACGAGATTGATTAAGACATTGCTGGAGACGGAATTGCCCCCACAATCCAAAGCTGCAAACCTTGACTATTTCACGGCAAACGGGCCCTCGACTATCAGTCCCAACATGGTGAGCAGGAAGATATGGGTCAAGAGGCCTCAGCAGTCGGCGACGCTGGTGCAGATTCATGAAGATGATTTGGTTGATGATGTGCGGGATATGATTTTGAAGAAGTATGCGAATTCGCTGGGCAGGAATTTCGATGCTCCGGATGTTACGTTGAGGATTATACCCAGAGAACAGAGGCAAGAGAGGACTTTAGGACCAGAGGAGCCGATGACAAGGACACTGGATGCGTACTATCCGGGAGGGCAGACTGTGGATGAGGCGTTGATTATCGATGTCCCGTTGAGGAGGACGCCGAAACCTTCCCCGCAAGTACAGCGGGGTTATTACGATGAAAATCGACCTGCAGAGGGAGGCTCTGATTACTTTCCTCCAATGCCAATTCCGGCAGCTCAGATACCCCAAGTTCCGAACAGCGTAGCGGTCGTCAATGGCCAGGTCAATCCTCATCACGGTTCACTGACCTCCCATTCAATGTCTGTCCTCACGACGGGCCACGTCCCAGCTCTACCCTCGCCAGGAAGCAATAGGAGACATCACAGAGATAGACCTCGGATTGGCCGTACGCACACCTCATCCCCTACGGTGATCGGCAACCTCGCCCAAGCCCCGATAGTAAGCAATGGTACGCAACCCTTCCTCCGAGCACCGCGCTCACGCACTCACTCGAGTGCCTCAGAAACCTCAAACGCTCCGCCAGCCGCCCCCCCTTTGCCGACTCCACCAGCACCTCAACCTTCTGATGGTCTTCAAATCCAGCGGGTAGCAACCCCTCCCCCGAGAGTGTCATCCCCCAGACCTGTAGCACGGACAAAGAAAACCAAGAAGGCAAATGCAGAGCACCCATCCCTGCCTACTGGAATGCTGAACGGCGCCGTACCCCCAATTAACGTCCTCATTGTCGAAGACAACATCATCAACCTGAAGCTCCTGGAAGCCTTCATGAAGCGTCTAAAAGTGCGCTGGCAAACGGCTATGAACGGTAGGGAAGCAGTGACCAAATGGAGAGCTGGTGGATTCCATTTAGTCCTCATGGACATCCAGCTCCCCATAATGAGTGGACTGGAGGCTACGAAGGAGATCCGGAGACTTGAGAGAGTCAATTGCATCGGCATTTTTGGCAGCAGCGCTAGTAGCAGCGCGCCTGAGGTGGGCGAGGAATGGAATGGAGAGGTGGAGGGCGATGACAGATTGCCCAGTACGGCTATGTTCAAATCCCCTGTCATCATTGTGGCTCTTACTGCATCATCTCTGCAGTCCGACCGACACGAGGCGTTGGCTGCGGGATGTAATGACTTCCTTACCAAGGTATGCACCCTTATCCCTTATCCTCAAAATGCAAAAACATAAAGCTGACAGACCCTAGCCAGTCAACTTTGTCTGGCTCGAGCGGAAGGTAATGGAATGGGGTTGTATGCAAGCACTAATCGACTTCGATGGCTGGCGTAAGTGGAAGGACTTCTCGCAATCAACCACCAACCACGACGCGGAGAAGGAAAGCAAGAGCAAAGCGCTGGAGAAGAAGAAAAAGAAGAATCGCACGAGTTTGGGAAGTGTGAGCCAGGCGAGCAGTAGCAGGGTTAATGTTGCGGGAATTAGGGAGGAGGGAAGTGCTGTTGCTGCGTGATACTTTCTTGAAGATTTTGAGATCGAGGCCGTTTGACGAGTATTATACTTCGAAAGGGAGAAACGGAGGGAGGGAGGAATGCGTTCTGCTGGGCTCTTTGAGCAAAATAATAGGAAACGGAGATGCGTACACAGGCTACGAGAGTGGCTGGCGTTTAGAGGGTGGGCTTTTTCCAGGCGTTGGCGGAGCGTTGGCAAAAGTATACGATATTTGCCTTGAACTTTTGTTTAGTGTAATGTGTGTTTTTATGAGAAGAGGGAAGAGTCCTTGGGGGTAGGAGATGAAGGGGCAAGGGCAAGGTATACAATGGGACGGGAGATGGAAGTGTGTAGATATTATCGAGAGAGAGGTGTGAGGAATGAGATACATATGGATATGAGCCCTCCATGAGCGAGCGGTTCTCGAGTTATATGTTGTACAGTGTTTGCTTCCTTTTGTGTGTATGGTTAGTTTGCAGAATTTAGGTCGGGCGAGCGAGGAAGTTCAGTAGTCTGACCCAACTCTCCTCCGCAAGCACTGAGGTTGAAGCGCTCAGTGTACCTGGAACATTGAGTCAATGTTGATGCGCAACAAAAAGTTGCAGGGAAGCGTTTACTCCCTCGAGGCGAGAATTGGCAATGCTCTACAATTGTTTTTGAGACAATAGCGCAATGTCTAGAGGAGAGTCACCCTTTTTATTCGCTTTTTGAGACAAGCAGTTCTCAAGTTTTGCCACTTTCTCGTTTGCAACATTAAGTATATTGACGATAATCTCGTTCTTCGACACCTCCTCAAGACAGATTTTGAGGTTAATGTGTTAGGTTGAGTAAACGTTTTGACTTTGTCTGCTGCAACGTTCTTTGCTGTTGTTCCAAAGGGTTGTTGGGCAGTGTGCGATGCGGTTTCCCTCCGAGGTAGCTTTGCAAATCAACAAATACAGTCCCCGATTACCTTCCTCCGACTCTCTCCTTGTGTAAGTTCGTGGTTAATTTCTAGATAGCTTTACGCTACATTCAGCCTCTTTGAGTTGGCCCTAGACCTAGGCAATATAGGGATTCTAGAAAGCATAGCAATAAAGCTACAGTATCCAGACTGAATATTCAGAAAGTTGAGAAGAACGGAAGTCAATTGCAGGGACTGTAGTAATGGACAGGTGAATGGCACGAGATTTTGCAGATGAAATAGGTGGGTGTTATTTAGTTAAATAAGCTATTTTGCACTCAACCAAAAGACAAGACGTGTTAGCTGAAGCTCAAACCTTCACTAAGTATAACGCCGGCACATTGCTAGATGGGAAACTGTCTAGGGATGGGAAGTCAGCTTGTCTGGAGGCCAAGGACTAAAGACGGGCGTAAAACCCCGTCATATAACCTTTTGAATTTTTGCTTTGATGAGCTCTGATCTGAAAACTGAAAACTAATTGTGTAAAGTTAATTTTGCAGGAGGATTCATCGCTTAGCAAGCTGGAAGCGAAGACAGTCAACAGAACTCGTGAAGCCACGAATTACGCTCAATTGTTGGAGGCCGAAGCCTGCTGCTGTATGTTATAGACAGTATTGTTACAAAGTCCCTCCGCTCTGACGCCATGCACCTGGATCTCAGATCTCGCCCTAATGCCCGCAATGTCGATGTCGAAGCATCCGAAGAGGAAAATGGTTGTAGTAAGAACTGGGATGCTGCGTTAAGTGTATGTTTGGCGTTTTATACTTGAAAAAGGTGACGTACCACGAACATGAAGCGAAGGGTGGAAGCTAATTAATACGTGTAAGGCGGCTCAAGTTGGGATGAGAAGCTATGGAACACAGATAGCGGAAAGATGCCATCCGAGTACCGAATTCGATTTTTTGAAACTCGCTGTTTTGTAAAGCTGACGACTCTTGCTCCTGCTGCGAACTTTTGGGGTATATAGCTGAATCAAGGAATAGGTAAGGGTGTTTTCGAATAGCGCCCAGACCTCAGAAAATCTCAGTATGTCGAACGGGACTAGAGGGCTACTGGCTCACAGGTAATCCCGCTCAAACTCAGCGTCAAGATGAACCGGTACTCTCTCCTCCTCTACATTTCTATCTCTCTCCTTGCTCTGATTCGCAACCAGTTGTAACAGAAGCTTGTTGTTCTGCGAAACGATCAACTCAATCTTCTCAACTTTCGTCTCTAGTGTTCGTAGTCGCGCGTCGTTGCCCATAATCTCACGCCAATCTTCCTTGGTCAGTTGTCCTTCAACAACAACTCGCCTTGGAGGCTCTGGTGGATGTTCTAGAGCATATTGTTGTGCTTGCCATTGTTGTTGCTCGATCTGCTGTTGTAACTCGCGTGTGAGCGCTCTCTCGTTTTGACGTCTCCTTTTGTTTGGTCGGTAGCCATTCATATCCTGCTCTTCTTGTGATACAACCATTTCTCCGCCTTGGGTTGGCTGATATTGGTGTTGTTGCTGCTGGGGCGGTGGCGGTGGCTGTCCTTGCTGAACTTCTTGTGGTGGAGGGGGTTGTGGGCCAGGGTATATTCTTTGCTGTGGAGGAGGGTTTTGAGCAGCCATCTGAGTTTCTGCAGCAATTGCCTGTCTCCTAGCTTCTTTCCTAGCTTCCTCGACCTTTCTCCTAGCCTCAACCTGTCGCATCCTCTCAGCCTCTGCTTCTCCGTCCTCGGTCCGTAAGAACTCGATCCACTCATCGATCCGGTCGTTCAGCTCTCCGCCTGGCTTTTGAGGGATAACTCCATTCTCCCAATCTGCTATTTGCCTTCGTCTGGTCTCTACTAACCGTCCAACTGTTGCGCTCATCTGCGCCAAGATCTTGCCCGTGTCCGCTTGGAAGGCAGCATTGACCCCTGACCAGAATTGCGCCTTTGTGCCCTCTTTGAAGTTGTCCCGTTGCTCATAGCAATGCTTAACCATAAGGATGTGGTCGCGTTCATCGAGGTTCTGGCGCGGTTTTCGCGCGCTGCTGCCAGCAGACGAAAGTACTGAGCTTTCACGCATTTCGCGCGCGGGTGTCATCAGAGACCGGGGAACAGATGGAGGATTCATACGCGCTTCGGTGGTTGGTGTGGAGTTGGCAGTGTCGTGCTGTTGACTGCTGGGTGTCTGCTGCAGTGGACGCGCGCTGTTCGAGGGAGTTGAAGGAGGGAGGATAGGGGCCGGCTGTCGAGTGTTTGTGGGCGCCATCGGGACCAATTTGAAGGTGTGGAACGCTGATGGCATAGGTGAATACGCGGCAGCGGCTGGAGGGAGATGTGGTTTTGAGGGGATTTTTATCCTGTAATCCTAAGTTCACGACTTCGAGTCGTTTGACTTGGAGATTTGGTAAATTGGGAGCTAAAGCAGAGCTAGCACCAATCAGGGGCGCCCCCGGAGCTAGTAAGGGGCCGATTAGGGGCGGTAATCTGGCTATCGCAACCGCAGATAAAGTGCTTCCGTGATTTAGATCTCTAGGCATTTATTAATAGGCCAAAGTTCAGACGACGCTGATCAAATATGTTCCGCATCCGTTTGATTTGCCTGTGCGTGCATGCGCTTTCTTCGCGGCGCCCACCTCGGCCACCTCTGCATCCATGGATTAGTGGCCTGGATGGCCACATCCCCGCTGGCGTCATCCCCAGCCCTAGCTTATCAGCGCCGCTGCAGCTTCAGTATCATCTCCTGATGTGTCCTTTCATTTCAAATCTGGGGCTAAGATGTGTTGAATCTGGTTTCGTTGTATGTGTGGTTACGTGGACACTTCTTTGGAGACGGAGGGGCGCTGTTACATTCAAACGCGGAAAGCTACATCTCGAGAAACATGTTTGTCGGCTCGTCCTTCCGGTCTGAAGATACCCGACCCTTCCATTCTTCTAGAAGTAGCAAGGGAGGAGCAGTCCCCTCCGTGCTTGAGCCAAACCTTGAGCCAAACAAACGTCACAAAAAGCTGAAGATCAATCCCCACTGATCGGAGGGGCAAGTCCGCCTGCCGACCATGCTCGCCCCACGAGGCTGAGTTATAACGGGTGCTCAAGTGAGATTCTCTACAAACTCTCTTTTATTCTTATTTCAACTTCTTCGATCTTGTTTCTCAGCCAAACGAATCACCCAAGAAACAATATAGCTTTATCATGATCTCAGAAACAACCACAGTTGCCCCCATCCAGATTGATGGACCACATCGCCTTGTCAGCCTCGAGACAGGAGCCGCTGTTCGCGAGGCTTGCCGCAATGGTACACATACCGCAACAACTTCTGGTCTCGCTCCGACCTACCTCCAAGCAAACCTCATCATTCTCCCATCTCGCTATGCAGCGGACTTCCGTATTCTCTGCGCCAGAAATCCGGTTCCTTGCCCTCTAATGGCAGAGTCATCAGCGATTGGTAAATTTGATGAGGTTAAGTCATGGGTTGACGGGCTGTCTGGGGAGGAAGTCGTCTCTAAGGTTGACATTCGACGAGACGCGCCAAAATATATGGTCTATAAAGACAGCAAGTTGGTGAAGGTTGAATGTAGCGATGTTATCGAAGAATGGACGGAAGATCATATAGCATTCCTCATTGGTTGCTCGTTCAGTTTCGAGTCGGCTCTTGCTAAAGCTTGGCTAGAAGCACGGCATTCGATACTGGATCAGACCAACCCAATGTACAGAACGAATATTCCACTTTGTCCGGCAGGCGTGTTCACTTCGAGCACCTATGTAGTGTCTATGAGACCGTATAAGAGGACAGAAATCGAAGCTGTGAGAAATATCACTCGACCATATATAGCTACCCATGGGGAACCGATTGCTTGGGGATGGGATGCTGTGGAGAGGCTGGGCATCAAGAATATTGATACTCCGGATTGGGGTGCCCCACCATTGACTCTGGCAGGACGACCACTTGGCGAGCATACAGGCAGTGAGGATGAGATACCCGTTTTCTGGGGTTGTGGCGTAACTCCGCAGGAAGCTGTTATGAAAGCTGATCTGAAGGGAACAATCATGGCACATGCACCAGGGCATATGCTTGTCTTGGACTGCCGTGACTGGAATATTGTGAAAAAGAAGTGAGTCTGAAGGAAATGTTGATGAACACAGCGAGTTCTTCGTCGTCGCGTATACCTCTAATTAAAGATGACTTTGGCTTTTCGCTTGATCTCGGTTCTCCTGAGCCTTTCTCAAAAGTGCATACAACGTTTGCAGCCTTGGCATTTCCAGTCCCTTCTCCCGTGCAATTCGAATTGGGTTGCCAAGTATGACCTCCAGCTCCATACGCTTTCCTTGCTCCCAATCAAGTAACATACTGGGCTTGCTACCACTTGTATTCTTCTGCGTGCTTTTTATGATGGCTTCACTAGTTGCGAACTCTTTCGGCAGAGGAGTACCTAATACCTTTGGGGCTGTGTCTAGCACTTCGTCCATAACTCCCTTCAAATGTATGTAAAGCTCTGGGTCCATCGACATAGCGGTATTTGTGGTGCCATTAGAAAGCACAGCAGACGGATTAAAAGCACCATTTATACATATCTTGTGCCAGCGAACCATCTGCAGCTTCGAATGCGAATATTCCTCTGCATCCTTGATCTCTCCGGCTTGCAGCAGCTGCACGAACCTCTTGTTACTCTCAATGGCCGCCCAGCTCGTAGTTCCTGGTAGGTACGGCCCAACGCTAATCCTCGTCCACCGATTATGCTTAATAACACCTGGTTCAGTCTGTGCCGCGCTGACAATAGTGACCGCACTCAATATAATTGCCGAGGGGAAGCGCTTCAAGTATGGTTCTTCAACACCTAGTCCATTCTGCACCAGCACAATCGCCGTCCCTTCCCCAACAAGCCCTTCCAAGATCTCGGAATCATCGCTCACATCCGGCAGCGCTTTCGTGCTGACTACGATGTAGTTCCATTTTATCTTGGAGTCGATGGCTTGGCGCGGATTGGCGTAGGTGTGGTGGGGTGTAAAGATGTAAGAGCCGTATTTTGGGGAGGAGATGGAGAATCCGTTCGCTTTTACAGCGTTGTAATTTGAGCGGCAGATTACGGAGACTTGGGTAGAGGAGATGAGGGCTAGGCGGGAAGCGTAGAAGGCTCCCACAGCTCCAGCACCGACGATGAGGATATTGATTGTCATGGTGGAGGTTGGATGAAGCGAGGTGAAGCACGATGTCGTGTTTGAGAGGACATGAGGTTGAGCCGAGGCATTGCCTGATGTGGGGCTTGGATTTTTACCTTCCATCTCACTCTTCATGTTCAAATATACTGACCCACCACCAAATGGGGCATTTTTATCGGATATTTAGGTCCTTGGATTCGATAAGAGACGACTCCAAAGATCCGCTTCTAGTGGGCATTGAAAGTTCGTGCTAACTACTTCAAGCTTTCCAATTCCTACATTGACAGTTTTTGGGTTGATATCTCAAGAAAAGCTATCATCATCCTTACTATTCCAAGTCAAGAACTTCAAAAGTTTCGAGCTTCTGCATCTAATCTTTTCAATCAAATGTCCTCTCGCGATTTTACATGTCACCTCGCGATCATATCGTCTCTGTCAAGCCCTGTTCCAATCCAAGCAATCTTGACACCGACATCCCTTTCAACGAACTCCACGTAGTTCCTACAGTCAAGCGGCAATTTATGATAGTTCGTGATGCCTTTGATTGATTTCCGCCAGCCTGGTAGTGTCTTGTATCTGACTGCGACTTTCGAGAGATCCGCGAGATTGGCAGGAAAAGATTTGAGAGGACGTCCGTCTATCTCATAGCTAGTAGCAACCTTGATAGTTTCAAATGTATCAAGAACATCAAGCTTGGCGAGTTTGATCTTATGTTCATGCTTAACTGGGCCGTTATTCAAGGAGGGGAGCAGACGTACTTTGTGAAGTGGTTGATGGACGCTGCAAACCGAACCACAACCAAATCAAGCCAGCCACAGCGGCGACGCCGGCCTGTTGTGACGCCAAATTCCTGTGCGCTTGCCAGCTTATGGTGGTTTTCTTTGTTTGCCATCCAGTATACGTCCGTTCAGTTGCTCAGTTGGGAAGGGACCTGCCCCAACTCTGGTGGTGTAGGCATTCACAACTCCTACGATATCAGCGATACCAAATGGATTCAGTGCTAGACCGCTGATCGCACCGCCTGTTCCAGTACTCGAGGACATGACGAAAGGATAGGTGCCGTAGTCGATATCTAACATTGCTGCATTGGCTCCTTCAATGAGGGTTTTCTTGCCTGTCCTTTGAGCCTCCTGCAAGACCGGTACGATATCGGTGACGATATCAAACTCCAAAAGTTTCCTTTGATATCCCTGTGTTTAAATTATTGTTAGAAAGGGTAGGAGAAGTCTCAGGCATACGTACCTTGAACTTCTTTGCTCTTATCCTCTACGTCATATGAGAGCAAATTTCCATAACGCTTCTTAAAAGCAGCGGCAAGGTCTCGGAGCTTCTGCTCGAACTCAACTTCTTCAAATAGCCGACACTCTGATGCCATTTCTCGATGCTTTTGACCTATAGGTTGGTCCAATACCCTTTCCAGTCATCCCAAAGCTTTTCTTTCCAAGCTCCATTTCTTCAAGCTCATCAATTCGTTGATGCAGATCAGTAACAACATGGGCACGATCGCTGATGAAGACCCGGTCCTGGGCATATAGGCCTTGCTTTGGAAGTGCATATTCCAGAGTCGACATGCATATAAATTTGACCCTTCAGCTAGTACGTTGGCAATTTACCACTTCCATTGTTCACCGTCTGCCATTTAGCGGACATCTGAACCATGGATCGTGGACTGAGGGCGGAAAACTCGACGCTAATTAACCGGCATCAATTTTTCGAGCACCATTTTTTCCTTCGGTTTTTCTCTCCCATCCAACTTTAAAAGCGACGTCTCGAGTCAAACAATATGGAAAATCGAATCCCTCTGAGAGTCCTTCTGATTGGCAAGGGCGGAAGAGAAAGCGCTCTCGCCGTCAAGCTCAGCCAATCACCGAGAGTGGAGAAAATCTTTGTTGTGCCAGGCAATGGGGGTACTGCTAGAGGAATTGACAAGGTTTCGAACCTAGAACACGTCAGTGAAAAGGACTTCGATGGTCTTGTGGAACTAGCGAAGGAGCTCAGGATAAATTTGGTTATTCCAGGTAGGTTTCCCGAATTACCCTATCCTACCTCTCACTCAATCAAACCGGTCACATTCCGTTCTGCTACTCATATAACATCTTCAGGGCCGGATGCACCAATTGTAAATGGAATTGAAGAATACTTTCGTTCTTGTGAGTGGCTTCACCCAAAGTCATAGCCCCACGAATTGTAGCTCACCGGAGGAAGCCAATGTTCCTTGTTTTGCTCCCTCAAAAGAAACAGCTCAGCTCGAGGGCTCAAAAGCCTTCTCTAAAGACTTCATGGCCGCCCATAAGATTCCCACAGCCGAGTACCAAAAATTTCGTTCCTTCCCTGCCGCAGTGGCCTACCTCAACTCTATTTCTCACAGAGTGGTTCTGAAAGCTTCTGGACTTGCGGCGGGAAAAGGTGTCATTTTACCCGAAACTAAAAAAGAAGCACTCCAAGCGTTGAGAGAAATAATGCTAGAACATAAATTTGGCGATGCAGGTGACGAGGTCGTGATTGAAGAGTTCCTTGAGGGAGACGAGTTGAGTATTCTGACGTTCAGTGATGGAGTAACTTTCAAGTCGATGCCACCGGCTCAAGATCATAAGCGGATTTTTGATGGTGATCTTGGACCGAATACTGGAGGAATGGGGTGTTATGCTCCAACGAAAATCGCTACTCCAGATGTGATACGAGACATCGAGGAGACGATTCTTCGACCTACGTTTGAGGGTTTGTGGAAGAAGGTAATTTTTTTATTCTGCACTGTTACAAATGTTTGAAATACGTGCTAAGATATATACACAGGCATCCCATTTGTTGGCATGCTCCTTACAGGCATCATGCTCACAAAATCTGGACCGAAGGAGCTGAATATAATGCTCGGTTTGGGGATCCGGAGACTCAAACCTTGCTTCCGCTCTTGAAGAGTGACCTTGCTGAGATCATGGTTGCTTGTATTGAAGGACGTTTGCATGAAATGAAAGTTGAGATGCATGACAGGTTCTGTGTTGTAGTGATTATCTCCGCAAAAGGGTACCCAGGAGCTTACCCAGAAGGCGATATCATCAAAATTGGCTCTTTTGAGTCGAATACAAGTATGTCCCAGAGCTTTGTTGACTTCCATACTGACAAGTTTCTCAGGGCCATCTTCTTCGATCAATTTCTTCCATGCTGGAACGAAGTTAATGCAGAATGGCTCGATCGTGACAGCTGGCGGAAGAGTTATGGCAATCTCAACAACTGAAGAGACGCTTGAGTCTGCTGTCAAATTGGCCTATAAAGGAGTGGAGGCTGTTCACTTTGATGGCATGTTCTATCGCAAAGACATCGCATATCGGTAAGCTTACTTGTTGTTTCCGCTCGAAGACGCTGACTGGGGATGATGAAGTGCTTTTAAGTGAAGGATCAACATGAGTCTGGAATAAGTATGAGGTTGGAGTTGCAAGATAAAGACTAGAATACAGTAAGAGACAGAAAAGGAGAGAAAAGGATCTTGGGCAGCAGCTCGAGAGAAGTGATAATTTCCCCTGACAACCTTTCGATCCAGGGCATTCAGGTACCACGAGACGACCCAAATCTATGGAACGATTCCTCCGATCTTTCAGAATCCCCATTAGGATAATCTAAATTATGCATAATAAACTTTCCTGGTGCTCTCGTTCGGTTGTTTATTCCGTATAGCCTAGGAGTTCATCTGGGTAAACAGGAGAGGAAAAAGAGAGGACACAACTCAGATAAGCGATATTGAGATCAATCTTTTTCCATATTGGGTATGGAATACCAAATTGAAAATGCGGCCCGTGGTCTATTTTTACTCCGTGTCTATTACAATGCGACGTAAATCCCCAAGCAAGGACGCGTGGGGCCGAGATTAATTGCACGGATAGCCAGATCTTCACTATGTTATTCCGACCGCCATGAGAGGGGTTCTGCATATGGAGAGAATTCGATTTACTTTCTGTGGCCCTCTTCCTACTGTAGGCATTCTTTACTTAAGTCTGATATGTCGTGCCACGTTTTCTGTACCTCTCAACTTGTCTAATCTTTGAAGATGTTTTCTTTCGCAATGTACTTTCCGCTTGTATTTATTTTTGCTTGCTTATTGTCTCCTTCTCATTGTGCCACGAATTGCCCTTTGTATGGACCTATCTTTCCAAAGCCTCAAAATCTTTCCTCTAGTGCAACGATACAAGCTGCTCTTCAGAATCTTACCGCGGTTTTTACAGCAAGAGATGCAGATAACTCTACGGGTGGCTACACAAACTCATATTCCGTTCAAGTATTCTCAACAAGTGACACCGGAACCACGCCACTCTTTCAACATTACCATACCGCTCCGAACCTTGCATCATTCAATTCCACAGGAGTTACTCAAGTTGACGCAGATACTGTTTACCGGATTGGAAGCCTGACCAAGATCTTCACAGTCTACACATTTCTTGCGGAAGCAGGAGACATTCATTTCAACTCTCCTATCACGGACTATGTTCCAGAACTTGCTGCTTTGGTGAAGAATACTACTGCAAATGCGATCAAAAGGGTAGCATGGGAAGACATCACGATTGGGGAGCTGGCAAGTCACATGGCAGGCATTGCATCAGATAGTGAGAAGGACCAGCATATTGCTGATTCCTTGCTGACACGAATTTAGATTCCTTGATGGGAGAGTTGACCCAAACAATCGCTCCAAATGTATCAGTGGAGATTGGTTTTCCTCCATTGCCAGCAGCAGAAGTTCCAACATGTGGTGTCGATCCACTTTGTAATCGAACAGGTGATATTCTCTGCTTTTACTCCTCCGCTTCTTGACAATGAAGTAAATTATTTGCAAATATAAGACAGAGAATTCTGCTGATATTGTTCCAAAAAGAATTCTTCGCTGGCTTCTCCCATATGTACCCAGCTTTCGCTCCGGGAGAGACACCCGCTTACTCAAATGTCGCCTTTCAAATATTAGCTTATGCCTTAGAGACGATTACCGGAAAAGACTACCAAACATCACTGGAAAATAAGATCCTCAAACCATTAAATCTGGCGCATACATTTTATACAACACCAAATGAATCCGTTGCAGTGATACCTGGAAACTTCTCGAGCACTGGATGGGCGAACAACCTCGGAGAAGAGTCCCCGTAAGTCTATTAAACTATAAATCTGCTGGAAATTCTGACAATCCTAGTGCTGGAATGATGTATGCATCGATCACTGATCTCTCTTCCCTTGGACGATCGATCTTGCAGTCCTCACTTCTGAGCTCAGCCCAGACTCGACGATGGTTCCAACCCACGGCATTGACTTCTGACCTTCGAGAGACGGTGGGATATCCCTGGGGCATCCGAAGAATAATCATGGATTCAAGCCGACCGTATGAACTCATCACTTCATTCAACAAAGCTGGTAGTATTGGCTCTTACAGCTCCTTGCTAGCTCTCTTGCCTGAATTCAACATCGGTTTCTCCATACTTATAGCAGGTGATCATGCTCTGAACAATTGGGTTGTAGCAGATACAATTGGAAACTCTATTCTACCTGCAGCACAAGAAGCAGTTAGAGAACAAGCACAAGCGAACTATGCTGGGAATTATTCAAGCTCTGCACTCAATTCCTCATTGACACTCACAACGGACGCCTCGAAGCCTGGTATCGGGATCACGTCCTGGATCAGTAATGGAACAGATATGATGGCGATCTCGAATCTTCTCCTGACAAACGCTATAAGTGCCAACTTCAGCGCAAGACTGTATCCTACGGATCTTCAAGTAGCAGCAGCAGATGGAAGCAAGCAAGTGGTCCTGAAGGCTATATTCGAGGATCTAGCGGCTCAGGCTACGGATAGCAGGTTCACAGCAGGATGTGGAACTTGGATTGGACCGACTGCGTTTGTGTATGGGGCTATGGCGCTGGATGAGTTTGTTTTCACACTTGATTCTTCAGGAAAGGCGGTAAGTGTTGAGGTGTCAGCTCTCAGGCTGCCTATGAATAGGACTAGTACTTGAAAGACGAAACTCTCGACCAAGTTTTTAGATTGTAAGATTATGAAGCATTGTAAATACATGCAATAGCCAAAGTTTCAGAATTCCTTGAGCCTTAGTCGGAGCACCATTTCGAGGACCACGATTCAGAGAGCAAGATATAGAGCTACGGAAGAACCTCAAACACACAAATTTTGTTTGTGAATACATATTCATAAACTCGCTGGACATCTGTGGACCTTGCAAACTGTTGACTGCGCTCATAGACCATTTGTGTGTTTGTCATAACAGATCTAAGAATGACTAAAGTCTGGGACTGATATTGCACTGGTGCTCATCACTATTAGAATCCATGATATAGACTACCAGTATGTCAAATCGAATTAGAAACCTCCGGAGATACGTGAACGAAACGTCATTCTCCCTCCTTCACTGGAGAGGAGATTGATCGTTACTAAAGAAAGAGCAAGCACGCTTTTTAGCTGGACGTCCAAGTCCGAATCAGGAATGTAAGAACCACTCCAAGCGCAGCAAAGATCACCAACCACCTCCGAAGTGCTTCCTTCATGTATCCAAATAATGTCTCTTGAATTGCAATCTTGTCGTTGCCATGGGGAAAGGGGATATCCGGGATCGGAACGTTGAGGATCTTGCACAGAGGAGCCCAACCATCTTTCACATTGAAGAAATAGAGGCGAGAAGGTTGGATGACACGCTTGAGGTATGCTGCGTGGTACTCAAGATGTTCTGCGGAAGCATATATTAGGAAGCAGAAACAGAAGCAACATAGAATAGGGGGTTATGGTAGAGGCAAACATAGCGTCTAGCCTCAGGACTTACTCTTTCCTGGATCATCTTGAGATATGTCATATTTATCCCATCTATTCTCATTATATAAGTATTTACTCCTATTCATGAGAGTGTTAGCCCAATCCCTCCGTGCCGTAGGTTTGTGTTGATAAAAACTAAGCTTTACCTTTTCTCTATAGCTTTGACCCAGGCTCCAAAGTGCCGCAGCGTCGGCAGCGGCAGGAAGAGGATGTTGAGAAAAACCATTAAGTACACGGTCTGCATCACTTCTTTCATACTCTCGTGCCATCGAACAGGGTCCCGTATTGTGCATATTACAATGGCATCGGGGTAGAGTTCCGCTAGCTCGCCGGAGAAGAGATATGAAGGGGTATCTGCAATGGACACGTAACCAGCTGAAAGTGTGCGGAGTGTGTCTTTGATTATTGCTGAATCTGTGACAGGATCTGCGTTACATATCGAGATCCATTTCTTGATGAATGCTGAAGTTTTTCGTGTTAGTCAGCACAAGATTGAGGATTCCTAAGAATCAGGTCCTGTTGCTCAGGTCAAGAGGCAAATGGGGAACAACCACCTGCATTGAATGTGAGTGAAAGCTTCTCATGTTTTCTGCAGAGTGTCTATTTGACACTCGAAGGCATGGAATGCCTACCTTCTTCTCGCAACAAACAAGTCTAAACAAGTTAAAATTCAGTATCAATCTATTGAACTTGCAATTGTGCCTTAGTCTCCAGGAACATTGACTGGGTATGACTTGGAGTTCCTCGAACCACATTTTTAGGCAATAGGACTTAAATATATGAGAGAGCACAACATATTAAATGTGAAAAGAGAGTTCGAGAACATTCATACCGTTCCACAGTGACAAACAGGTCCTTCTAAGAGGATTTGCATAGCCATTGAGAAAGACACAGTTGCTGTTCGAGAGAATCCTGCTGCAATGACTTTTAGCATTTTGGTAGGGTCGGCCGGAATGGCCTTCCGTGTTTTGGTGAGTTCCCAAACATCCTCTTTGCCTGTTACTTGCACCATCTTGGGGGTATTCTGTGCTTTTTCTCAAGCCTTTTGCAAACGTTGAATAGAATGCAGCGAACAAACAAGAGATAGTGGTGATGTCGATCTCTCTTTCGACAAAACCAGAGATCTTGCCTCAGGTCCTTGGCTTGGGATACCGTGCGAATAAAAGATGACGAAGGAGATGAGATTTCGATTACTATAGACAGTGAAAATCTCAAAGAAGATGCCCTCAAATACTCGAGTCTGCCCGTCATTCAAATTTTCAAGGTCAGCTGACATCAGCTGAGCATAGAGGTCCTGAAGACTCGTGCTGGTGGTGTAATGTGGCCGTGCTCATCGCGGACAACCGAGCGAGTGAGTCTGTCGTCACAGCCGGGATCCCACGCGCTGCAAGGTCAGGGTCAAGGTTCACAGACACGAGGAATCTGATGTGGGGATGCAGAAGGATAAAGCTGGAGGTTGCCAAAGATGCAGGCTGGTGCAGGTGCGCCCCACTTTCGTACCCCGGCTGAATTGGACCATGGCTCGGGTTTCCGAAGGCGGCCTCCCGGATCGCGACTGCGGGGGTCAAGTGGGGTTGAGGGGTAAATGAATCTTCAGTAACATTCCATAAACCAATTCCATCTCACCGCGTCTGTCGTATTTTCTCTCGTCCCAGTCTTCTGCTTACTCTCGTTCCTTTCGTCCTTTCAAGCTTGATCAGACGTTGAAGCTACGAGCGAGTTTTGAGGAGCTCCGCTGCTCCGATCACGTTGCACGCGACTGATACCTCACAAAATATCACTGAACTTGATACTCATTGATCAGTGCTTCTACGCTCTGGATTTCCGTTTTCCTGAACAATTTTCAGCTTGATCAATCATGTCTTCCAAACACTATTTTCCCGAAACTGCTGTTAATACGCTCGTTCCTCGGGCCCTCAAAGCCCTCTGTGCTGCGAACCCCTCCCTCTCCCTAATCGAAGAGCAGCGAGTGGTATTAAACAACACCCACAACCGCTCCCACGTGTCTCTTATCTCTGGCGGTGGTTCAGGCCATGAGCCAGCCTGGTCCGGGTACGTTGGAGATGGCCTCCTCTCGGCAGTCGCATGTGGAGACATCTTTGCCAGCCCGAGTATGAAGCAGGTCCTGGCGGCCATTGCGGCGGTGCCCAGCGAGAAGGGGACAATTCTGTTGATTACGAATTACACGGGAGATAAGTTGCATTTTGGTCTTGCGGCTGAGAGGGCGTTGGCTGGTGGCTTTGCGGGGAAGTGTGTTGTACTGCCAGCGACCGATGATGTTAGTATTGGTAGAAGTAGATGTGAGAAGGTAGGGCGGAGGGGTTTGGCGGGGAATGTGATCAGTGAGTGAAGTTTATTTTTCAGTTCGTTAATGAAGGCACTGAATGGTGGTACAGCTATGAAGATTCTGGGTGCCGCTGCGGCGAAGGATTACAGTTTTGAGAAATGTGTAGAAATCGGGAAGGCTGTGAATGGCCAATTGGTTTCCATTGGATCTGCGTTGGATCATTGTCATGTTCCAGGACGACAGAACCATGATGAGATTGGAGATGATGTGTGTGTAATCGGTGCTGGCATTCATAATGAGCCTGTAAGACCATCTTTCCAGTTGAGCTGACTGATGCTGACTCTTGCAGGGTGCTCAGAAAATATCACCATTCCCGGCCATTGAAGATCTCATCTCACGACTTTTGTCACTTATCTGTGATCAAAATGATCCAGAGAGAGCATTTGTCAAGTTCAACAAGAATGATGATACGGTTCTTCTGATGAACAATTATGGCGGTCTCTCAAATCTCGAGCTCGGAGCACTCACTCAAGAGACGTTGGCTCAACTAGGTCAGTATTGGAGACCACGATTTTGACAACAGAGTCCTGAGTTCCTCATAGAATCAAAGTGGGACATCAAACCAACAAAGATATACTCTAGTGTATTTGAAACCTCGTTGAACGGGCCAGGATTCTCAATAACGTTATGCAACCTCACGACTGCTGCGGAAGAAAGCAAGACTTCGTTGTCAGAATTGATGGATCTACTCGGTGCAGAGACGAAAGCACCAGCATGGCCAAATGTACTGTCAAACACTTCAACGAAAGCGACACGAAAGGAGATACCAACGGTAGATATAGAGAAACAGACCGATGTCTCATCAAACGAAGAAATCAAAGGTAAGATATCATCTGTGTAGGGGGGAAATGCTAAAGTTTGGTTCTAGTTGATCCGAAACTTCTGGATGCAACAATAAGACTAGCTTGTGAGCGTGCCATTGCAGCGGAGCCAGATCTGACAAAGTGGGACATGGTGATGGGAGATGGAGACTGTGGTGAAGCCGTCAAGGGAGTCAGTGAAGGTTTGTCTTCCTTCACATCTGAGCAGTATGGTCACTAACTCCACGATTTAGCTATTCTAAAAATCCTAGATAATGGGGCAGCGAGATCTGGATCCGTTTTCACGGTTCTGCATGCAATCATCAATGCAGTAGATGATATGGGGGGTACACTCGGGGCTATCTTTGGAATACTCTTAGCTGCCTTTGCTACCTCACTCCGATCTCACAAATCGAAAGCCACGTCTGACACAGGACTCATGGACATATTTGCTCCATCACTCACTCAAGCAGTTGAGTCTTTGAAGCAGCATACGGGCGCAAGAGTCGGTGATAGGACGGTGATGGATGTATTACTGCCATTTGCGGGGACGTTGGAGAAGGAAAGAGATCTCGAGAAAGCTGTAAAGAGTGCAGAAAGTGCCGCGGAGGGAACACGGCATCTGAAGCCGAAGTTTGGCAGAGCAAGTTATGTTGGTGCCGGTGGAGATGAGCAACGATTGCCAGATCCTGGGGCGTGGGCATTGTACGAAATGGTGAAGGGCCTGAATGATGCCAGCAAGTAGCTATCGGGTTGGAAACCGATTCATTTCCCGGCTGAGGGATTATGTAATAGGCCAATACCCTCTGAATATATGCCTGATATGCAATGGCATATCTTCTGACTGGCCATATATCGAATTGAAGTGGAGTTAAGTTTCCAGCTACAATTGGCCTATCCACGTCAATCTCCTGTTGACGCTACTTCATGTTCTGTTGAAATTCTTCCTGTGCATCGTCTTGCTGCCATTGGTTCGTCGTGGACATGGCATACGCTTGAGATTGCTTGTCATAGTGGTATACGGCCTTCGGTCTCCCTTTTCCGAATCAACCAACCAATCAGCCCATCATTAAATGACGCCATCGTGTTCTCCTGGAAGTCTCTTAACACGTTTCTGTTCCCAATCGTCCAAATCCTTTGCTGCGAGTCTCTGCGTGCCAATAGATCAGCATGTTACCAATTCCGTCCACAAGCCTCCCACTCACATAATACTCCTCTTTCATGTCGACCCTTCGTCCCGCCTTGCCAATGCCCAGCTCTTCCTCTTTACTCAGCCTCCGCACTCTTCTGTCGTGTTTTTCATATCGTATCGCTGTAGCAGGGGTAAGGAAGAATGATCCTGCCACCATTGTAGCTATGAAGGGGAGGCCGAAGAGGAGGAATGGGTGTCGGGCCAGAGAGGAACGGTAGCGGGATGCAATTGTATTAGCTTCTGCCGTGGAGCGGAACTTCTTGCTGGGAAATACTGCCATGGTGATATGGGATGTGTTGTTGTAGTGGAGAAGGAGCGGCGGATGGTTGCGAAGTTATCGTTCGACCAAGTTAAGACCCACTGTAAATTTAGCTCGGGTCACGTGCTACCGCGTAAAACTTTCCAGGACGCGTCTCTCCTTCCGACCCTCTTCCATCTCAATCTCACAGGGAAACGATCACCCTACCATGGCAAACATATGATGGCACCCATATCTCGCAGTGCAGCCGCCAAAAGTAGGCTCAATGGCCCAGCGAATGGGCCTTCGGCGGCCTACGATGCTCCTCCATCAACCATGGCGGCACAACTGATCAGCAACTTGTCAACAACCAATGAACCATCCCGGCCGGCAGAGCAAGATGATCTCAAGCGGCTTATGGCAGAAGTCCTTGAGCACGATATGAATGAAACTGATGATATTGCGTTGAAGCTTGAGCATAAACACAAGCTGATATACGTCTTCGCACGTGCTGTGCTGGAAAGGCTGAGCACTGACGACCCCTTTATGAATCAGGCCCAGCTGGTTGGTCAAGCCTTGGATGCATTAGACATTTTCACAGTAGCCATCAGGGAGCTTCCGGGAGTATTGGATTATGTGTTGCCAGTAGGAATCGTCCTGCAAGGTCGAGGTCAAGAACCACTCTGGATGTGGTTGTTCCCTCGAGTTCTGACGCTTCTCGGTCGGCGGCACTGTGAAAAACTGACAGAGAAAATCAAAGACTTCTTTTACGTCTCATTCCAAGCCGCTGGTAGATCTCCAAAGCATTGGAACCTCACTTCGTTCATCTTCACTTATCTCAAAGAATGTGTCATGAGTACGTTCAAGCTTGTCCCACTGATATCTTCTTCATGGCTCACCACAATTAGCTACCTTGGATCGCTTGCAGAATAGTAGCATCCTTTCTCATTCTCAAGTTCTAGACCTCGTGCTACCTTCTGATGACATGAGCCGGTTTTCGTCCTTTGTTGCTGGAAATGACGGTTCTCCGAGCCTGGTAATCGATTGCACCTATGCGATTCGTGATGCTACGGAGGCTCTAGATCATGCTAGGAACGTATTATCAACATTGGTCGATATATCTATGGCTGCTGCAACTTCCTACGATGCAACTCCGGCATTTCAAGATTATATAGGCTGGCTACTGGACTCTTTCCTGGCAACCCACGAATTGCATAAGAAATGGCGAGGAAACCTTTCGTTGCATCCATTGTGTTCGGATTACTGTTTACTTCCATTTTGTTCTATTCACGCCCTCCTGACTACTCTTCGGGACTCGCTGTCCGCCTCTCTATTGCGGAAGGCATATAATTTGCTGTCACTATTGTGTACGGACTTGCTGGAGGAACCCACACAATTATCAAAGAGTTCAATCCAACTTAACCTATGTAGCGGTATCATGAATCTGGCAGCGGGCTGTCGCAAGTATGATTCTGTGCGGAGAGCAGTATCATTACATCTGATCCCTATCATTCACTCGACTTTCGCCAGTGAAGATGCAGTTGTTGGTGGCATGGATAACGATTTAAAGGTAATCAAGCTCATGCACACTATCCGTGGAAGCATTTCTGATCATACGACAGATTCCTTGCGTAGCACTGTGTCGGTCGTGCAAAGTAGAAGTGCCCTCTACAATTGATCTTGGTCCGCTGCAAGCATTTGAGGACGAGAGTCTCAGTAAAGAATTTCAACATTTAGATCTTAGCATTGACAATCCACAAAAGCAACAATTTGATAACGGTCCACCGAGCAAACGCCGGAGGCTGGACGAAGGCCCACAGCTTCTTGAACAAATCACGAATGATCTTTACAAGATGCTAGGTGGCGTGCACACTGCCCAGTAAGTTATCTGCATAGGAATTGTCATTTATCATCTAACAATCATCAGTTCTAATTTCGCTGCTTTGACTGAGAAAGATCAATGCAAAACTATTGAGCTTCTTGGCCTCGTCCCTTGCGGAGCTTCCGGGTACTTAAGAGCGACTTGCATACGGTCCACAATCCAAAACCCGAAATGTTTACTATGTGATGCCACGCCAAACCCAGAACCCGTCGGGCAAGATGAACCTATGTGTCGAGACATCAGTAATGAAGCTATCCTTATCTTCAGCAGTTTGATCAAGTCTTCAGCTTTCGGAGCCTCCAAGCGACCTCGCGTTCTAGCAATGTTGATGCTAAAAAAGTTTGCTTTGCATTATGATAACCCTGAATTCTTTGATCTAGAGAAGTCTCCGCTGGGTCAATGGTGCTTGGGATCGTTGAAGAGCTCGATCCGGGAGCTACGAATTGCTGCTGGGTAAGTTCTTCTGATGGCTTATTCTTGTTTGCTAACCAACCTCGTCATAGTCGCACTCTGCCTGGATTTTTACGCGGCTCCCCATCTGATCCGCTGACAAAGAAGAATAGAGTCACTGCGTTTTCCTTTTTGCGTTCATTTTCGGAGGAACAGACCAATCACTTGCACGAAACCTGCATTCTTGCTTGGGGCCAACTAGGGCGGTGAGTTTACATTAATGATACGTATGCTGAAGAAGTACTGATGATACTAGGAGCGCCGATGACGATGAGCTCAATTTTGTACTTCTGGGTCTAGTTTCTTACTTGGGCCATAGAAACCCACTGGTTTCTGGTGCTGCTTTCAATGAAGTCAGTTGCTAAGCGAGACTTGGAATGTATATACTAACTTTAATAGATTCTCAGGCTCGCGAAAGCAAGAGACGTCACCGTTGAGCGGCTGTTCAGCCCCTGTTGGGCTATAGTTGCTATCGAAGTCGTCAAAGACCTTCTCATTAAGCCTCAGACTACTCAGCTGATGGCTGATCTACTGGGGATGTCTGTTTCAGAGTTCCTCGTTTTGACCCAGTCACATACCCTTCCGTGGCTAGTCTTGAACCAACAGGCTGTGGTAATCAAGCGGATCGCTGAAGCTCGGAGGGCCCCCGAACCTTCAGGGATGTGCGTAGACCCAATAAATTGGTGTCCTATTTTGGCACTTCTGCTGGTTCAAAGCGTACCTGATATGGAAGTTTATGTGTTGGCTACCCTGAGCGGGGCTGCCGCAGGCTTCAAGGGAAGTGAATTTTCGCACTTGATTCGTATTGAAGCTGCATCGACAGCCCTCTGCTTGCTGAAAGCCGCAGGAGATGCTGATGAGAGCAAGAAGTCTCGAGTAGGTGATCTTTTTGTCAATGAGAGCTATTACCTAACATTTGACAGATTCGAGTTGCTTTGCAATTCCTTGCCTCCTATGCTCCCTTGGCTGATGGCAATCATAAGAAGGGCAACCCTGTTGGGGCGTTCCTCGAAATGCATGTTCTGGGTCTCGTCACGCGTATCTCTGATGCCGTGAACGATTCTCGAGATGAACACTCGGTAAAGCAGAAAGAACGATTCGTCAAGGCTATGGAAGAGCTAGTGAAGGTTGCGAAATCGCATACAAGAGTTGCTCGGCCACAGGCATGTCTCCTTAGCCCCAGGATGCAGGATCATTGCTCACTTTCAATAGATGTGCGCCTGCTTGCAATCAGCTTTCGCTCAAAAGGACCTTCAAACATCCGCCTTTTCGGCGTGGGCTACGATACTTACTAGTCTGGAAGATGACGATGTAGAAACTATGTTGGAAAGCACCTTCTCTACGATTATACAGAGGTGGGACACTTTTGATGAAACTGCGCGGAAATGTGTCGAAGATACTCTGCAGTATCTGCTCGACCACCGAGGTCGCCTCTTGCGCAACATGCTTGTCAATCTGCCGTCTTTAGCACAGTTTCCCCAGCTGGCCAAAATTGAAAAGCAGCTCAGCAAGATGAGAACACCCACGGATATTGCGAACACTTTCCAGATATTCAGTCGCAGAGTTAGCCACGAAAATCCGGGCGTAGCAGCACAAGCTCTAGTGGAACTAAAAGCCTACCTTCAACTCCATCAATCCTTCCTTCAGGCATCCGCAGTTAGTGAGCAGCCCGATGTTGTCGTCAGCTTCCTTGTACGAGCCATACTCGATACTTGCGTCAAGTTCAACGGGTCGCGCCAGGACATTGCCTTAGTGTCTGCTGAGTGCATTGGACTTATTGGTTGTCTCGACCCAAATCGAGTTGAATCCGTCCGAGAGCAGCGTGAAATGGTGATGGTCAGCAACTTCTATGAATCTGGCGAAACTCTTGACTTTGTTCTCTTCGTTTTGGAAGAATGTCTGGTTCCTGCGTTTCTCTCGGCTACAGACACTGTCCTGCAAGGATTCCTCGCTTTCGTCATGCAAGACTTGCTGGAGAAGTGTAATTTCAAAGAAATTTGTGGGCAGATCATAAAGAAAGGCGTGAAAGGCTCTACCGATCCACACTACATAAAGTGGCTATCATTACCAACAAGCGTGCAGGATACCTTGACGCCATTTCTAAGCTCAAAGTATTCGTTGAGAGATCTCGATCCTGTGAAATACGAATATCCAATATTTCGTCCCGATACCGTGCCGCCTACCAAATTATACAGCTACTGGATCAGGACAATGGCACTGGATTTACTGCAAAAGCCTGGCAGTTCTCTCAGCGCCCTTATTTTCGTCCCACTCCGTCGTGCGATCAGGGTCAAAGACGTCTCAGTTCCAGGGTTTCTCATGCCATACCTGGTATTGAACAATATAATAGAAGGCACTGACCAAAATCGACAAGAACTTGAGAACGAGCTGCTCGCAATCTTGGAGTATCAACCCTCAGCGGAATCTCAAATGCGTACGGACGATGTCAAGTTGTGCATTGAGGTAAGCTTCTCTGATAATTGACCCCATATTTCTTTGCTGATTCCCAACAGGCAGTATTCCGCATTTTGGACTACCTCGCTCGCTGGATCCAGGAGAGACAGGCGAAGGACAGCAAATCTCGCGATCAATCGCCTTCCAATGAGGCCGTCGATAGAGTCAGTGCTCTCATACAAAAGATTCCACCTGAGGTCATCTCACGCCGTGCTGTAGAGTGCAAATCATACTCGCGTGCACTATTTTATTGGGAGCAACACATCCGTCATGTCCGAGGGAAAGATGACAGCGCTAAGACCAACACTGCCTTGCTACAACGTTTACAAGACATTTATACCCAGATTGATGAGCCAGACGGGATCGAAGGGATTTCAGCTCATTTGCATGTGCTGGACATTGATCAACAAATTCTCGCACATCGCAAAGCAGGAAGATGGACGGCAGCCCAGAGTTGGTACGAGATCAAACTTGCGGAGAATCCTGATAACGTTGACACCCAGCTGAATCTGTTGACGTGTTTAAAAGAATCTGGACAACATGGTAAGTGCTTAGCGGTGGGCTTCTGAACTCTGCTGACATTCTCCCCAGACGTTCTTCTTAACTATGTCGAAGGCATGCACACTGCAACACAAACCGTCTCGACCCTGCTTCCATTTGCAGCAGAAGCCTCCTGGGCTACAGGTCGATGGGGTGCATTGGAGAAATACACGTCTCTTCTTCCGCAAACTCCCAGTGAGGACTTCAACATCAGCATTGGCCGTTCTCTGTTGGCATTGCATAAGAAAGACACGAATCTCTTCACGTCAACCATACGGTCACTTCGAGAGCAGATCGCATGCTCTTTATCAACATCGATGACATCTTCGATCGCAGCATGCCACGATACTATGCTCAAGTTTCATGTTCTCACAGAACTAGAAATGATCGCAGGCACTGCTAAAGATATTTCTACTGAGCGGACAAATATTGTTGATACCTTAAGCCGGCGATTGGAAGTCATAGGAGCTTACCTGAACGACAAGCAATACTTGCTGGGTATCCGGCGTGCTGCTATGCAGCTGTCAAGGTATGTCTAGAGTTTAAGAATGCATATCAGTTTACTGACTCCACAGTCTTGAATTTACTAAAGGGGACATTGCATCAGCATGGCTCACAAGCGCGCGGCTCGCCAGGAAGGGGAATGCAATTCACCAGTCCTTTAATGCCGTGCTCCATGCCTCAGAACTGGGCGACAAATCAGCTACCATCGAGCACGCAAGACTCTTGTGGAAAGAAGATCATCACCGAAAAGCCATACAAACTCTCCAAGGTGCTATTGACACTAACGCATTCATATCTCACAACATAACAGCCAATCCTACGAGCTTTACAGGCGCTGAAGCAGGAGGACAACAAAATCTCCTCACTGCAAGGGCACATCTACTCCTTGCTAAATGGCTTGATAGCGCAGGTCAGACTCATTCGAACGCCCTGCGAATCCAATATCAACTAGCGGCAAAGACGCACATGAATTGGGAGAAAGGCCACTACTATTTGGGTCGCCACTATAATAAGATACTAGAATCGGAGAAAGCGCTTGCGCCCGAGCTGAACACTGAAGCGTATCTCTGTGGAGAAACCGCCAAGCTCGTTGTTGAGAACTACTTGAGATCTCTGTCCTATGGCACGAAATACGTTTATCAAACACTCCCACGGCTGCTTACTCTTTGGCTCGACTTGGGCACGCAAGTCAATCAACCTCTAGATCCGAAATACGGAAATAGTAGGGAATTGGTCAAGAGAATTAGCGATCTGCGAAAGACTCACCTGGAACATTTGCACGGACGATTCCAGAAGTATATCAGCAAAATGCCTGCGTACATATTCTACACCGCTCTCCCTCAGATTGTCGCCAGGATTGCACATCCGAACAACGATATCTACAAATATCTACAGTCAATTATTTTCAAGGTCGTACAAGCACACCCACAGCAGGCATTATGGAGTCTCCTTGCAGTCTGCGCATCCACTCAGGTTGATAGGAGGACGCGAGGTGGAACAATTCTTCAAGCTCTTCGCGCCAGCAAAAATAAGGAACCTGGATCGCTTGACATCAGAACAATGATCAAGAGCGGTGAGAGGCTCGCGGAACAACTCCTCTTGGCCTGCAATGCTGGCGAATTTCAAGGTAATCGGACTATCTGGGCAAATTTGACCAAGGATCTCGGGTTCTCTCATAAGGCATGCATGCCGAGTTCAATGGCAATGCCTGTCGAGAGTGTGTTGACCGCAACCCTGCCAACGCTCACTGACAATGTCAAAACCCACAAGGCGTTCTCTAGAGATGTGGTTACCATATCATCATTCTTGGATGAAGTCATGGTGTTGAGCTCTCTCCAAAAGCCACGGAAGCTTACCGCACGTGGATCTGACGGGAAAACGTACGGTCTTATGTGCAAGCCAAAAGACGATCTTCGTAAAGATCAACGGCTTATGGAATTCAACAGCATGATTAACAGATCTCTGAAGCGAGATGCAGAATCGAGCAGACGGCAATTATACATCAAGACCTACGCTGTCACGCCCCTCAACGAAGAATGCGGGATCATTGAGTGGGTCGATGGTCTGAAAACACTTCGAGACATTCTTCTAGGCCTGTACAGAGCAATAGGATTACAGCCAAATTATCGGGAGATTGAGACATTCTGCGACGAGGCAGCAAAATCAGTGGACAAGCTTCCCTTCTTTACCGAAAAGGTGATTGGCAAGTTTCCTCCTATCTTCCATAAGTGGTTCGTGCAGCAATTTCCAGAGCCCTCAACTTGGTTTGCAGCTCGACTTCGATATACCAGATCTTGTGCTGTCATGTCTATGGTGGGCACGATTCTCGGCCTGGGAGACCGCCATGGAGAAAACATTCTTTTTGAAGAAGGCAATGGTGGGACTTTCCATGTCGACTTCAACTGTCTTTTCGACAAAGGTCTCACTTTTGTTCGACCTGAACGAGTGCCTTTCCGCTTGACACACAACATGGTCGATGCAATGGGAATTTATGGATACGAAGGACCATTCCGAAAGTCTTCAGAACTTACCCTGAAATTGCTTCGTCAACACGAGGAGACGTTAATGACCATTTTGGAAGCTTTCGTGTATGATCCAACATTGGACTTGTTGAAGAAGCCAGAGAAGAAAAAGAAAGAGGGTGCTTTTGTGGTGGCCCAGACTGCCCAAGGCGTGCTCGATACTATTCAAAGGAAGGTCAGGGGATTACTGACTGGAGAAAGTGTACCGCTAGGAGTGGAAGGACAAGTCGACGAGCTGATTAAACAGGCTACGGACCAGACATATCTGGCCTCGATGTATATCGGTTGGTGTGCTTTTCTCTAGCTGTGTTATCTCGAGGATCTTGTTGGTCCTGGACACTGGGTGAATCCGCATATCGTAGGCCACGGCGTCTTTGGCGTCATCACATGACATATTGCACATGACAGGAAGACGTGGCAATCGTATTACATTGCTGTATTTACCATGCCTTAACCAGATATAGAAATACATGATATGACAATTGTCCATAGTCTGCCACCACAGTGGACAAATCGTGGGGCGGTTAACCACGGTGGCCCAGGAAGTGAAGTGGTCTCATTCCGCTCACACCACATTCTATCGTGTAACTCAACCCGACCATATCTATCCCTCAGCTCCACACTGCTCTCATCTTTCCAAAAAAAGAGTATTGTCGTAAAAGAAGTTCATGTACATCCCCTCCATTATAACCCAAACCCAAGTGAGCCAATTCGAAAAGCTGGTCATGAGCACACCGCAAGGGCGGAGGACTGGTGCGTTGGTCAGCTTGGGAATAATTGGCGTGTTGGTGGTGGGAACATTAATGCCGAGTAAGAAGCAGATTGTTGTCTGGGGTATTGGTGGGGAGCTGGATAGGGTCAATGGGGAGGCTGATGTGTTGAAGGAGAGGGAGGCGGTTTTCGGGTGAGTTGGGCTAGTTTGTTTTATTTTATTTTATTTTATTTCTTAGCTATCTTGATGAAGTAACTAAGTGAGATGAGACTGATAGATTGATTTTAGAAAGAGAGCGGGTGGTGAGGAGTTGACGAGCAGTGGCCTCGCTAAGAGTGGTATATGAATAGAGGTTCAACGTGCTGGAGAAGTGATGACTGCTGGCAATTGATGCAGGAGACTTTGGCCGGTGACTTGAATTATTGGTCCCTGACTCAAGGTCAAGATGACGAGTGTTCGGATATCTGTTATTCAGGACGAACAAACTTTTGCGCTATGCCAGTGTGTGTATAAGTGCTTCTTCATGTCAATCTCTCTGAAAAACATTCTTCTCGTTGTCATACTCGACGATTCTAAAATAAAATAAAAACCGAAATCGAAACACTCTCCAAGATTCTAAAGGATATTCGATTTATCTAGCACTTCAACCAAGATGCCAGGCAGAATAATTGGTGACGGTACTCGAATGCCTGTTCGTCCTTTTTCGGATTACAAGAATCGGGTTTTCTGCATGAAGGATAACTGCAACGCTTTGTTCTTCACGGTAGACTTGCTAGCGATTCATAAGAGATTCTGTCATTCGGAGCATCCGCTCGGTGGTGGGTCTTCTGAAACGGAGGAGAGGCGCACTAGAAGAATCAGAGGGGAAGTAGAAGATATGGTTGTGAATGCGGAGATTATAGAGAAGCAATCGGAAGAGGACATAGTGTATCAGATGATGAAAAAGATGAGTTCCCAGTTCTTCGACGAGTTTCTGGGAAAGGGAAGAAAAGGTAATATTCCAGCTGAGGGTGGAGAGGGAAAGAGTTTGGAATAGTCAATCTAAGTATTCCAGATCAATCGAGATGTTTGTTGGACGAAGTCTTCTTCTGTGAATCATGAACCTGAGTCATTCTTGGATCATTCCGAAGCTATGAGAATATCCGATCAAACTCTTTTGAGTTCTAAATGACAAACACTATTTTCAACGTATCAGCATAAGTTTAGTGACTAAACCTCGATCTATTCTTCCCAATACAAAATAAGCGATGCAAACACTTCCTCCCGACATGACTAAATCAACAACAGAACTTCACGTTCGCTATCAAGATTCCTGTTCAACAAATCTTCTCGACCACGAAACCAACCGAATGAAAGAGTCGCATTTAGAATCATTGGAAACCGCCCGCGATCAAGAGCGAAAACGTGAAAGTCGACATGCAACCCCCAACTCCCACTCGACCCACGCTAGAGAAAGCCAATAGTTTCTTTGAAATGAGAAATCATCGCTCTGGCACGAGAAAATGGATGTCACTGTTGCATAGGAACCTGGCTGCAAATCCCGGCTCGACTCATCATGTTGGTTCTTAGGCTGGGAAGCCTGAAGCCTGGTCAGGGGCTGTGGGGGTGGAGGTGAACGCAAACAAATATGCTGGGTGGTGATAAGGACGTTGGATACGTTATTGAGCTGATGAAAGACTAGAGCCTATGCAATGGAGAGCCAACGCGAGATAACTGAATCCAAATCGTAGAAATTTGGCTTGAATGTTACGATTTTTTACGTTGATTCCTTTTGTGCTTCCTCGCCGTCGACGAAAATGCTCCTTCCCACCAGTAAGAAAAGAAATATATCGACAGAGGACGCACCTTAAAACCATACAAACTGACAATATCTCAAGGAATTACTTCGAAAAGAACGTGGTGGGCCGGGGACAATCATCTTATAGTCAAATGTGGCCCCGTGAGTCTTGCTCTTAAGAGGCCTTCCCAACCGGCGAGCAGAAGTGTAGCCGCCATGTTGGTTGTGATTTTGCCAAGTTTTCTAGAAAAACGTCCGTGTTGTAATCTTCTATGCATTCCTTGCATGTCGGACAATAAAATCAAACTCAGTCATAAGTCTATTTGACAATAGCAAGGAGTATGACCAGCTTCTCAGCCTTGCATTGAGGGTCACGAGGCTGAAAGCTCGCTAAATTTAGGGAGCCGATACACGAGGTGACTTCGTAACTTGATTTCATCACTCATGATCGCGACGATATCATTTTTTGATACGGAAGATGGACTGTAGTCGGTCCATTCAGTGAGACTCACTGAATAAGACTCATCCTCCTTATCTTCACCCTCCCCACCGAGACTCGCTGCTCCCTATTCACCCGGGCTGCGAGTGAACGAGGCTCTGGATATCTTCTCCTATGCTTCCAAGAACGGCCTTTTTTTCTAACATATTGCCTCGCTTTTACTCCACAAAGACTATCAAGATGTCTACCTTCACACTCCCAGATACAGATGTCTCAATCAGGTTAGTCGATGGCCTCACCAAAGAACAACTTCTCGAGTTTCCCGCATTCAAGGTACCTTTCCCTCACAGCCTTGCTCCTAAAAAATATAGCCTCATGACCTTCTATTCAAACATACATAAATACTAACAATAACATAGAACTGGATGAAAACCCTACAATCCAACCTCTCTCTGCAGAAGTCCAACCCAAGCCATGAATTCCACAAGTCCCCCTACTCGCTCAAGCACATCCAGATCCAAGCCATTGACCGCTTTGGTCCCCGCATCGGCTTCATGAAGATCCACGCCACGGTCGCAAACTCCGAAGGCGAGTTTCTACCCGGTGCCATCTTCCTCCGCGGCGCAAGCGTCGGCATGCTCGTTGTCCTTCAACCAGATGACATGCCTGAAATCAGCCAGGAGGAGAAGCATGTAGTGCTAACGGTGCAGCCTCGGATCGCAGCTGGAGGCTTGCAGTTCGTGGAGCTACCAGCGGGCATGGTAGATAAGGGTACTTTTAATGGCACGGCAGCGAGAGAGATTCAGGAGGAGCTGGGGCTGAAAATTCCAGCTGATGAGTTAGTGAACTTGAGTGAATTAGCGATCCCGGAGCGGGAGAAGGGGAAGATGGAGATTTGTCCAAGGGCAATGTTTCCGAGTGCGGGGGGATGTGATGAATTTATTCCGATTTTCTTGCATGAAAAGAGGATTCCGAGGCAACAATTGGCAGAGTGGACTGGCAAGCTAACGGGATTGAGGGACGAGGGTGAGAAGATCACTTTGAAGCTTGTCAAGCTGGAAGATTTGTGGCTAGAGGGAGCAAGGGATGCAAAGGCGTTGGCGGCTTGGGCTCTTTATGATGGGTTGAAGAGGAGTGGAAAGTTGTAGAATTAATGCAATGCAACGTGATTTTTGTTATTGATGCCGTTGTGACAATCTATCGCTGGCTTTTATCTTCAAGTCTATAACTTCCATTTCTTGGCAAGCTCAACACCCTCTCCTAACGTAGCAACCCGCGCATCTATTGCAAAACCTTCTTTCTCTAGTCTCTTACATTCATCATACAGATCCGTCAATGGAATCGTGAATACCTCAATGAATTCGCTATCCTCCAACTCCGGTTTTGGGTTTTGATTTTCGGGCCTAGACATATCGACCGTAACATGAATCATGCGTAAGTTAGTGTTGCAGAATCCCGGGTCTGTATGATATCACCATCAGCCTCGCTCTTTTCTTTAAGCATCAAGAATAGAACCTACCATTAAACATAACCGGACTCGACTCGCTCACAACCCCAATATAGCCCGTCTCCTCCTTCAACTCCCGCACAGCAGCTTCCTCAGCCGTCTCTCCCGCATCTACCAGTCCAGCAGGTACCTCGATCGTGACCTTCTCAACCGGGGGCCTGAATTGCTTCTGCAGAAGGATTTCTGGTCCTGTTGCCTGTGTCAGCCACCGCCTTCCACAAACGCAATTGAACGTGAGCTATACCTCCAGGTTTCTCGAGAATCGCAACAATTCCTACGCCATCAATATCAGAGCCTTTGGGACGTGTAGGACGCTCGGCGTGCTCCCATGTTCGCTCCTTGCCGAGGGGATCTTGGTAGGTGGTTCTGCGGATAGAATGTTAGCCTCGTGCCTTTAGGACAGTGTGGGGCAGAACATTGGGAGGGGAGTTCGCACAAGATGAGTCTTGTCCACTTCGCATTTTTGCCAGTCTACAGAGGAGGACATGATTAGCTTTGGGTTTTCAAGCAGTAGGTGGAACGAGGCTGTAGCCTGCAGAGCTGGATCTAGGAGCGAACCGACCAGAGGTTCAGTCTTCAAGATCTTTGCGTCGGTGGAAGACATTGTGAAAACTTTGAGAAGGAAGCTTAGAAAATTGTTGGATGACGAGGTTCTTGAGCCCAGTGCTCAGGGAAATGGTGAGTATTTGTAAATGACATGCAGAAGTCGCGAGCGCGTTTGTTGGCGGGGTTTGGAAACGAGACCTTCAGGCACCGGCACAGGCTCAGCCTTCACTTCGCTTCCTCTTTTGCTCACCGTCATCACATCCTGCAGGAAAGTCTTAACATACCGAGTGGCTATAGAATTTAGCGATTACTGCGAAATTATGAGCTTCTTCAATCGATCGGCAGTCAAACCAGACATTAGAAAGCCCTTCATTCTTTATTATACTAACTTTTGGGTTTGCCGTAGCTGGCTACTGGCTGCACGTGTTAGCCTCAAGGTGGGCATCCCGCAGCCGTCGCACAGCCTCAAACAGAAGAGCACAGCCCGAAGTCTTTGGGGGTAACGAAAGCTTTCCTTCTTCACATCTCAGCCTTATTTATCATGGGAGTCAACGATGACAAGTACTTCGGCCAAGTAGCTACATACACTCTGCACGGCAGAAACGCGACTTCAAGCAGCAGCACATCTCCATAATGGATGCCCTCATTGGGCGGATTTCAAATGTGTTTTGGAGTCCGCCGCCGCTGCCGTTGCCAGCACCTTCCAGCAAGACAGAACTTTGCCCCCGTTGTAAAAAGATCGACTTGGAATCTATATTCCACCCAGCAAGGCCCGTTCCATCGGAAATTGGTGTCCCAATTTCGATCATTGGCGCCATTGATGGCAGAAGCGAATGCCCGCTATGCTGTCTCTTCGCTGCAGTTCATTTCCAAGGGCTGAAGTGGCAAGAACGGGAAGGATTTCATCTCCGTCTCTACTCTATTCCTACACTTCTGGGAGAAGAGAGGCCCGAGAAGGGATGGCCAGGTGTTGGTTTGAGCGTCATCCGAGGCACCGACCTTAGCTACACAGCATTCCCAGAGACGAATAGCTACATGGACAACACAAATTACACCGACAAAGGGTTTATCCTGCCAACCGTTCAAATGAGTGATGGAAAAATGTATCGAACATCCTTGGTCGGCTGTCAGATCAACGCTGAATCTGTCAGTTATGCCCGCATTAAAAAATGGTTAAGTGAGTGTCAATCTCTACACTCTAAAACCTGTAGCTTGGGAGAATCTTCCCTACCTGTGCAGTTGAAATGCATCGACTGTGATACTAGACAGATACACCGGATCGAGTTCAGGGATGAATACGTGTGTCTTAGCTATGTTTGTAAGTTCGGTTTTGCGTCTGGATATCTACTGTCAGTGGTCTCAAGAGCTGGCGAACTCACTGGTTCTGGCTGCTTAACCCCCTAACGTCTAATGCGTTCTGTGGAACAAAGGATGTTACTAACTCTCTTGTCGCTCAGGGGGAGCGTTGAATCAGAGATCTCCTGACCATATTGGAGAAGATCGTAGCAGACTACCATCATATAATGTTCCGCGAGTGATCGAGGATGCAATGATAGTGGTTAAAGCACTAGGGATGCGGTATCTCTGGGTAGACAGATATTGCATCGATCAGACCGACCACGACAGCAAAGACCTCCAGATTCAAAATATGGATCGCATATACGAGGGTGCGCATTTAACAATTATTGCCAGTGCAGGATCGAATTCTGCTTTTGGGCTCCCTGGTGTGAGCCACACTCCTAGGAAAGCTCAGCCGTCAGCTTTCACAGACAAAGGGGTTTTTGTTTCAAGCCTGCCTCCCCTTGCTAATGCTTTGAGAGACTCGGCGTGGATAAGGCGAGGCTGGACTTATCAGGAAGCGATCGTCTCGAGACGTTGTCTGTTCTTTACCGATATACAGGTTTATTTCGTGTGCAGAAGCATGACGTGCTCCGAGTCTATTATACGGGAGGCAAGCCTGCCAACGGCAAGCACACGAATTGCGACTACAACATTGCGCGCTGACCTATTCGGACGTTCTGGAGCCTTAGCTTCAACAAAATACTCGCAGCTGAGGCAACTGGCGGACCATATTACAGAGTATAGCGGCAGAGAATTGACTTACCAAGAAGATGCTCTGAACGCCTTTCGTGGACTCCTGACGCGGTCTCCGTTTCCTACCTACTTTGGGATACCAATAGCTGCTACAGATCACCCGGAAGATATGGATTCAGAAAAACCTTGGAACATTGGATTTGCAGAAACAGACTGGAACATTGGGCTTGCGAGAGGGCTTTATTGGACACCCCAATTCTTAAGGTTCTATCATCGGACTCATCTTACTCGTCGTCCTGGCTTCCCCAGTAAGGATAATCGGCCTCCTAGATTCTTTGTTCCCAGACTCTGAGATATTTTTGCTTCATCTCATGTATACTCAACAAATTTCGAAAGAGATTTTTTTAAGTGCTTTCTTCTCGAGACATATTCAACTAGGAAGATGCTGACTCCCTGATGTTCTAGGCTGGTCATGGGCAGGTTGGAAAGGAGCGGTTGAATACTGTTCAAAGGGGGGCCCAAATACTGGCCCAAGTGGTGACGAGGAACTCATGGAGGTCGATCGAGAACACTTTGAAACCAAGATCTGGGTGGAGGGCAATGATGGCACAGTCATATCTTGGGAGGATTTGGTTGCGTTTGATTCCCGTACGAAGATGATGCGAGAATTGTCGACTTATCTCGGTCTGGAAGCATGGGTCTATCAGCTTCGATTTCAGGCGTGTGGCCACGATATCCGCGTGTGTGCATGCCATTCAACCTCGAAGCACGAAGGGAAATGGCTTGCCGAATCGAGCATAGGGAGAGTCTATTCAAATGAGGTATCGGCAAAAGGCAGCGAACTATTTCAGCGACTGACCACTGAACTCTGGGACTGCATCCTCTTATTTCACTGCATACGGTACCCCTCTATCCTTTATAATCTATTGATTATCGAGTACATCGGAGATTCGGTAGGAGCTGTTCGAACAGCCCAACGAGTTGGAACAGTGACGATAAGGCAGACAGAGTTAAATGACATTTTTAAGAACATTTCGAAAGAGAAGAAGCGGGTTCGACTAGGATAGGCCGTGTTGGGAGATTCTTGCAAAAAAAAAGAATCCCTCCTCTTTTCGTCCGGGTTCGAAATCGAAAAAGCTTCGACCACTTGGTTAAGATCTGTCTTGCGCAGAGGATAAAAGTCTGCACGCCAACAATGGCACAGATCTCAACAGAGGATGCTCGTCCACCCTGGGAATGAAACATTCTTGCATCACGATACCGAAATCGTACGCCACGAAAATGGGAAGCCTCCTTCGGGAAGAGGAGATGCGGAAAGGTGGATTTGAAAACTTTCCAGAACTTTGGAAGTCACTAGAGATCATCTGGTTGTTTGCTTCAATGCAATGAATCTTTCAAAAGTAGACTATCCTAATCAAGATAGGGTAGGGCCTCCCAGTCCAACAGACAGCATCAACTAGCACCCAGCACCCAGCTTCTTCCCTCTCTCTAGATCCTCGATTACCAAGGCGTTGCTCTTGGTCCCTGCACATCCCTCCACTGCCCATCAACCTTGACCCCCTCCCCAGCAATACTCCTCTCCCTCACCGCCCCCTCTTCAACACTCTCGCCCACCCCCATCTTCCTAAACCCCCACCTGCCAACTGCCCATGCGGTGCCCACCGCAACCGTCCCCAGAATGCCCGTCGGCGCGAGAATCCACCCAACACCACTCACCACGCCTCCAAACGCCGTGGCCCCCACAGCCGCAACGACACTCCCTACTAACGCATACTTCGCATACCGCACCACCCGCCAGAAAATGAAGATCCCTATGTACCGTAAAGAACGGAGAAGAGCACGGGTGCGGAGGTGTGCTGGACGCGGGGAATTGGGCGAGTTTGGCGCGAAGAGGAAGTGCAGATTGCGCTTGGCGGATTGCAGGGCGGAGGAGGAGCGTATGTTCGCCCGTTGCTCTGTGGCTGCCTCTGAGCTCGATGCTAGATCTATTTCTGGGGAGCCTCTTGATGGTGACATTCTCCTTTCCTTTCCGTTCTAACGATCGAATTGAAATTGAGAATGAGTTCTTGTGGTTGATGATGAGACGTCGAAGAGATGAAGCGAGCTCGAGCTCAACGCCTACGTCATCCATCCTCGGTCCCTTCTCCCGAAATTCACCCGCAACCGAGTGCCCCTATTCCCTCCCTTCTCTCACCAGTACCGCTTCCAAATCATCCCCACACTCAACCCCACAAACACCACCTCCGCAAACGCAGAGTTCCCACACATTCCACTTCCTCTTCCTTCCCCATTCCCATCTCCCTCATCCCAAAACCGCTCAATCTTGCAGTTCCGGTAGATAGAGATGAAAAGCGCGCCAGCAGCCCATGCAAGCATAACGTCAAACTGCCCCGGGATTCTTGGGTGCGAGATGAGTATGAGGAGAGGGATTCCGAGGGCCAGAAGCCAGGGGGTGAGTATGGAGAAGCGATCTTGAAGTATGGCGGGGAGGGATGGAAGCAAGTCAAGGATGTGGGCGCAGAGCGCGAAGTGCGTTGCTGCTAGAGATAGGCGGAACTTTTTTTGCATTCTGAATTGAGGTGGGAGGCTGGGTTGAGAGGTGTGGAAAGGAATTGAGGTGAGATGAGATGAGATAGATGGGATGGGAGAGAGAGAGAGAGAGAGCAGAGATGAGAGTTTTGAGAGCGGGACCTGGACGTGCGTGATGGCTTGCCGCGCGCTTAGAAGTGGTGTGAATGTGATTCTTGAAACGAAGGCATTCGGAGACTGCTTCAAGTCTGGTTGTTGGAATAGTCTTAGAATACATGAAACAGTCGCACTTGCTGTATTGGTGCAACTTGGCTTGTAGGGTTTCACTGTCGCCAGATTAAAGTCCTGTTTCTGGTCGCCCCAGAAACCAGAGGGATATATAGATTCTTGAACCAACCGAAATAGGGTATCATTTTTAAATATTTCCATTTTTTATCTTCCGTAGGTTTTGTTTTGAGACAGCTATCCCTGCTGTCGTGGTATCGCTCATCCTCATCTCAATGAACCAATTCCATGTTCACCGTCTCTATAAACATACACAAGGATGTCGCTGCATCCGTACTCTCACATCCACGACTTTTCTCATCTCATCTTATCTCATCTCGTCTTATCCGTGAAATGTTCAGCGCTGGGCATCGCTCAAGCTCAGCAAGCACACTGTGTGTGTGCAGTAAAGAAAAGGTGTGTACGCCAGTAGAAACCCCGTGAATGCAGTGTATATCAAGACCAGCCAGCCAACCGAACGAGCAGTGCCTGCGAAAAGCAAGAGAGAAAAACAAAATCAGAAAACCAGCCCACAACCAGACCGCTTGCAAATGCGTGTGAAAACAAACAAACATATTCATCTGCTTGGAAGAGACTTTTCAGACCTCTCCAATCTCTCGCGATTGGCGAGAGCGCTGGTCATCAAAGCACTGAGATGAAGGAAATCTATGCAATCATAGACACACCATGTCTATACCATTTCGCCATTTTTCGAATTTTCCTGATCAAACACACCAGAGGATGAATATGCCAGTAAAGCACATCAAATAAACGCCATGTAGATGCAAAGCCATCGGATCTAGCTGAAACGGAACACTGGTGATTTCCCATCGACAAAGTTGTTGGTAAACCGGTTGTTTTGTGCTTGAAATTCGAACGCTGCGCTCCTTCGCTGGCCCGGATACGGCTTTGGCTATCCCTCGCCGAATCTTGAAGCAGACAATGCGCCTCTTGCCTGGGATCATATCATTTACCCGCCCTTTCGTTCGGAGTCATTGCTTGGAAGCCTTTCGCTAAACGGTTGTCCATTTCCGTTACTCTTTGTATCCGTACCAGCACTCTTCTTTTTGCCCTTGGGGATCTTCTGCCAACTACTGGTCGCAGCACTTTCACTCTTCGCTGCTCTCGTGTGCCCGTTGGATTTCAATGTTGTTGGAGACTGCTTGGCCTGGTTACCAGTAGGGGGTCCTGGCTTTTGAGCTGTCTTGGGGCTTTCCTGCTTCTCTTCAATGGGCTTCGGGGTTAATCCATTAGCTCTTCGGTCCGTTCCAGGCTCGAATTTCCGGTTTGCTGTCGGCGAAGGGGTTCGAGTCTCGTACACAGGAGACAAGTGAGGTAGGTCGTCTCGGAGGTGCTCATTTTGACCGATACTAATATCCAGGGGAGACATTCCGCCATTTTGAGCCTGTCGAGCTAAACGATTTCGAGTATTTGGAGAGAGCCGGAGCGTTCCATTCAGGTGCTCCGCCGGCAGCAACCCATTTGCGATCCCATTTGGGACATAACCTGGATGCGGCGGAAGATCGTTTGAAGCAGACGAGTTATTCATCGTTGAATCTCTCGCTACCGAGGTTGACCCGTTCACTACCATCGGCGTGTCCTTTCGGCTTTCCATTCGAGAGTCTCTCGGTGTCTGTTGACCCGCAGAGCCATGCTCGCAAGACAGCTCGCTCCCTTGTGAAGTCGAATCCATAGACCCCACTGCTATGTCGCTTTCCCGGTCTTCTGTTGGTGAACTTTGACTGACAGAAGCTTGCCAATTTGGAATCGAAACCGGTGCAGGATTGGAACCGTTTACCACCAATGGTGCTTGACTGTTCAATGCACGAAGATTGGAGCTTGAAATTCCTTGCTGAGAAGGAACTGCCGTGAGAGGTGCAGAGTGCGCGCCGGTAGAATACGATCGGTCATGCCCAAGAGGCGAAGGTGATCTAGAAGGTCGCTTCAGCCTGTCCAGAATAGACTGGGGTAGCTGATCTGTTGATAAACGACGTCTAGTCTGTCCAATATCACCGAATGCCGGGATTGATGGGATTGTCATCGACATGGCCGGCTGTCTTCTCATTGGACTTGGTGCGTGGTCGTTCACATAGTATCCAACGTATTCTTTTGGCGTTGTGTCTTCAGGTGGGGTCGTCACGACAGAACCTGGCCCGGACTCGAAGCCCGATTCCAAATTCTCATCTGCAATGAAGTTTGGAATTGGAACCCCGTGAGCCTGCCGTAGTGTTTGGTAGATCCCAAGGCCTTGGTTTACCATGCCACCTCCTTGGAATGCGAGCGGTGATGGAACTGATCTGGCAGCCGGTTGAGAATGTGATCGTAAGGAACTGTTGGCCGGGCCACCTCCGGTTCCAGAACCGTTAGTGACGCTTGATCTGTGCATGCTTCGTCTCAACTCAGGAACAGCATTGCTCAGAGACGGGGATGAGGGGTTCGTGCTTGGTGTTTGATATCCGTACATCGGTTGTCCTTGATAGTGCAACGGATAGAAGTACATATCTGAACGAAGGGGCGCTGTGAGCGGTGGTTGGTCGAAGGAGCTGGTTCGGTTTCGATCCGTGGCCTGCTGCTTGATTGGCCCGCCACTACCCTGGCTTTGGGCTTGAGCGTAAGCTTGACTTTGTTGCGCCTGGAGCGATTGAGTATACAGTTGCAGCCGCAAGCTGTTCTCTTGCGCTTGGAGAACAGAGTAGGTTGCGTAAAGATCATTATGTAGCTGAGCCTGAGCCTGTCTTTGGAGCCAGGCCTCTTGTGTTGACATGTTCTGAGGCACACCTGGGACGTATGACTGGTTGTGGTCAAATGCCCCACTCGAAGCTCTGCGATTGCTGTTTCCGTTGCGGTTACTATTGTTGTGCCGACTTCCACGGTGTGTGCCACCTCGCCCTCTATTTGATTGAGAAATACTTCTTAGAACTGGTTTCGGCCTCTGCGGTGGTTTCTCGAACACTCGCTCCTCTTCCTTGGGGAACGACCATTGCTCGCAACACTCTTCAAGTTTGGCTTGTGACACCAAATCAAAGGCTCGCCTAAGCTCCATATGCAGACCTCGGAAAGAGATGTCATCAGCGGTGTTTCCAAGATTTCTCCCCACGTTGAAAGGCTCTTCAACACAGAGTCTGTTGTTGTTGGTTGCGTGCCATTTCTTATCAATCTTCGAGACCTGTTTCCCACTTCGAACCGAAACAACCATTTTGTCATAATCGAACTCGTGCCCATAGAATCGAAAGAACTGGAATAGAAGTTCCCCCAGGGTTTCTTTATTTTTCTTGCCGAAGTTCTTCAGTGCATCTACGTCGTCGGCGAACGGGCTTTCAGTTCCATCCTTGGCTGGAAGTTTCATATGTGGTCGTTGATGAAGAGCTGGAAGAACAGGAGGGGTCCGACTTTGCAGGAAGTTGATAATCATGCATATCCAAGTATACGAGCTGAGAGTTCCGCCAAAAGCTACTGTCTGTTAGCAGCGAAACTCGAAACTATGTGTGTGCACTAACCTGCATCATTCACTATCCTTCTCTTTGTCCAATGTTTGATGATCATAGCTAAAGGCCTTACTCGAGGATCGATCTGAACGTATGTCTTAATCATTCGCGTGTTCTCTAGAGCAAGAGTATTGTTGACGTTCATGTCGCAAGCAAGATTGAGCTCTGGGTCCCATATCTTCACAATTGGAACTTTTGCGGTTGAGACGCATATCACTTTCTCCATCCCATCTAGCACGATATTAGTCGAAAGCCTCGGATTGCCTTGAAGTTACTCACTTTTTGCTAATAGGTCTGCAATAATACAGACACCTTCCATTTCCTTCCAGTCTGTAGTTATGCAGATATCAACTGCATTTCTATTAGCACAAACTTTTGTTCTCATCTTTGCCATCAACTGACCGTCTGATTCATCTGTGCAAAGAAGATTGCCAGAGGATCCAAACACATGAACCCGAATGTTATGTCCAGGCCACTCATCGTTAAACAACTTTTCGAGCTTCTGTACAAGTTTCTCTCTCCTTGACTCGCTTTCTGGGGTCGGTAATAATCGATCGTAAAGCTCGCGCATATCTGTCGATAGTTGTCTTTCTTCGTTCTCCCGAAGCTTGCTTTTGATATCTTTAGAGTTCAGCTTCTCCAACTTCTCACCTCCCAGACTGTAAGGCATTCGCCTCCTTGTGTGAGCCATAGCGGTCTCATAGCGGCAACCCCCTCGAGGTATATGCAGCGGTCTCGAGGAGGGAAGTGTGATGTTGGACTCGGAATAGGCAGACCGAGGAGAGTGGTTGTTCGTGGCATTTGGTGAGGGTTCCCGGGACTCGAATGAGAATTTTCGGGCATGCTGATGTGGAGTAGAGGGCACTGAGCTGGACTGTTGAGTAGTGGTGGAATTGTGGTGTTGTGCATGGGGTCGACTCGGCAGCTGGTTTGACGGCTCCAACTTCTTGGAAGGCATCGTAGCAGCTTTTTCCTTCTCTGTTATGAGCGCGCGCTCGCCTTTACTAGATTTTCGTGACTCCTTATTCCCATGACCGCCCCGAGCTAACGCTTTGTTGTTCCTTGCCGTGTTGCTGCCACCAGAGCTTGATCGCGAGCCAGGCACAGCCTGGATATGCTGCGCAGACAGGAGAGGAGGGAGCGGAGGGGATTGAAGTCGAGTTATTCTACCAGACGTAAGGAGCCTGTTGTACTGAGCAAGTTGTGCTTGGTGGTAGGACGAGTGTTGTGGCAGTAAGATAGGGAGGAGGTCCAGTGGTGCGGAAATCTGAGGTGATCCAGCAAGACTCGGCGAGATATTGGGGACAGCGTCTGCAAGCGTGTTGCGCCGAACGAGTCGCGACCACTGAGCCGACTGATATTGATACTGAGAATTACCAGCAGAGGACTGGCCCTCCATCAACTCACGACTACTCAAAGTCGTGATTGTCGGTCAGGGCAACTTGGAGAAGGGGTTGTGTTTCGTTGAACAGAAACGCAGGATCGACGGCTGCCAGAGGCGACGCGAGAACTGTAAGGCTGTCCGCCACTATCGAAACGAGTGAATCTGAGGTGCTGAAGCCCGTTCGGAATGCGTGAGCAGCTGGAGAGCGTGATGGCTCGACTGGCTCCCCCTTTGAATCGAGCGGGCGACTGGCGCTGGCGAGGGGTGTGCAGACCGAGAGCGAATGGAGAGAACAGGTGCAAAGAGGGAGTGTATATCTACAGACTCGTTGCTGAGCACGGAATTCTGCACATGGAAAGTCGACGAGATTGGGCAGCGCAGAGCAGAGGGGAGGAAGTGGGTGAGGTGGATTTGCTTTGTCGAAAATGTACCACTGGGCAGCGTCTGCCAATACGAAGACGTGAATAATAGGGAGGAGGTTAGCGCCCTTTTCGGCAGTAGCACTCAATGTCCGATGCTGTGGGCACTGGGCAGGAGTGTGGGCAGGAGCAAGGGGCGACCGGACAGCGAATCTCCAGGCCTGCAAGTTGCAACGGGGGATTGGAACTCGACACCGCGCCCAGCTGCTTTCTGGCCTCCAACTACATACAATATATACATACATACCCTTTTGCTGTACAAGACGTCCCTCTGCAACAAGGACCTGGGCCCGCACTTCCACTTCCACATCCAGCAACAAAGGCCTGCCTCGAGCACGTCACACGTTTGTCCACAGCGTCTGCACTCTGGATTGGGACTTTATCCGTCATCAGGAGTAACACGAGTTCTTTGTGCCTGGCAGGCCAGACAACCTCCACCACCTCGACGAGAAGGGTGCTGCCCAAAGAATGCACGCGTGGTGAGCAGTCCTTTGTGATGAGAATAACCGCCAGCCCAGTCACAATCCTCGTTGGAGCCCACACCAGCAAGGCACGACTCGGCCAGCATACACTTCACCCTCGCCCTCACCCTCGCCCTCAGCTCTGCCCACACTCGCACACAGTAATCCTCGTTCTAGGAAGAGAGTACAGCTGGCCTCTACTCTTCTGCGCATACACCGATCTGACATGAGGCTTACCTCCAGCTACCTTCGTGCCAGCCGGGACGATGCGAGCGCCATCAGGACACAAACAACGGCAAAACATTCTATATTTAATCCCTCCCTAGCCGGACAGTGTCGCCTCTTCTCGATCCTTAATTCAAGTCAAATCGAAGTCTGAGACGAAACCGTTTCGAGCTTAGGCAAGCACCCGTGATTTGGCGACCGTGGACTTATATGAAGACATTAATTCCCTTATACACGACCGTGAACCGGATTGGGCATGCCGAGATCTGGGAACACTCTTACTATGCGCGAAGGCGCGCTGATTTCCTGGGTTATACCCCGCGTGGCCGTGTTCTTGTCCATACGGGTCGAGGTTTGCTGACCCGGCCCGTGGGACTCGAGGGCGGGCCCCTGAATACGGAGTAATGAGAGCGCACTCTGTTTTGTGGCATGAATGATATAGTAAGGTAATGACGGCCATAAATTGTGACGGATCATGGCCTCGGGCCACCACTTGGGCTGCTTGCTGCAAATCTGGGGGAGGTGGCCTGGCCAGTGGTCTGTCTGGAGAAGGCCAGGTTGAAAGAGGGCCGCGGTCGCTAATTCGACCCCGTCCAAGCCACACCCGCGCTGATGAAAGGATTCCATCTTGGCTGCTGAGGCTGCTCTTTGATCTCTGGCATGGGCCCCTGGGGCAAACTCAACAAACACCGGTCTCCCTGGAATTGGAGTCTTCGGCGTTAGGGCTTGATCTGCTAAGCTGCCTACGATGAAGGTGACAAGGCCATCCTGATCAACGGGAGGCGCTCTTGCCACTGGTTGGCCCGATGCAGAGGATCGTCAAGCTTATCCTGCTGAGGAGGAGAAGAAAGGTATGTTGCACAGGAAAGACGGCACGCTGATGGAATTTTGAGACTTCGTTGCCGGAGCACGTGTTTTGGAGAAAGATCAATCATCGATCTCAGATCTGAGAGACTGATCACTTCATAGATCCGATCATTGACTAGGAGGCCCCTCCGAAAGTAATAGTGCTTAAATTGAAAAATGCTTAGATATCGTCATGCTCGTGTGATACTTGTGCAAGCAAAGGTCTCGACTCTTGAGCCAGCATGCAGAAGATCTTGAGAGCTTTGTCCGGCCCAATCCCGTGTTCAGCCTCACCGGCACTTGAGCCAGGATCTGCACACTCGTCCATCTGCACCAATTGGACTGCCCCGCCGCAGGAGGTCCGGAGCCCTTCCTCCAATGACCATTTCTGGTCCGGCCAAACGATCACTAAAACAGCAAAAACAACCTAAACAACCTCTGAGGTCTTGGCGTAGCCTCGTGCTCGGCTTGCTCGGATGCAATTCTGCTGACATCGTTCCGGACCCTAGCCTCGTCTGACTCCCGAACGTCATCAGGCGCTCAATCAGATTTACAAATCAACAAACCCCATGTTCTTAAGTCCTCTGTCCCTCCTCAAATTCTCAACGTGCTTGTGATTCGGATTCCGTGCAGGATTAAGTGATCCGCTTGCATCTAGGTCCGGATTTCACGTCACGTCTTTTGGGGAGGACTTATCTCGGTTTCGCTGGTCGCGATATATCAGAGCCGGAAGCCTCGGATCTCTTAACTCCAGATCCGTGCATATCTATATAGCTTTGAGACCGCCGCACTGCGTTCTGCCCCTCCACTGCTCTAAGCGTTCACAATCACAGGATGGGACTTTCACGGTCAAGGTTCGTCAACATTTCACTTTTTTTGGACTGAGTTTTGGTTGGTCAGACCTGCAAGCTGATACAGTACACGAACAGGGCAATCACCCTGGTGGTAGCAATTGCAACACTCACAAGCAACGTCCTCTCATCAATACTATTCGCCCAACTACCAGATGACACATACCACCTCGCCAGCAACTTCAGCTGGTATCTAAATTTTGCAAATGTTTTAAGCGTGTTCGGATTTATTGGTGCACTCAGAGTATGTCCACGCCTTGTCTTGTTGCACCTCGAAGGAAACATACTGACACGACCCCACAGCAACATGCCCTCAGCATAGCCCTATTTTCAAACTACCTCATCTTCGACACGATCCTCTGCGCCATCCCACGCTTCCTCCTCGTCACCCTCCTCCAAGATCTATCCGCCACGATCTGCACACCGCCCTCCTTCACCTACCACCCCCAAACCGCGCAATCGCTATCCACACTCTCCTTACCCCCGCCGCAACTTGAAAGCCCCTTTTCCTGGGGGCTGGGTGAAAGTTGGTCGGAGGAAAGCTGTTATAAAATGGTTAGCTTGGCGGAGTTGGCAATGGCGGCGGGTGTCATTGCAGCTACGCTATTGCAGTTTGTGGGAGCCCTGGCAGTGCGAGAATATGCCAAGGCGTTGTGGTTGAGAGAAGTTAGGCAGGAGTTTAGGGCCGTGACTGCTGTGGAGCGGGTTAGTTTGTGTGAGAAGAGGGGGTTGCCTGTTGTTTTTGAGGAGGAGGAGCTGGGGGAGAAATGTTCGTAGTGGGGTTCGCTAGCAGATTAGAAGAAGAAAGTGCGAGGTTGCGGTCATGAAAGGATCGGAGGTGTGTATATACGTGTGGGAACGTGTGGCGTTTTGCGGTTATACCCTTTGCTTCGGGTTGTATATATGAGAGTGGATGACGATTAAGGAATTAAGGAATTAAGAAATTAAGGAATGAAAGATTGAAACGTCATAAAATCAAGCCGGAAACCTAGCAAGAAGAGTGCCTTCAAAGAACAGAAGACTCTCAAACTTTACGCTGACGTTTGCAGGTTCTCGCTTGTGACAAGGTTGCTGAGCAACATTCACCTCGCTTTTCACCTGGCTCTAATATACAAAAATAAGACATTCCTGGATAGAGATCTCCAGTCGTAAACTTGCGTAAGCATGTTTGAACACACTTGAAACACAGTGTTTGTAGCACTACTATCTAACGATAGTGGTACGGTTTAGAAGAGTTAGAATGTTCTCTGCCACAGTAAACTGAGCGCAAGCCAAGTTTCTGGGTCCTCCGGGATTTCTTTTGCTATTTTTATCGATTCCAGTCATTGTATTTTTTGGTGCATTTTGCCATCTTTTCGTCACTTGGTTTCTCTCCATGCCGACTAAGCGACCGAGCTTAACCGCACCTCCCTCCCACTTCCTCCAACAACTACGCTCCCCAATATCTCGTCTTCTTCTTATATTTTATTCTATACTACTCAATTCGCTCTACACATTGTTTCCATCTCTTGATCACAATCATATTCTCCAACGGGAGTTTTGTTTACCGCCAGTCAGACTGAATTCTTTCAACCTAATCGAGAAAAAGCGCTCTTAGGAGTTGAAAGCAAGTGTGCGGAGGAGAATTCGAGGAAGCTAGGAGAGCAGGCGATGATCTTGTTTCTTGTCGGAGGATTTATAAGACGATGAAAAACAGTCCTTTGCTAAGAGACCGAGAATGAAAAGTAGCAAGGTATGCGGCTGGTGGTGATAGCTGGATATATTTGACCTTGTTCAAGACGTCTCTCTGATGTGCAATAACTGTCATACTTTCATGACCTGATGTTAAATATGAACGATCAGTGCTACTTCATTTTGAGTCACGAGCAGCGGTTTCCACAGGAAGCCCTCAAGAATATATAATTATTCATGATTATCAAGCATTGCAAAGTTGAATAGAAGTGGAATTCCATGCATATGTCAGCACGAGTGTCTCTGCATTGAAACGCCTTACCCAGCCCTCATAATACAAGACAAGTCCCAGAAGAAGACGCGTGGGACATAATGAAAATAGTACCTTCTATCACTTGTTCGCGTTCCCTGAAGCCTTTCCCCAGCGCCGTCTTTTGACTTTGATGCCAATAAATTTCTTAACCAGCTTGAAACCTCTCGGCTCAGTAGTCTTGTTGGCGACAACTTTTAATTCAGGAGTTCCCCATTCGTCAATAATGGTGGGTTCAGACACGGCCCCACAGGTAGCAACAAGAGACATACACAGCATGATTTGGGCAAACAAGTTCTCATCCTGCTTGCAGTTCAAAGAATGCTTATGGCCAAGCTCAAGGACGCCGAGGCCGCACCTCGTTCGAGCATGGATGTTTGCCCCAGAAGCTAACAGGAATTTAGTGGCAGCTCGTCGTCCTAGCTTCACTGCCAGATGCAAAGCCGTCTCTCCATGCCGGTTGCGCCGATGTATGTCGCTTCCGGCCTCGACTAAACAACGCAATATCTTAGTGATACAGTCGTCCATCTCGGTTGCATGGTGATGGATTATGAACGCCATGAAAGGCGTAGTGCCATCATTATCGTAGTTATTTGCGTCGACGCCCACATTTAAGAGGTACTTAGTGAAAGATGCTCGTTCGCTAGTTTCATCACCCTCTCCCAAGTCCTTCAGCGACTCCAGCTGGCTGAGAAGAGTTGCTGGAAGGGGCTTCTCTGGCGTAACGAGAGATGTTGCCGCGAGGCAATGCAGACCATTCCTTCCATTTGAGTCCTCAAACCAAGGTGAGTCTTTGGCGGTAAGAATAGTCCTCCAGTAATCAACATGCTGTTCGTATACGAAGAGGTCATTGAAAGTCATAATGTATGGATGATTCTCGTAGTTGCGAGAGGAATGTTCGTCGAAGTTATGGTGCGTTTTCGTCCAGCTGTCTGCGAATCGAGTTTGAAGGCACCGCGAGTTAGATATGGAATTGTCAGTCTCACAGGAGAGAGACAAGATAGCATGGTCGAGATTGATTCCGAGGTCGGTTCCAAGATGGTTTAGCTGTGCTACGACAGTATACCCAAAGCAATCACGGGCGGTCGAGATGTGTCTGTGGATGGGAAGATCATTCATCTGGGTAATAATTTTGCGAAGTGTATCTTGATCTTTCCACGGTCTCAACAGGAGATGGAAAGGGCTTTGGCCAAGATGGTCATGCTGGCGGAAGTTGAATCCTTGTACCCTTAGAAGTTCAAACAGATAGCAGAGGTCATCACAATGGCTGAGAACCTCTGGTTTGAGTAGGTGCATGAATGTTTCTCCAGCATTGTTGACGGCGTTCGCGTTCGCTCCCAATTTGATAAGTGAAATCAAATAGCTTGGCGTTGCACACATGGTCGCCGAGATGTGCATGGTGGTATTCCCGAACGCATCCATTTCGTGCAAGTCTTCCTTTCGTACAGTGCGTTGAATGATTCTTGAAAGAATATCCGTATCAAGAGTGCGACTTGTCGAGGTGCTTCTCACATAGCACTGCGTTCTATAATTATGTGGTTCGTTCCATTGATTGCAGCGGAGCAATTGGTTCTGGTTGATATGCTGCCAGCAGTACTCAGGCAACACTCCTGGCAATATTATCGGAGACGTGGTATCAACGTGTTCTATCCCAGGGAAACAATCGGATATTCGAGAATCACCTGCGTTGTTGGAAATTGATGGTTGACTAAGAGACATCTTGCTCATTAGAGTGCTGATGGAGCTTGAGGCTGAATGTTTGGGTTGGCCAATATCCTCCGTGACTGACAAGCAATTTTGATTCGGGAGCGAGTGCTGGAGAGAAGAATTTCCAACTTGGCTTGAAGGAAAGAAAATATCCAACTGGGTTGGCGGCACCTCAAACTCTCTGAGACTCGGTGCATCAAAGTCGGGCAACCACTCTGGATCGGCATTGTCTCGCACGTACGTAGAATTGACTTGAGGAATCTTTCTTCCAGCTGATGCATGGTAGACGGGAAGTGCGGTGAGCTCATTGGATTGAGGCACATTTTCGTCATGAATATCCTTACTTGCAGTAGTCGAAGAGACAAATCCGAATTCTGGGAATGGGCAATCACTCGTTGGTACAAAATTCGAATCAAACGCCAAATCAGGAAGAGGACTCCCGAAGTCAAACTCATCATGGATATCCGTTAGCTCCCACGAATTAAGTGTCGAATAGGTAGTATCTTGCCCCAGAGTTGCATTTTCAACGGGTTCGGACTGTGATCCCGGATCTTGAAAGACCCAGTCGGGAAATGACCGATGTTGTTGTTTTCGCAAATATCGAGTCTTATGAAGAGCCCTACATTCTCGAAGCAACGTTCGGAGTATCTTCGTGTCTCCCTTCGGCCGGATCTTGTTTGGTTTTGGCTGCAGGAGCAGAGTAAGCTTCTCTTGTACGCTGCGCTTGCTGGAGGACAATTAGTTACCAGTTAATTACTCAGTGTGGACCAATTGGTTTGATTGAACTTACCATGGTTGAAAATCTTCTGTCCGAAGACGATCTATTATGTTGTCCAGGTCTAGGTCGGTCAGTAGGTATAACCTAATTAGTCTCCGTATGGCTCTAGATGTCCATCCATTCGAGGGCCGGCCCCTCTGTCTAGTGGGCTTCTCTTGCCCAACGATTCTAACGTCATTGTCGCAATCCCCGAGCTTAGTGGATGGTTCGAAAGTCCACTCTGTGTTTGTCGATGTATACGACTCGGAGCTACTGAAGATAGACTGATACTGGATTGATCGCGTCCCAATTGTCGAGTTCATTGCAGTTGCTGACGTGCCCTAGGCTCCTTTCCTGTACTTTGGACACGCCGTATCCACTTCGAGGTAGAATGGGCTGTTCGAATCATCGAGTTGTGATTCAGCAGCATTTTGATGTCGAGACTGATGCCTCTCCCCCCTGGAAGTGCAGAAATTCAGGGATCATCGCGTATCATCATTGGTCGGTGCTGAGTCGGGCTGGCGGCTGATAATCTTAGTAGGTATCTAGAGACACACGTGATCTGCGTGGTCTTGCAATTCTCCCCCCAGAAGGAAAGCTTTTGGAGTGTATGGGTCGAAAGCAGTGAGAGGTGAGTCTGGTTAAGTGCTTCCCGTGGTTTGAATAGCTCTAGAGAGTTCTTCCTAGAAGTTAATATATATCTTTATTTTCGCGAGAGTCTGTAGCATTCATTTTTGGACTCTTACAAATGGGATATTAATTTTCTGCACTACATGGGAATAAATCCAATTCTGCATTTCGAATACGAAAAAGAAAACGCGTTCATTTTCTTGAGTATAAGACCTGCACGAGGGCGCGGCATGCACTGCTTCGCAAACAAATGCAGGATTGTCTTTACTTCAATGCTCGACTTCAAAGTTGATTAATTTTCAACTATTCTGGTCACATTTTGCATTGAGTGACAGGAAGAACGAATCATCTGCCCAAGACCTCGGTCACAAGTTACCCTATTGAACGTGCTTCCAGGTATCAGTTCGTGAGTCGACGAATTTTGGTTCAGTTCCCTATAAGGTTGTATCCTATTCTGACAAGACTTCAGAAACGAGTAAACGATGGATCAAGACACCAAGAGACAGATAACTGAGTCATCAAAGGAAAAGTGAGTTAATCAAAATTGGTAGAGAGCCCGAGTTGACAAAACGTCTAGTAGCAGGAATGGCTCAAGCTCACACATTCTCACCATTGAGAATCGGTCGAAGATTGCTCCTGGACCAACTAATCTCCAAAAATATCTTCAATGTGACGAACGGAGCGAGACAATAATCCTTGGAATGGAAGCGTCGCAACGGAAAACTTCTGTAGCTCTAAGCGTAGAGAAATGGGATGCTTATTGGGAGGAGTTGAGGGGGAGTGAAGTAACGATTGTGAAGAGTGAAAATAATTGAGGGGTTATTCATGCTGCACGGTAATAGATAACGGGAAGAGAAAAGCTTCACTAATTTCTTTCTTTCTTGAAATGAAACGTGTGGTGTTACTGTCCAATGGTTGACAAAGAGTTATGTGAATGTGGAGTGAGCTAGGAGATTCTCGAGATTGATGGAGAGATTCGTAAGCCCATTAAGTCAATGGATTGAACGCAACTAACATAGAAATCATCTCAGTACAAGAAACATTTCTCGATGATGAGAAACAGCTGCTGAAAATTTACCACACGGACTGGAAGACAAGAGCAATACAAAGCATAGTCCCCAGCTATCAAGAAAACTTTAGCATTGAATATGGGGAGAGCAAGCAAAAATTCAAATTCAAGTGACGAAGAAGTGAATAATGAAAAGGAATAGTTGGGTCATTGTAGAAGGACGCGCTTGCTGTTCCTCGTCCAGCGAGCCAAGCAAATCCTCGGCCGTTACGCTGTACAACCTGCACCTCCCGCCTCGCATCCCTCCCATTCACATGCATACACATCGGCTCAGCCACCGCTTTCTCTTTCGCATATCTATTTCAGGAGCCAAACCACCAAACTCTCTGACATCACCCGCTGCTCGAGCTTTCTTATCCCGCACGAGCTTTCGATCTTTGACAACGCGGAACGGAAACGCGGCTGGTAATGCATGACACAGCACCGTTTTTCTCATGCATGTCAGAGAATGGAAGGAGGGGTACTGTATTTACCCCACCACAGGGAAGCGAACGGTAAGGAGGAAGGGTTTTTCCGGATCCGCGATGCGAATTTCTGTTTCTAGGGTTTTGACTTTTTTCACATGTGCGATCTCTTTGGAGATACAGATTCTTGATCTGGTGGGGCATGAGTGCGAGTGGTGTTTTAGTCGCATGGTAGGCTCTGCACTTTGGATTTCCTTGTTTTAAGAGAGCTCGCCGGAGAGGATTGGTAGAAGCTGCCAGCTTGTCAGGCCTCATGGGGTAAGCCACGGTCCAGTAGTGACTGATGATACCGTAATCGCTCGCTGCTTCTGCTTCGGGCCACATCTTCTTCTGGTATGGGGAAAGCTTCGTGTCACCCGTTTTTGCCTCTATCTCTGGGCTGACCATCCTATCGGAGGAGATGGTGGGGTGTGCAACTACACAAGCGCGAAGGATATGCACTGTTATGCAGAGAAGCACAACGCCATGCATGTCATGGTGACATGGAGGGCCACACTTGGTAACCCGTTTCCACTTCCTCCTCTTAGGGCCGTTTTTCTTTTTCGAGATATCAGAAGGGTGCTGAAGATTGGGGGCGTTTCTGTTACATATCGTGTGATGTGCTTCTTTGGCGCCAGAGTTGGTGCCAGTGGAGAGCGACTTACAAATTCTCCGTGTGCGAGGAATACGATTTCTTAGACTCGGATTGCGCTATTCAGACCGAGTGGTGGAAAAGGGGGGAAAGAAACAAAATGCAGAAGATGTTCCATCATCACGGACGCTTGATGTTTCTGGCAGGTCTGAAAGATGTTTCCGGCTCTCAGCGACCACCAGGACCGTGATTTTCGTTACGGCAGCGGTGGTCATTGCAAACCCTGTCGGACACAAGCGCGATAACGGTAGGTTGACATTTTAGAATTAGCAGCGGTTTGATCAAATTGATCAAGAGAATTTTTCCAAATGATCTTCGATCATCTCCGTCAAGTGGAAAGGGGGTGTGGAGATGCGAGACATTCTTGAGATTGGCATTTTGGATACTTCGTAGAGCTTCATGAGGGGGGAAGGTTTGGAGGATGGCCAACACAGAACCATATGATCTGCAATTCTCCGACAGAACCTTTTTCGGTCGTCCCTCACCCGTGCGTTATAATACTCGGCCAAAGGTGTCAGTAAGAAGATGGGAAAAGGCTTTTTCCAAGTGCAGGGGTACTGGAGGCTAGAACTTAGAAGCCGCAGCTTGCGCGCGAATTTCAGCGTCTCCGAACGAACAATCTGCACGAGGAAGATTTGCTGGAATTCATCGACGCATGTTGGCGGGTCTCCGCTGTGCCTGCCGCGAACACCTGGAGGGGGACAGGACAGGACAGGTGGGTGGGGTGCAGACGGTGCAGACGGTGCAGACGGTGCAGACTGTTGCACACGATAGAACACGGCGATAGTGTCCGTCGTGCTGCACGTCCGCAGCAAACTGGGAAAGAGGGGCTAGCTTTTGAAGGTTTTGATGGTGTGTCGTGGTTATTTAAAGGCCAGTAGGGCCGATGATGCAGGATGGTCGGCGGGACGGGGGTGCGCTGGTAAATGTCGTCGGCAACGTCGTCCTCACAGGCAGCCGGATATGAAAGAAGCCTTCCATTCCCCTTCCTTTCCTTCCCTTGAATCCCTTCTCTTCCGCTTCCGCATCTCCAGGCTGCTCATGGCTGAACCCAGGGCCCGGGCAGACCAGCATGAGCACGTGGAGGCTGAGAATAGGCTTTCATAGCGAGGCCGTTATTTCAGACCAGGCTGTATCGACGTCGCAGGTACCTGATACCGCGTTCTGCAGCGCTTGATTGGCTGCAGGAGGGAGATTTATCAGCCTTACATACCTACATACTTACATATCCCTCGTGGGAGGCTGGTGGGCTGGTGGGCTGCGTCCTGGTTGCTAGTGATCTTCCTGGCTGTCTGGCTGTGGGACATGTACATACATGCGTTGTCACGTTGTCACACAGGTCCCGGAGCAGAGGCGCGCGGACTGGGTAGTCTGGCAGGGTGGCAGCAGTGCTCATCTCTGGCCGGGTGTCCGCATCGGTGGTGCATAGCCAGATGTCGGGGAGATTTGACTCGAGGTCTTGAAGCAGCAGGAGCGTTGATTTGGTGCTGGATGCGCTTGCTGTGTGGAATGAGAGCAAAAGGAAATGAAACAAGGGCACCGAAGGTCGAGCTAGAGAAGTCTCTGACGGAAGTGGTCTCGCTTGAGAGCAGCCTATTCTGCTATTGTGCTCTTCTGCAATTACGTCGGGTTGGGCCACCCAGTTGGGCGCCGTGCTCGCTTTCTCCATGGCTCTGATCCCTCTGATCCCTCTGATCGCTCACCATCACTCTCACCCTACTCTCACTCTCGGCTGCGACTCGCCCTCACCAGTTCTTGCAGCTGCAGGCCTGCACCCGTTCGCTCCTTCCTGCCTGCCCGGGCTGCCTGTGAAGTGTGTCTCTGGCTCTGCCACTCTGCCACTCTACCAATCTGCCACTCTACCAATCTGCCACTCTGAGGCCACTCTGCTGCCACAGGTCCCACAGCGGCCATCTCGCTCTGCCACGGCCTTGGCACGATCCGGCCCCAGGTAGCCAGGCCTGCCCTGCCCCCCCCCAACGTGCTGCAGGCTCATCTCGCCTGGGTGCTCTGCTCGTCACGGCCGCCGCGACCTCCTCCGGCCAATTTTCTTGCTCTGGCTCTGGCTCAGTGGCTCTGGCTTTGGCTGTGGCCTCCACTCCTCCAAACTCCTCCACTCACTGCTGCTGCTGCGACGGCACATCCCAGTCGCCTCCCGTACCCTGTCCAATCTACACCACCACCGTCAACGTGCTACGACGGTCCGGCTACCTTCCTCCACTCTTCCACTCGCATTTGCTCATCCGCATCCACGTCCACGATCTCCTCCTCTTCTTTTTTCCCTTCCTTTCCCGCTCACTCCCATATTCCTACCACCGATCCATTGATCACACTCCGGCAACCAGACGCCTAGTCGTTGTCGTGCAGTCGAGGGCCGTTCCTTTCTCTCACGCCACTCTGTTCTCTGGATTTTTGTTTGGTGAGTCCTGTGCTGCTAGTGAGACAAATCTCCCAACTATGCCGCTTTCGCCGTCATGAGATTTTCTCCTCGGCTACGTCCTTTCGCGCGCATCCCCAAAAAACATTTCCTGCACCCTGTGCCACAACTCTCGAAACCCAACTAACATATGGCTGCCGTCTAGAGTCCCTTTTGACCTTCTTGTCCTATACGTTCCTTACATCACCTCGAATCAGTACTGCAGGCTCCAGTTTTCGAACCATCTCTTGATCCGAAAATATGTCTTATTACGATAATCAACAATGGCCAGCCGCCGGGCAGCCCTCATGGGAGCAGCAGACTCCGCCAGCTCGTTCTGGTACGTTGGCATGGCCGAGGTGAAGAGTCAGGACTTGTCAATTGACGTATGATACAGGTGCCAGCTCAGCCGTTCCGCGAGAGGACTCGACCGCTTTCAGCACACAAATAGAGGGTACGTGTAAGGTGCATATCAGTATCGGGACTTGAAGGCGACTTTTTTGTCTGGGAGAAAAATTTCCTGCGATTCACAGATTGATATTTGGGGACGAGAGAGATGTGGTCGCATGTTCCGTTTTCGATACGATTTGTACGGGAGAGAGTTTGAGAACGAAGCTAATGTATTCACGCAGAGGTTGACCGTGCGATCGACAATCTCGTCAAGAGTGGAAAGATGTTCAATATGCCCGGCCGTCGAGACTCGATACCCCTGGCTGGCAGTGGTCCCCCAAGAGCGTTCCCCGAACAATTCGGTAAGTCCAATCATCAAGATCAAATATGTCGAGGCTCATTTTAGATCCAGATCCCAGAATGGCCGGTGGCCCTCCCCGACACCACTCTGTCAGCGAGTTCGGTGATGCGCGCTCCTTCTCTGGATCAAATCTGCAGAATTTTTATGCCAGCCAGCGACACCAACCATCGCGTGGTGCTAATGAGGCAGAACAAGTCATGCAAGCAAAGAGGAGGATGGCAGCCCAACGTGAGAGAGAGCTGCGTAACTACCATCAAGAACAGCAGTACAATCGAAGTAGGCCACCCTCTTCTGTATAACACAATTTTCACGCTTCGATACTCTGTACCCAGCGGTTCACATCATTCAAAATCCTGTTCATACTCTTCTCTCTCCTGCCCTTTGTGCTGTGTGTGATTGCAAGGACCTTCTGGAATCGCTGCCTCTCCACATTATATCAACACTTACTGACTAGAATAAGGCGTTATAGCTGAAATCTCAACATTTGGTAGTAAACAAGATCGTACCATTAGCCCTGGTAGTGGGATGAGCGAAGAAGAGCGCCGTGAGCTAATTGCCCGTCAACGAAGTGCTCTCTACGGTGAAGGCGCAGCGTACCCTGAGAACAGCGGTTTTGATGACAACGGCACTCCACGCCCAGGAACCCAGGGATCTGGATCCCAGTCCGCGACCGGTATTCGAGGCCACTCACCCCTGGCTTTCGACCACTTTAACGCACAGAGCAGCCAAGGCGAGAACGCAAACCAACAAGTTGCACCCGAGCAACAGTCAGCAAGTGGTCAGGCTCCAGGACAGCAACGGTCCCGTGCCAACAGCACCTCGTCGCCGTCTTCCAACCCGACCAGCAGCTTCAGTCTCTTCGAGTCAGCTGCTCAGCAATCAAGCCGGACGTCAACTTCTTCTCCAGGTGGATCTCCTCCTCGTCAAGGCAAGGCACCGACGAGCTCTGGCGTTGCACCCATCGGTACTCGTCCCAGCGCGCAGGCACCCAACCCAGCGCTGAATAAGCGCTCAACTACTCCTCTTCCTTCGCCACTTAGCTACGGCTTCGCTGCGAACAACAACGAGGAGAGCCAGGGTGAGAAGGACAATCGAGCCACGTCGGCGGCATCGAACCCAAATGCGCAGGCTCAGCAAGACGTCGGACTTGGATGGGGATCCAAGAGCGGAGTGTGGGGCAAGAACTCTCTCGGTGTACAGGCTTCTGTTTGGGGCTAAGGAGTCAAAGTAACGGAAAGGAAAGGTACAAAATTTGGCGGGAATCAAATATGGTGTTTGGCAACTGCATATATTGCTGATTGATGGGATAACGGGGTCGGCGTATGGACCTCACCAGCGGATTGACTCGTCCTTCTGCATGGTCTGGTTGATGGTTTTCCTTTGGGTTGGGTACATCGTTCGGTGTTGTAATTTGTTTTTGTGGATGGTTGTCTTTTTGTTCGTTGCATTGGTGGAGTGAGGGAGTGTTTCACCATCCGGGATATCCTCTGCTCTTTCTACGTCAGTCGTCGGTCGGGTTCGTTCAACCGCTTTCCTTTTGTCGGGGTTGGGTCTGGGGTGCCAGGTGTAGGTGGTTGTGTGATAAGAATGGAAGTCGAGTTAGTCATAGCAATAGGTGGAAAGAGGGGAATTCAAAAAGTTCATCGGGTCAAGATTGTGCGCAGGCAAGGGAAGGGTAGCATATCTGGCTGGCGTGTGTTTTCTTTCCTTTGGCATTAAGCGTTAGGTGGGGTCTGGTTTTGGGCTCGGATGGGTTGGGCTGGTTGGGCTGCGTTTGTTCTTTCGTTCGTTGGGGTGTGAGGGGTTGTGAGGTGTAATTAGGGGATGTAGGTAGAGGAGCGTAACTATACGTTGGTAATAATGGATGGGTCACTGGTGTCTACGTACGCTTTGATGCGGCTTTGGATGCAAGTGACTGCTGAGAGCTAGGGGGAGGGTATTTGTGTTTAAACAGGAGTGATCAAGGAGTACGTGATGTGACGATGTCGAAAGGTGAGAATGTTCCCGAGTAGAAGAATTTCGTGACTGATTCCTTATTATGTTCTGGGATATTTCCCACTGCATGCATATAGATGAACGGTCGTTCTGTTCATGCAGATTGTTATTTGCGCTTTTCAAGGTAATATGTTCCTTCATGATGTAGAAATAACCAGGCCCCGACGTCCCCCAGGGTACGCTTAGTCAGCAACTCGAGGTTCAACATCTTCTTTCCATCTCGGCTCACGACCTTCTCCCTCATCCACTTTCTTCACATCCATTTATCAATAATAAAACCCACACTCATTTTCTTCCTGTTATAACCAGACGAGAGATGGAACTACAAGTGCAGAAAGCCATACCAAAGATCCCCTTTTGAGGATCTCGTAAAAGGACCTTTGTAACTCCGAGAAAGGTTCGAGTCCTTCCATTTCGAGTATTTAGAAAGGTGCCAACTCTGCGACCGTGATTTGTGCTCTATTACAAGCCGAAGATACCCCGTCAGTGGACTAGACAAGGTGTTCTGAATGCTCTATCGCAAGATTGGGAGAAAGCGGACTCTGCTCCATCCTCAGAAGAGCCTGTGTCAGCAGTTCAGCCAATCTTGATGGCCCCAGTTAAGCAGCTGGACCACCTGGTGCTCCTCTCCGGCATCCAGGATAAACACCGCTTTGCCTGTGTGCAGAAGCTCGCGCAGCTTGCGAAGCAGTACGCCCACTTGGACCTGCCAGTCGCTGCGCCGGTCATGGGGAGCAAAACGTTGGAGGAAGAAGGATATGGTTGTTGTTGCCTTTCCCATTGATTCTGATGTGCTCGTGGCATTGGGTGAGAGAATCAAGGATGTGTTGAGGAGGACGCTTAATGAGGTGTGTGCGGGTGAGGGCCGGGTGGTCATACTCGGTGGGGAGAGGACGAAAAATGGGGTAGAGTATTGGAAGGAGAGTCATTCCGACCCTTGGGTGGGCGGTGGATCAGCGAGATTGAGGAGAATGTGGTCCTGGGTCGATTTCTAGATGAGGTGAGACAGAAGTTCCCGCATGGGTTGAGCTTGCGGGCTACAGGGTTGAGGATGTATTGGGCGGGGCTGTCGGAGAAAGATCCGTTAGGTCTGACCGAGGTCTGGGAGTTACCTTTCTCTGGGAGTGTGTCTCGGGAAGCCGAGGTTTGATGGATGATGGAGGTCCGGCATTGGAATTTTTAGTACTAAAAGAGCTGCTGATCTGTAATAGCACTTTTTGGGATAGAACCTGTCTAGCTCCGGCTTACTTTCGAGGGGCTCGCCAACTCCTCTTTCCTTCTCATCTTCTGAAGCTGAGACGAAGAAATTTCCGTCTGGTCGTTCATCTATCACACGATCGGTTCTGACCGCCCGACAGGAGGAAGACCTAAATCCCATTTCTAGGAGTATGAGTGTCTTCCGAGAAAGTGACATGTGGAAAGCTTGTCTCGGCTTAGTCAAGCGGTTACACAAAACCATGGACACGCAACTACAGATTGGTTTCGCGGCCACACTTCAACCTCTAGTTCACATAACAACAACCTGCAGAATCATGACCTCGGCAACTACGAATATCGTACGCCGTGTCGTCGGTGACGGTATAATTCCGCGATTCGACATTGAGCTGATACTCGACAGCCCCCTCATCAAAAATAAGAAATTCTATCAAAAACGAAATATTCACCACCAGGCATTGAGCTACCAAGCTGTTCAGCGGCATTCGTGGCGGGCACTTGAAATATTGTGAGCACCTCATGAGAAATATTTGCGATCGAGCTTAAGCATCATACAAGATAGCAACAGTCGACTCTTCGTCGTATCACCGCAGCCCAGATGTCTTCACCCGAGATGATGAAACTCCGTGGCATATTAAGCAAAAAACTTGGATTCGTACTGCGCAAAGTTGCTCAGTCTCCTCCAGCAATGCCTGGTGTTCCATCATACATTCTTGGCTACTACGAGGACCCTCTCCGTCCAGTAACGTCACTCTGTACGCTGATTCCAGGAAAGGAAGCGCTTTCCATCCGTATTTTTGAAGAAATCAACGCCGAATTTCCGAATGGACTTGGAAGTGTACGTGCGACTGGAATGCGATTGTTCTTGCAGCCCCAAAGGCTCAGGCAGCCGAAAGAGTTGGAGCCAACTACCTGTCCACAGGCTATCGATTTTCCTTTCAATGGCTACCGATGATGCTTATTTATGCCTTGGATACCCATAGTAGCCCAAGATATCTTGCTGATCAAGAAATGGGTATCCACCGCTGACTCTTGGTACCTTCGATCACTTTCGGCAACGAAATATTTCATAACTTGGAGTCACTTTTTAAGATTGGTGATATAGCAGTATACTGAATGAGGGTATTGCTTAGCCAAGGATGATATTCTTTGTGATGAATGGAGCTGTTCCCTGGTGGTGATTTTGGGGAAAGCGAGGAGGATACTGGGCTAGACGAAGAAAAAGTCCTTGGAAAGACAAGATGAATTGCAGGAGGTCAATCGTGCTTGACGAAGCCATAGATCTTGACTTTTTGACTTGAAGAAATTCTAGCTGTTCTTGTTCTTGACGGAGAAGACGATGGGTTCGAGGATTCCGAGGTTCTGTTGATGTGAGATTAAGCGAAGCGAATTACCCCTGAAAAAGAGAATTCTCAACGGTATCCTAGCGACTTGTTCCCTAACAAGGAGACTTATGCTGTGCAACACAAGGGAAATAGGCAAATTATCACACTCATTCATTCCTTCAGTATCTATTGCAAGCCTGAGACAATTGACGATCATCCAACAACCACGTGACGAACCCCTGAAAGCACGGAGGTCTGTGCCTTCCAAAAATCCCAGCCTCGCGCTTTCCGCGACACCCCCTCTGTTTCAAGCACGGCTCAAGCTCACCGTTCAACCACCACTCACTCTAAAGGTAAGATCTCTCTTTCCACCTCCCATCCTTTTGCTTTTGTCCTTCATCCTATCTCACCCTCAAAAATGTTCGCCAAACTCACCACAAAGATAGCTCTGCGGAAAGCGGGCATTCCTTCCAATGCCCTGTCTATGCCCGAGTTCGAAGGCTCGAAAGATCCAAATGCAACATCACCATTTGCGAATGTTTCGAATCCATTCGCAAATCTGACTGTTCCGAATGCGCTGAAATCATGGGCGACGCCTGCGCCGCCGCCGGTTGAGATTGCTCCTGTTCCTGTGCTCGGGACGAGGGCGCCGGAGAGCAATAAGCTGCGGTTGCCGGTTTTGGATGGAAGACCTAGTGTTGTGGTATTTTTGAGGCATTGTGGATGTCCTTGTATGTTTGCTTGAATCTTCTCAATCAAATGAAGGAAGCCAACTAATGATTTGTAGTCGCAGAGAAAACCTTCCTCGAGCTCCGACGACTGGCAAATAAATTCCCTCGTCTGAACTTCATAGCCGTATCACACAGCTCCCAAAAAGCAACCGATAAATGGCTATCTCAGATTGGAGGAAAGTGGTCGGTTACCGTTATTGTTGATGAGGATAGGGAGGTCTATGCCAGCTGGGGATTGGGCGTCAGTACTACATATCACTTACTGAATCCGTGGACGCAAATTGCTGCGAGGAAGCTGGGGAGGGAGGAGGGACTGTGGGGGAGAGAGGTAGATCCGAGTGGGAATCGATGGCAGGTTGGAGGCAGCTGGGCAACGGACGAGACAGGCCTGATTAGATGGGGAGCTGTGAGCAAGACAGCGGATGATATCCCGGATTTGGTAGAAGGATGTGGGAGTCTAGGCGCGTATTGAAAGGAGTTATGGTTGATTCTGATTGATTTGTGAGCTACTGCAGTCTCCACTTCTTTTTTGAATCGAGATCTAATCTGGGATAAAAATAGAGCGAAGTGTAAAGATAGGGAATCAGGGATGACGTTGATGGAACTCTTGGGATCGTCGCACGTGATGAATGGAAGCTCGGGAGAGCTCGCGGAAGCATCGGGTGAACGAGCGCTGCTAGTGCTAGCCGCACTCAATCCTAAAACATTTTCTTCTCCACCGAGCCCACTTCCACTCATCTTCTATACTCCTTCAGGCACGAAAAGCGGAAAGCCCTCGCGGCAAATCTGCGATTATGATGCGTCGGCAAGGTCAAGCTTTTCGTTTCCCTGTCGATTGGGAGCCAAGTGGTTCCTGAGATCCTGACTCGACGTCCAGTTTGGAGCTTCGATACTGAGCCGCCCGATGTGGATGCCGGCGAGGCGTGTCGAAAGGACGTGCTGTATCGTAAGCTGGTGTTCGAGGCTGAGTACTTTTATCTCGAGGCCCTTTTTTTTCCTCTACACCTATCTATGGCTTCCCAGTTCTTCCATATTTTCCTTTCGTCTCCTCATTAATATCTGGAGTGTTAATTTGCAATCTCCTTGTTAGTTCATTCAGCAGCTCAAGCTCGTCAACTGTCGTTCCTGATGTGTTGCTTTCCAACCTTATACTGAGTGATTGACCATGGCGGACGAACAACCTGCGGGGGGAAGCACCGCAGAGGGAGGCAATGGAGGGAACACCGATGCAGAAGCAGCAGTTTCACCAAGTCGCCCCAGTGTGAGCCCACAACAAGAGGAACGGGACTCGACTCGTGCACCCGGACGAGGCATAGAAAGAGGACCTCCAGCTGGTCCTTCTCTCCAGCGAGCTGGGACATTGCCAATTCGAAGAAATGGACTGGAAGGGGATGACCTCGACCCAGGAACACGACGAAGAGGGCGGACGATCTCTTCGAAGCCTCGAAATTACGATGCTCCGCCCCTGTCACCTCGATCACAGATATTTGGGAGGAAGCCATCCACAAACAGTCGGGATAACAGGGAAGGAAGTCTTGGTCCAATTCCAGAAAGCCAACAGGCTTCACCCGCGAGTAGGCCGAGAGGCAGCACAAATTCAGAACGTCCTTCGTTTATCTCCCCTGGAATGCGACCCAGGATGAGCACATGGGCCAACAGTCCGAATCTCGCTCGAGGAAGCACCCTCACTCGAAGACCAACAGTGCTCCTTGCCCAACCCCAGGCACAAACAACAGGGAGGGATGTGGATGCACAGTCTGCGACCTTCACTCTGGCTGGGCCTCAACAAATCGACACACTAGCAGCGAATCAACCATATGTCGACCCAGGCTACGCTGATCTAAACCCAGCCTATGATCAGCCCGTGAACACAAGACCAGTATGGGGTCTCGCCAAACCACTACCCCGTGTGATCAGACCTGGCATGGTGCCCTCTAAGAGCGAGCTCAAACTACAAATCCCAGAATCCCAGAAGCAGGATCCAGAAAATGTGGATCTCGAGCAAGGTAGAGTCGAGCCCACCCTCCGTTTGGGCAGAATATCGTCGCAGTTGCAATCTGCAAGACAACAGCGCGAGAACCGGCTGCTTCAGACGTATAATGGGGCTCCATTATCTGCTACTTCGCCGATTGGGAGGCAGACGTCGAGTATTGCGGGGCCGATGAGCCCGCAGTCTCAGGCGATTGAAGAAGAAGAGGAGGATTTTGGCCTGGGGCATAGGTTGAGTGATCATCTTCCTCCAGTGCAGGAGCAGCCGGGCCGGACGGATGATGCACAGCAGGGGCAGCATTGGTATCCGGATGATGCTGCATCTATTGTCACGGAGAAAGAGCATGATGGAGACTTGGATGGCGATTGGATTGGCGAGGAGCTTCCCTTGAAAGCGTATGATCCAGATACCGATGAGATTCATAATCTTCATACGCATTGGTCTGTTATCAGGCTGCGTTTCAGAGAACCTCTTGCGGAACTCCTAGCTGTGAGTTCTTTTAAGAGCTTACTACCAGTTTATACTAACACATTCATCAGGTTACAGTTCAACTCACCCTAGGATTCTGCGCCGACCTTGTCGTCACAACCTCCAACAGCAAAGCAGGCAACGAAGCCACCACAGACTGGGCCTGGGGTCTCGCAACAATGGTAGGCATCTACATCGCGGGTGGTATTTCCGGTGCTCACCTCAACCCCGCCATCTCCATAATGCTTTACATCTACCGCGGCTTTCCGCTTCGAAAGGTGCCCGTCTACGTTTTCGCTCAAATCCTTGGTGCTTTCCTTGCAGGTCTAATAGCATTCGGTCTCTATCAGAAAGACATCGTTGAATTCGGTGGCTCGGATCTGGCGACCAGTGGGACGATTGGGAGTTTCATCACGTATCCAAGGTATGAGTGGATTGATGCTGGGACTGCTTTCTTCACAGAGTTCACTGGAACAACGATCCTCGCCGTTGCGGTGCTAGCACTGGGAGACGACACGAACGCTCCCCCTGGCGCGGGAATGAACGCTTTTGTGCTGGGCCTCATTGTCACTGTGCTCTCCATGGCATTCGGGTACAACACCGGCGCAGCCATGAATCCAGCCCGAGATCTGGGTCCCCGACTCGCATGTCTGGCTGTCGGATACGGTGGCGAGATCTTCAGGAATGGGTATTGGATCTACGGTCCTTGGGCGGCGACAATCAGTGGTGCGATCTTTGGCGCCTTTCTGTACGATGCGGCAATCTTTGTGGGTGGTGAAAGTCCGGTTAATTACCCGCGGCGCAGGATGAAGAGGAGTGGGCATAAGTGGAAGAAGAGGTGGGGTGCGAGGTTGAAGAAGACGAGGAGGAGATTGGGGGGTGGGTTGAAGGGGGATGCTGGCCAGGGAGGTGGGAATGTGAATGGGGAGAAGTTGTAAATGTGGCGATTTTACAGATGATTATGATGTGTTTTGGACGTTTCAGAGCGTATAGATATCAAGATGTATTGAAATTATAGACGGTCGGCACAAGATTTTGTTGAGGTTCTACACGTATGGACTTTATTTGAGCCAGTGATTGAGTTTCGAAGGAGAAAAGAGGAGTTGAGCCTCGCTTAGCAGGTGGGTATGCTGCTAGAAAGTCTTGAGCATGTCATTGCTACAGACCGTGAAGAATGCATATCTATTTTTGATAAACCTAATCTGACTTCAGAAATTGTAGTGGCTGCAATCAGTGACCTGATTTAAGATCTGTCGTCAGTGGAGGGTTACGGGAGGGCGTGATGTCCTTCCTTCAGCCTGTGTGGGAGACAGCTAAGGAAGAAAGTACGCTTTGCGTACCACCATCTATTTAGATTTCCAACTTACCAGGCTAACGGACCAGAAGTGCCTCTGATAACCTTAAAACTAGCGAACCGGGGATTGATCTATAGGATTATTCACGTGCAATGACTTCGAAAAGGGACAGTCGCGACCCCGACCTGACGCCACACATCTTATAAGCTTCACTACTTTGAGAACACGCGCTCTACACACAACCTACGGACATTTGTCGGAATCACATCGTCTGAAACAACGACATCCAAATGGGGCTATTTCTGTTTCACCGTTATCGCCTTTTAAGCCACAAGGCTAGGTAATCCCTGTTTTGACGACGTCTGGTCTTGTGTCACATTCAGCAGCCTTGTACTAAACTTCCCATAGGCCACATACATCTTAATTCGACTTCATTGCATGAGTTGTATTCCAGGAATATATTTCTGAGATCCAGCATTGCCTAGCTGAGATCCCCCCTTTCAGCTAAAGCTGTCGACGTATATGTAGCAGACACGCAGCAGGCAACAACCCACGCGTTGGGGAATAATCCTACTAGTTGAGGAAAAGCACAATCCGGCTTCCGGGAATATATCTCCGACAAATTCGGTTGTGGATTACAGGAAAGCCTTCCTAGAGAACGCCATACAATAATCGGCCATCACTGGGATTTCTAGTCACGCCGTTTTGTTCAGAATTATACCCTGTGCCTCGGAACAAGCTTGTATGACCTGTTAATGGGCATTCCACTGTTGAATCACAAGGCTCCCTCTGGCTAATTCCACTCCCGAACTTCAGCCTTCTACCTTGACAGGATCCTCTGCCCCGTCAGCCTGTATAACTCAAACCGCGGTCAACGAAGAGCACCACTTATGCGGGACTTTCAGAAATACAGTAACGTTAGGCAGCCCAAGTGCTTGCTCGATCTCTATTGTCAGTAGCCGAAGCATGACCTGAATACACGGGGCCACATACAAGATGGCCGGTACCATGTTCTCCAAAATGTTGAGCTTCCGTTCTTGAAAGAAACGACACAAATACACAGAATTGGAAATGAATGAGCACAATCCCAGTGGAACTCGGTCATCACTCGACGAATCCCTAAGACCGATCGGGGCGTCAAGTGTGCCACAATGGCAAAACTTCCCAATCGAAGAAGAACCGAAGAATCAACAAGACGACCAACGATCCACGATATCCACCACACAATTACCAAGAGTCGCTTCTATCCCACTCGATTCTCAGTACCACGGGGCTCTAGCTTCCTCAAGCGTCTACCACAAATGGGACTTCTGTTCCCCATTCGAGATATCAGCTGGATAGTGGCATTTAGCTTCACAATTGGTTCAACTGCCTTTGTCGTCAACGGCTTCTTCCTGCTGCTTCCTTTCATTGATCCGGAGACCAAATTCCCCAACGAGACTCCCTACGCAACGCCGGCTTCCAGTGTCCTCGGAGCATTTATTTTCTTGATTGGCGGTTATGCCGGATTCTTAGAAGCGCTGAATCTTGGAGGAGAGAAGGTGACGGTAACGAATAGTCTGGATGTTGAAGTCCGCGAGATTACAGAGTTTAGAACAAAGCTCGACGACGAAACTTCTTCCGAAGAAACAGAATCAAATAGCGACAGTACTCCAGCCCAAAGCGAGAGACCTGTGCAAATACGGCCACTAAGAGCGTCTATCTCAACAGTACAAACGGGTGATGCTGCCGATGAAGTCCAAGCAACCTCCCTCACGCCCCTGCTTGGAGATTCCGCCTTCGTCTACCTTCCCACAATGCATCAACTACGCAAAACATACGCACATTCTCTACCTTTTCATGCGGGATGGGTCCAACTTCTGGGAACCCTAGTCTTCTCCATGGCAACCCTTACATCTCTTCCGGGCGTCCTCACTTCTTCGCCTTCATTAGTACCCGTGTTGAATCTCCTTCCCGCCACCCTAGGCGGACTCCTCTTTATAATCGGCTCTGTCCTGCAAACCCTCAACGCACAAGAGAAATGGTGGATCCCACACGCAGGCAAAGGTGACTGGCAAGTCGGGTTCTGGAACGTAATTGGAAGTCTAGGGTTTACTCTTGCTGGAGCAATGCCAGTATTAGGAACCGAGACCGCCACATATGTTGGCACGCTGGCTGACTTTTGGGGTAGTTGGGCATTCTTGATTGGGAGCGTGGTGCAATTGTATATTGTTATGGGGTATTATGCTTGATAATCAAAAGCGGCTAGAAAAACTACAGCATATGGCCTCTGAATATCTGGACGGAAATCAAGTATAAACTCCCAAACTCCCTCTTCTTTCTCTCTGTCCATGCTTTAAGAGCAATGTGGTTTCAGTTTCTTCTTCCATCTCCTCTTCTTCGTCGATATCCTTTTCATCGTCGAATAAAGTATCCATTTCTCTCCCGAGTGGGACATTTCGTGTCTCAGGGACGGAAAAGTAGACGAAGAGGGCTGTTAGGAGGCAGAAGAGTGCGTAGAGTAGGTAAGTACCCCATCCGATTGTTGTGAGAAGCTGAGGGGTTATGTATGCTATTACTATCTGTTTTCCTGTCAGCCCTTGTTTCCTTCCTCGCCAATCGAATTCAAGAAAACATTGGAAGTTGAGAGGAACGGACCTGGAACAGCCATTGTGTGCAAGTTGTAATTGCGCAGCATTTAGCGTTGATGTGCAAGGGGAAAATCTGCCTTCTTGTCAGTAGTGTTCAAATCAGGATAGAATAGGACAACAAACCTCACTACACACATTCCACGATATCGGACCAAGAGAGACAGAAAACGAGAAGGCAAAAATATACACCGTCAATACAGAAATCACACCACCGAGCGTCAGCTTGGCCTCTTCTTGTTGGCCAACTGGCGGGATTTTAGAAACAAAGTATGCTAGGATGAGCATGCAAATTCCACACAGCGATGAGCCTAGCAAGAGCCAGAATCTGTTGCCACGTATCTTGACGAAGACGAACATGAATGCGATGGCCGAGAGGAGCTTGACGACGCCGAAAACGCCAGTTAGGAACAGGGAGGAGGAAACCGAGGTGAAGCCTGCGGACATGAAGATCACTGGTGCATCTGAAGTACCAAGTTAGCTTCTTTCCCTGGTTTCTTCCCTTCCTTGAAATTGATTTGTTCCGGCTTACAATAATTCAAAGCATTTAACCCGACCATATTTTGCGCAATCATCAACCCTACTCCTACCACCAATCTCCTCCGAATGCCAGGTTTTAACATCTCCTTAAAGAAAGGCGCTTTTTTATCTTCAAGCAAACTAGCAACACGAGCCGCATCTCTGATCTCCTGCATTTCGCCCTCAACCAACCACTCCTCTCCCTTCGCACCTCTTAATCTGACTAAACTCCTCTCTGCTTCTTCCTCTCTCCCTTTGCCTGCCAAGAAACTTGGAGTTTCAGGAATGAAGCACGTCCCGAAAAGTAGGAGAAGGCCGGGGATGAGTTGGATACCGGTAGGGAGTTGCCATTGTAAAGCGGAGGAGGAGGGGAATGAGGAGTGCGAAAGAAAGGCGCCCCAGAAGCCGGCTAGGGCACTGAGTTGCAGGATGGTTTGGTAGGAGGACATGAGCATGCCTCTTTTTGAGGGGGGAGAGACTTCGGAAATACTACACACCAGTTAAAACCGTCACTAATCAGTTGTTCAATAATGGGAAATGGCAAAAGGGCAATGGAAGGCAAAGGAACATACTACATGGGCCCACCCAAAGTCCCAACTCCAACACCAAGTCCATTCAACGCCCTGCCTACCTCAAACCCTCCAATCCCAAAATCGAGTAATTGCAGCCCTGCACCAAGCACATACAGTCCTCCCGCCATCAATAAACACCCTTTCCGTCCATATCTCGAGCAGAAAGGCATCCCAAGCGGGACGCCAAACAGCGCGCCAAGAAGCCAGGAAGTTATGATCTGTGCTTGTGTGGAAGCTAAGGCGGAGGGAGGAAGGTGTGAGAGTGAGAAGTGCGAGAGGAAAGAGGGCAGGACTATGATGCCGCCGATGAAACCGACGGAGTAGCCGAAGAGCGCGGCCGTGAGGCCTGCAGTCAGGGCGGAGAGGTAGAGGGTTGTGTTGCGAGGCATTTTGTGATGAGGGGTGTCCCGCTTGGGACTGGAGTGGTGGATTGATAGTGCAAAGAATTAAGGAAGAGAGGAAAGGGAAACGAGAAGGGGATGGGAGACATATAGAGAGGTTAGAGCTCACATGGCATCTGGCGGAACATATCTCGGGATCTGATGGCATTGTCGCTTTGTGATGGTTGCAGGTTGTGATAAGGTGGCGTCGAGGCTGTTGTTTGGGTGGGTCTAGATAATCTGGGGTACCCCGCGCGGAGTAAGACTCACCCCTAAAATATACTTTGGTACTTGGGCGGGTAAATATTAATGCGGGAAGAACGCTAGGTCTCGAAGAAAGGATATGCAGACTTTCGGTGATCCCGATGGAGAGGCTTTGATGGGAATATGTAAAGTTCATATTCGCATAGGTGTCTACGTACCACCCTGCATACCTCTCATCCTAGCTTCCGCAGCTCTAGCTCTCCGCTCCCTATCAAGCCTCATTCTCATCTCAGGTGTCATACCTCTCGCTTCCTCCTCTCGCTTCTCCTGAGCAGTCTTATGCACCTGCCCTAAAGCCAACGCTCTCCCTCTACCTGCAGCTTTTCCAAGCGGCCCATCAACGACTTTTGGACCTTCTGCTGCCAGCCTTGCTGCTTCAGCCTTCCTCCTATCTTCCTCCTTCTTCGCCTCTTCTTTCTTTTCTCGAGCATCTCGTTGCTCAGCTTCTGCGCGTGAAAGAGCTGCGGGGATATGTGCTGCTTCCCAATCCCATTTGCTTTCTCCGACTTCTGATCTTGCAACTCGGAATGCATCTCGTGTCGAGCGGTCACCGGCAAGGTCGAAGGCCGTCTTGCCGTCGCGGTTTGGAATAGTTGGATTTGCCCCACCTTTGACGAGAAGACCGGACACCAGAGGTGCGGAGTTTTGGCTAGATGCTAGATGCAGAGGGGTCGGAGCGTGGAAATTTTGCTGGGAATCTGGAGGCTGAAATAGAAAGTCGGGAGGGAGCTCATTATTTTTGATATATGAAAGCAGGGCTGGGACCTTAGATCGCCGAATCAAGGCCTGTATTTGTGTCGTATGGAGCAGAGCAGTCTCTTCCTCTTCTGATCGTTTGGGTCCAGCGGGAACAGACTGTTTGGATGCTTTAGCGGCACTCGCTTGTTTCGCAGCTTCTTCGGCAGCTAATTTTGCTGCAGCAATAGCGGCTTCATCTACTTCTAAGACCTTGACTCTTGTGAGCTCAACGAAGGATCGCATGAGCTCGTTTTGAGTTGCACGTCGGGTGCTAAATGGAAACCCTCGAATTCTTGGATCATTTTGCCGTAGAACTTGACCATCATAAGGACCGAAGAGCGTTCTTCTGTTTGTGCTTCCTGTGGCTCGTATGAATAATAATTCCGAAGTATCAATCATTCCTTTCCAGTCCTGGAGAAGTAAGCGAACCTCGTCGGTGAGAGCCTGCTCATTATATCGTCTTAAACTAGATCCTGCAGAGTGGGCTGCTCCTTTTGCTGCATCGTTCGCAGACTGTGCACCACCTTGCTTTCGACGAGTTGTGTAGCGATGGAAAGTCTTATGAGCAAGGACTGTTGCTTCGCGAGTCAACGGACCTGTCTGAACTGACTTCGTCTGCTTTGGTGTCAAAGAAACAACCATAGCTGCAAAATGCCCACCACCAATCATGCACAGGAACATATGCGGCCCTTTATATGTTTCTGGGAGCGGTACTCCGCTGTTCGAGTCCACAGGGACTTTCGCCTGGGGTTTCGGGGCTAATTGCTTGTTCTTGATAACTTCGAGAACTTTCAATTCATTCTCCTGCTCTGTATTCGTGAATATTGAACGGTATATTCCAAGATATGTATTCGAAGGTAGCGTTGGAGTGGTAAACCAAAACAAGGGTGGTTTCCCTGATCCACGTTTTCGTTTCTTCGATGCAAAAGCGTCCGTATCCTCACTGTCAACAGAGGAAATAGCTGCTTGCTTCTTCAACAATGCACTTAAGGTGGTCTCTTTTCGTGTATCACCCTCATCGTCGTTTTCAGAGTCCGATGAGTCAGAGCCAGAGAGACTCTCATCAAGATCTGGTAATAGTTTAGAGAATAGATTTGAGAGAGTTTCGACAGCATCATACCTCCAACCAGTTTCTCGAAATCTCCTTCTGACACTGTTTTCGCGCCTCTGAGCCTCTGCTTCAAATTGTAGCCATGCAGGTCCGACCTAATATGACCCCTCTGATCTTCCACAGTATGAAAAGTCACTCCGCAGAGCGAGCATGACTTGGATCCAACAGCGCTTTCTGTTCTGGATTGTAAGACTCGATTGTCTATGCTAGAGGTAGGTGCAATATCCTCTTGAACCCCTCCTTCAGAGCCGTCTTTTCGCGTCAAAGTCGTTAAGATGTCTGCGGGAAGATCATACACTGTGGAAGTCAGCTCACGGTTCGGAACAGAGGGAAGGCCCTCAAACTTACCATATAACGGCCGCCGTGTCACTTCGTCCTTTCGTTGATCCATTGTGGAGTAAATGTGTAGATGTAGAGTATGCGGATTTTCCTGGTGGAAGGTAACAAAATCAATGAGGCTGAGTTGGTAGGCTCCACAGCGGGTCAATGTCTTATCGGTCGATAAGGCTCCCGTTCGGGGGATCGGTGATCCGAGCCGAGCCCCTGTGACGTAGTGTTTCCTGGAGGGAAAGCTCCACTAGCACACGATGCTACCAAACCAAGGTTTCTAGCACAGAATGTGACACGTAATTACTGCAGTCCATTCGAAGCTACGAGCATCTAGAACTTGACCCAAATTTTCAATTGGTTTGCTTTTGGGAAGACTACGAAGCAGTGCGGGGTACAGGGTCATCGTTGCAAGTGCATCTTGGAGCTCTAGGTAGAGCATAGCAGCACATGTCATCAGATTTGGGGAATCCCATATCTTCTCACCTCCGCTCGCGATCTAACACGACCTTTTCTTCCCCGTGAAGCTTGGAGAAGATACCCATTTCAACACTTTTTCAAGATGTCTTCCTGTTTCGGATCGAGGAAGAAGTCCAAACAGAATGGAGACCGTCAACCTCTACTACCTCGATATGAGGATGATACATCACTCCAACGGATGGCTCATCAAAAGCTACATACATACCAAATGCTAAGAGCACTTTCCAAGGGATTCATGCCATCAACGGAACAGACGATCGTCAATTTGAGGACTCTCCTGGCATCCGATATCCTGAATCCAGAGACTCCAGGGTTGAGTGAAAGTGGACGAAAGCTCATGAAATATTCAAAACAGTGGCTACAGGAATTTATCGACTTATTGAGAAATAAGAATGATGGGGACCAAATCCAAGACTTCATCTGGTTTCTGATACATGCTAAGATCTCCGTGGACACGAATGACTTGATTCAGACGGCGAGATCAACCAGAACAAAAGCAGATGCTTCAGCCGGTATGCCCAACCTTTGAAATGAATCTTAATTCTTGCTGACCTTCATAGCTTATGAAAGCATCAAGACCGTTGGCAGTTTGCTCCTCACAAATTCCGATTTCAGAATATTCCTCTCTGACCTCAATACAATTGGACGAAAAGTTTTCGCGGATACTGCAAATACGATCTCAGATGTCGCGGAAAATGCTGCAAATCAGATTGAGCCCTCACCCGCAGAGAGTGAAGCATTGAAAAAACCCGGTCAAGAGAATGGAACTGCACCTACAGCGGCAGAGCTAGAATCAGAGGCGCTCGAGGTCACGGATGTTGTTGCAGATGGAGTTAAGAAAGCTGCAGAGGAAGCTCGGGATAGTTTGAGAGAGAATTTCTCGGGACAACAACAAGAGACCTTAGTCCACAGACTGAAAGCCGCTGTCATGAAGTTGAGACAGAGGAATGATTATACAGATTCGGTTTCTACCATTGGTCTACTGATCAAGAGATACGCCAAAGTCTATTCCAGAGCCGTGGACAAGACCATCAGCACCGTTCAGGAAGATGTTGATACCAATGAAGAGCTCGATCGAGCTATTAAGAATGGATGGTCACTACTCAGTTCGTTTGGTGACAAGGGAGCCTGGCAAGAGCTGGAGAAGCGGTTCAATAAGGTCATGGAGCACGCCCAGAAAGACCCAGAGTTTGAAGAGCTCATGGAGGAATTAGCAGCATCCATACAGAAGATGCTTACCGACCCTGATTTCTTTGATTCAGCGAACAATAAGATGGTAGAGCTAAAAGAAAAGTCGAAAGAAGTTGGCACCGACTCACCTTTACGGAAAGACATCGATGGTCTGCTTCAGCAAGCACGCAAAACTTTCGATTCGGTCATGAACGATCAAGATATCTCAAAGCTTTTACAAACTTCTTTGCGCCTCTGGAACCTCCTATCACCATCTAGGCAAGCTACAAACCCTGAGCTGCTTACCGATACTTACACTGTCTTCATCCCTCTGTTCATTCAAGCAATTCAATTCCTTCCGATCCCACGTCTCGAAATATCCGTCCCCGAAATCGATCTCCTCCTCGAGAACCTGATCCTCGAGCCTGGAAGGACAATAAACAATACCTCCTTCCTCCCCTTCAGACTCAAGGTAGAGACATACAATGACTTATCCATCCGAAAAGCCCGATACCGCACTGTAAGCACGATGAAGTCCATGGTCACAATCAAAGTCCAAGGTCTCTCTGTCCGCGCTGAGGAAGTTGGTTTCTGGCTACGCGCACACAAAGGCCTACTCCGGCTAGCTGATGAAGGGATTGCTTCCTTTGAGCTCGACGACCGCGGAATCGACGTCGAGCTTGATGTTGAAGTAGGCAAGGAGCGCCTAGAGAAGATCCTAACCTTACAGAACGTCAGAGTCAAGATCCATCACCTGAGCTACACGTTGCGGAAGAGCAAGTTCGCATGTCTGGCTTGGCTATTCAAGCCTCTACTCCGTCCAATTCTGCGCAAGGTGTTAGAGAGACAGCTCGCTACTGCTATTGGCGATTTCTTCCACGCGGCGAATCGCGAGTTATTGTTTGCGCGTGAGCGGCTTCGAGCAACGCGGATCTCAGACCCGAAGGATCTAACGACTTTTTTCAAAGCGGTTCTGACAAGGTTGACGCCCGCGGATGATCCGGATTTGTATACCAATGTTGGAGTCAGGGGCGCTGCTGATGACAGGGGGAATATCTTTGCGGGTGTTTATGCGCCCGGGAGTGTGGTGAAGTTGTGGGATGAGGAGGCGGCGAGGGCGGGCGAGGTGGTGGATGATAATGCCAGTCAGGGGTGGAGGAATGAGATTTTTGATGTGCAAGTGAGGTCTTTGTTTTGATATGCCTTGGAGATGAGGATAGAGCACACAAATGTGGCGAGAAAAGGGTTTTCTGCGGCAGGAAGAAAGACGTTGATTCTGGAGGGTATTACTTGTAGTTTAGTGAACGTACATCAAAGTACTTGATATTCTTTCTCGTCACATCTAATCTATGAAAGTTTCCAAGTTTAGGCTATAGGCAAATTTTTTTGCCTAGAGCTATTTGCTACTTCAACTTGCAAATATACTGTAGCTGGACGTGTATTGGTAAATCAAAGTTGAGATGTCTGCGAAACCTTCGACTATTCAACTTGGGCACTTGGGCACCAGTGACTTGACATTCATAAAAAAAAATGGCTATCTATCAGGGCTACAAGCTTTTAGAGGACCAGGCATAGCCCAGGATAAGGATGATCTAGGTTTGAGAGTATGTTGATACAGTCTGGGCAGCACGGGTCATTCGTAAATGTCATATTGGCAGCTTTACTGCAACACAAAACAATTCAGAGTCAGCAACATTTGAGAATTGATGGAGAGGCGACAATGCTGAGGTAGAAGGTATGCAAAGAACTGACCCGAAGTGTACCGTGCTATTCGTCTTACAGGCCCCCTGCATCATTCCAGCCTCTTCTCCCCTTTCAACAAGAACCAACTCTACTTTCTCGTCCTTTGTAAGCAAAATGATCTACTTTATGCTGGTATTTCTCATATTCATCCGGTGAGAATGGTCACAAAGTTTGAAGCTTTCTTCATGAGGTACAGTGAGCGGGGTAGCTCACCGATATTTTGGTAATACTCCAGCCATCACCACGTCACTATCCTGTACTCTCTTTCCCTTCGGCAAATAGTCACCAGACAGCGCATGGCAAAGAAGCAAACATCTTAACGTCCTGCCTGTGCAGATACGAATCTCTAGCCAAAACCTCGGATCATTTCTTCACCATGAGGCATGGCCGCATGGCTCATTCTCCCTTGCTGTTAGATATCACCCGACACCTTTGAGCACTATCTTCAACATTCCACCAAGTTTCGGGATTTGAGATGATAAGATGTATCCAATATGAGGACCTTCTGTCTCTCGCCTCAAAATCTCGGGGGTGTATCTTTAGTCAGATGAACGAAAGCCCTTGAGCTGCTTTCGCCGTGGGACCCAGAAGCCTGGGCATAAATACCAGCTTGGCATCGCAATTATCCTCATCTGCAAGCATATTTCTTGTCCCCCTCTAAAAAATAACAGTCGTCGCATCATCGCTCCCAAACTCTCACTTGCGCAAGAATCCTCATCCAAACAAGCTTCCTAATCTCATAACAGACCACCTCCCAATCTCACAACAGCCCAGAACATCAAAATGCACATCTCCGCCAGACCGCTCCTCACCCTGCTCTCTCTCTATCTCTTCCTATTCCCAGCAGCGGCAGCACCAATCGATCCGGCACCTGTAGCCACCGATGACTGTATCAAGGGCCTCTTTTGCGGGAGTTATAATGGTTCAGCTGCTCTTGTATGCCTCACTCCACATGTTGCTTGAACGAACTGTTGACTTCCTCATAAAGCTGACGTGCTATCTCCACTTACTCTTTATGGAATGCGACATATCATGCTACATTGACCAGAACTGCATTCCGTGGACCACATGGTAATGGTTCGCCGTCTTCTGTCAAGGACCGATCGAGATGGGAATTTCGTAGCAATTAGGCTATGGTGAGGATGATTTGTTTGTGTCGGATCAAGGGTTGTTTGGAGCGTTGGCTGGGTGGGTCCTCTTTCTCGATCTTGGGATTGCGCCGTCGTTTAGACTTTGTAACTTCAGCTCTCTTTAATTTAGACACAGTGCTATTTGCTGGCTGATAGGATAGTTTGAATCCTTAAACCCATCTCCAGTCTTGCTCCAAGCCAAACGATAGTGCAGTTTTTGAATTCATTGGACGACACCTCTAACAGGGACGAAAACACGGAAGAGCATAATAATGAACTTGAAGGATATCTGGGTTCCACTAGGATCTTAGCCATCATCTGGCAATTGCTGTGGCTTTCAAGTCTGGATCCGCGAAATATCCATATGGTGGCTACACTCACACTAGAAGTGAAGAGTCAGATCTTTATCGCAGAGCCCAATTTTGCGTGTTCAGTTTGCCATCCTCACTGTCAAAGTGATGTCTATGCCTGAACGCCAGCCCATTACCATCCCCTCGTTTTTCCAAGCCGTCATCAGTCATCACCTGCGTTCTAATTACCCATCCGTCCGTCCCGTCCCATCCCATCCCATTCCAGTTTTCCGTACATGCTCGCTCAATTAATCTTGCAATAATTTGCTGGAAAACTCCCTCGAACGCCCCGGAGCTCGCCCTCCCACCAATCATCAACACTGTCTGTTTTCTTCACCACCTTGATCTGATCGCCTTCCTTGAAACTCAAATCGCCTTGGTTTTGACCTTCGAAAGAATATAGTGCCATAGCATAGACGCCAGAATTTTGGGAACCGATTCTTTTCGGTGGTGGAGGAGGGGGTTTCTTCTTGCCTGCGACGCCACGCTGGAAGTAATCCCCACTGGGCCCTGCAGGAGAGTGGGCTACGTAGGAGGACTGGGGTGTAAGTTGTGATGAGTAGTCTGGCGATAGGAATGCTGGACTAGGTTCTGGAGAAGGAGAGGGAGACGGTGCCCTGGGTTGTTCGACTACTGTCAAGGAATTTGAAGAGGGGATCCGCATAACTCGAGTTTCGGGATTGGGTGAGATAGGGTGATTAGTGTTGTTCGAAGATGCACGGCGGTTTGCAATGCCATTTCGGACACCCAGGCCAGTTATTGACTTGCGCCCATCATCTCCTAATGACATGGGTTGATGGACCGCTTTCCCGCGAGCGATCATGTTTATGCTTTCAACTTGTTGTTGAACAGGCTTGAAGTCTTTGCTCCACATAGAGATGACATCCTCCATTGGCGGAGGCGGTGATGGGAAGCCAGTTTCTTCGCAGTAGTTGTGCAGTATGGTATAGTATTGAGCCAAAAGCGTGTTCTGGATCATGATTTGGACCGCAAGCAGATGAGGAAGGATGGAGAAAGCGGATGCAATGATGGGGGGTAGGGTTTCCCGGAGGTGTTCGTCAGCGACTTTGAAATCCTGTTCCAAAAATCAGTACATTTGAGATTATGGTAGATCGAGAGACCAACATCGGCGGCTTTTGCTAAGTCTTCTTCTGCCCTTGCTAACGCAGCATTATCTCGGTCTGATCGTTTCAACTTCTTCGATAAGCTGTTGACTTTATCAATATAGCGTTCCCAATCTAATCTCTTGTTCTCTCGCTTTTTGATTGTTTTGCGTATTGGTTGCAAATACTCCTTCGCATCCGTTGCTGGCCTGATCACACGAGAATCCATCATACCAACTTCGTCCAGCAAATCAGTCTTGAGGTCCGCGTACGCTGATCTCAACTTGGATGTCCGCTCGAGCTGCTCTGGCGTACTCATGACTGGCGGTTGTCCGTAACCATCGCTTGAGCCAACTATCGGTTGGTAAAGCTCTTCGAATATTGTAGTCGCCGTCAATTGAATGCTGAGAATGGAAACCCAAGCATCTCTCCAGCCTCTCGATGCCTCGATTAACTGCAGGTTTTGTCAATGAGGTTCCATAAACTATTCGACCTAGCGAAACGGATGAGCCCATACTTTGGTGAGCATCTTGTCAGCATCCTCATATTCGTTGAGGAGCATGGCAACATTGGCTTGGTCTCCCCCCCTTCTCTTCAACTTGCCAAACTGGCGATGCACTGTATTCATGTTGAGAGATGACGTCTGATCTGGGCGATGGTGGTAGTGACTGAATAATGCCAATTTGCCTGGCAAAGGCGCGCTCTCGTGTGTTGAAGTGACAAACTAGGCAGAGGAAGACAGATGGACAGAAAGGACAGGAAAGCTCGGGATGGTTGGTTGTCAATTGGCACAGCCGCACCGCGACTCAGATGACGATGACGCTCGAAACCGGCGGGTGTTGTGCTGCGGTCTCGTTGCGGCGTAAGGAACGGGTTTTGGGTGATTCACCATGGATCCAGCTTTCGCCTTCTCGCTGAAACGAAGAAACAGGGTTCACAGTCGCCTCTGCGGGGTTGGGGTTTGGGGCTGTTTTGCGGTTCTGAGAGGCTGCCTGCGCCTAAAATAACATTGCGATCAACGCACGCCGGCTTGTAAGAAAATGATACTGCTGTGCGAACAACGAGTGGATAAGGGCATCGATGAAGTACGAGAGGATCCTGGGGGAGAAGCTTTCCGCAGAGCAAGGCAGGGGAGCAGAACGATTGGCTGTGAGGTAATGCACGTGACCTCGTATCTTTTCGAGAGGGGAAGGCGCGTCGCGTCGCCGAGAATGACCCAGTCTGCATGTTCCTATTTCGATATGTCTACCATACCGACGTCTACATCTTCTCCTCCTCACCACATATCTGGGCCATGAGTAGCCCTGCAGAGCTCTACATATCATGGCCCTGTCGTCCTTCGCTGGGAACACGTCCATGGACGTTCCCCAGACGCAGAATACCGCGCCAGTTCTGGAGTACCGATGTTTGTACACGCACGATCTGCGTCGTAAGCAGAAGCGATGGCAGGATGGCAGACTCAAGTTTCACACCTTCAACAAACGAGTGATGGTCTACGATGAGAGGTCCAATTACATAGGAGATACTCATTGGCGGGAGGATTCGGCGTTTGACGAGGGCGAAGAGCTGGAGCTCGAGCGAGGTGGCATACTGGTCGAGGTTGGCGAGTGTGTTGGGAAGAGAGATCAGGATCTTTCCCAGTTGGTGGATAAAAGACTGAAGGACAGGGAAGAAAGGGCTGCTGCAAAGGTGGCTGCTTCGTCTCCATCTCGGCCTCATCCTTCACTCGTCCGCACCTTCCAAGCTACACCAGGTCCTCTTCAGCACAAACCGCTCAACGCTCTGCTCACAAATACCGGGCATTATGGTAGGGCTGTGATACCAAATACTTCTCCGTTCGAAGAGAAACAACGTCTCAGAAATGGGAACCATGATGGACCAGACGATGGGAGGCCAGCAAAGAGGCGGAAACCAAACGAAAATGCTCCAAGCAAGAGCGGCTATGCCCAGAATTTGATGGGCGCCACGCTGTCTCTGGCCTCTTCGAGACCCCCAAGCACGGCAACCATACGCTATGAGCCAGTGAGAGCAAAACCAAGTGTCACGGAACCCCCAGCGCCCGCCGTCGACCTTACTAGCGATAACGATGAAGACGAAGAGCAAGGCATTGGAACAAGCCGGGCCAGCGTGGGGGAAGAGCGTGTCTCCAAAGACCGACGAGACAAAGGCCAAAGAAGACTTAAAAGATCTCCAGCCAGGAGTGGATATGCTAGCAATCTTACTGGAGTCTCCTTAACACTCTCCCGTCCAGATAAAATCTCAGCAAGAAGAAGCAAGAAGATTCTTCCTATTTCTGTATCAACCAGACTGACCCAGCAGGAAAACAGCGAGTGCTCTTCGGAAACAGAGGAAGACAGCTTCATTGATATTGAGTCTGTGGCAATGAAGCTACCCGCAGTCTCGAAATCCCCAAAAGAAGTTGCTAGAAAAATCGACAAGGCCCCAAAGAGGACCTCTACTCCAAAGCTTAGGTCTTCGTCACTCACATTAGTTGACGATCCTATTCCGATGATGGAGGCGTCGTACAGTTCGGACAGAAAGCAAGCGAAGCCTAGGAAGAGACTGCCAACAGTCGAGAACCGGTCCTCATCGCCCACAATGGCCAAGCTGCCGACACCGAAACCTACCAAAACCTTGCAGAAGCCTACAGCTCAAAAGGCTTCTCCTGCAATAACAGCACCGAAATCTGTGAGAAGTTTACATAGGCCTTCGCTTCAGAACTCCTCCGCCGTAGTACCCACACCCGAGCCGCCTGCGTCACTTCTACGGATTAAAGCAAGGCCTCCTAGAAAGATGATGATGCTTATGGATCGCCCCAGCTCTCGTGCATCTGGTACTACCGAGTCTTCGAGTACAAGCCGACACAAGCCAAAGCCTCAGCAAAATTCTGGCCTAGACTCGAGCGAAGTCGTACCTTCTCAAGCAACGCTGCACTTGAATTCATTTTGCCAGAGGCAGGATGAGATTATACAAGCACGTCTGAATGGTAAACGCACGGCTTTGAATTTGGAGGATATCTTGTCTTCTCCCGAAGACAGCGGTATCGACCATCAGACGATCGACCTTCTCCTGTCGCGCAAAAGCCTTCCAGCCGAAACCAAATTAGCTAATGAGCAAAATCTCACAAAGTTAAAGAGTCAGGGTTCTAGCTCAGGCAAGCAAATCGAACGGTTCTTCCCTGTGGAGGATAGCGTGGCGAATGTATTGCTGTCCCAGCCCGAAAAAACCTCAAGCGTCGCCTCGAATAGCGCTATTGATGATCCAAACAATCACAAAGAGTCTTATCCCATAGTTCAGGACCATTCATTAGAATTGAAAAGAAAAGGCGGGAGGGATATTCCTACTTTTCATAACTGTGCTCTGCAAAATGAGAGCACCTCTGGCTCCCAAACCGTGGCTCCAACAACTCAGATTCTTGCAGTTGCGAGGAAAGAAAAGGAACAACGAATATCGTCAAAAGTTCCTCGATCTCCGCCAACGACGTCAAAACTCCCTGAGAATTTCAGCAGCGCTATCCAAGCAGCTACCGATCACTTCCGGGCGATCATCAAGTCCTCGGCAGGCTCAGAGGTTAAATTGGGTGGTGCAATAGTTCCCCGGCTCGAGAAAACAGTTGAGGTTGAGCAGACTCATTCGGTGCCTTTGCTTCATCAGAAAGAGCAAACGGCTTCTAGCGAAGTCGCTGTGAAATCCCCTCCCAGATCTTCCCTGGTGGGTGAAGTCTCGAGTATCGAAACTGAACAATTAGTCATTGAGCTAGAACCAGGAGAAGCTTTGAGTGATTCGTTCCAAAAGGCTGTAGACCCTGCCGCGAACGCTCGACTAGAGACCCCAAAGACGAGGCTGATCAACCCAGCAACACGAGGGAAATCACTTCAGAGCATTGCAGCAAATACAGTTGATTCACTGGCGCCAGCATTCAGTCTCATGCCTCCTCCACCGCCTTTACCAGCACACCGGTTCACAACGCGGCCTCAGAAGAACCTTGAGAGGAATGTTGTTGCAGAAGACAGGCCTCCTCCCAGTGGGTACGACGGGAACAGGACAACTGCAGGGCCGTGGAGTAGAGAGTCCTATGATTTGTTCGGATCTTGGTTGCCGCCTGGAGGCCTCGTCAACGTTGCGCAGGCAAACAAAGGCTAGTCAATTACAATCGAATGCTTTTCCTTTTCCCGTTCTGTTGGGACTTTTGGTGCTCCGTGTGAGGCTGCTCCCATTATGGCGCAGTAGTTTTAAGTTCCAGCGCCCTCGTCCATTTTTTGCGGGGCAGGGCTGTCACAAAGGACGGCGCCCTGAATCCCGATCCTGCAGAGGGGCGGCGACAAAAGTACCAACATTACTGGGGGTTCAAGGCTTAATGCCCAGTCAAGTGGAACAAGGCCTGTAAGCAGTGTGACCTTGTGTGGTTGTGAGCCCAGCATTAAATCGCCTACAGAACGGCGTGAGGCCTCCTAAAAGCTCAGAATCGTGAATTCACAACCATAGGCTGCTCTTCCTTTCACCCTTCGAATCATAGGCTTCAGTCCGAGGCTTGGTTGCGTCTTTTGCCTTTTGCCTCGTGCTTGGTCAGGGCGATTTTCATCTAACCTGCCGATTGACCCCTCATCTAACTCCTGCCTACCTGGCGTGTCCTCCTAGAAGGTAAGTACGTGAGGCTCATCGCGAAAAGTTAAGGACGCCACCGTTCCCTGGAGGCCTCAAAGGGCAAAAGTGCATGCCCTCAGAATCATTCCTAACAGAACGCTCACGTGGAGCTGCACAACTGCTAGACTGAAGGACTCTGAAACGCGTTTCTCGGAGTTTCTAGGAGGCTCGTAGATTACTCGGAGCTTCGCCACGCAGTATCTCAGCGCCCTTCGATCTTGAAGCTGCGTTGCCACCGAGGCAGTCGTCGCCCCCAAAAGGTGCAGTTCATGATGTCCGACTTCAGAGCTCCTTCGCGCCCCAGCCACGGTCTGGGTGAGATTGGCGTCGCTAGCGAGTGCAATCTCTTCGCATGGTCCTCCCACCGCCTCTTCAGCTCCGTCCTTCTCCTTCAGATCAAAGTGCAATTGCGAGAGTCCCACGTTCTTGCGATCAGATGCGGCATGGCCACGAACAATTGAGGCCAATTCATAGATTTCCACCAGCCTCGTGCCATTCGTGCCATTGGTCCCATTCGTGCCAGTTCGTTCACCGAATCCCTTGCACTGGAGTGGCCCTCGCCCAAGGTCAGGCTGGGCGCCCGCCCTTAACCTTACTTACCCCAGAGGCCCTACTCTGCCTCTGACGAAGCCTGAGCTTGCCTCGATAAATAAGGCTGGCCTTCTCTCCCTTTCGGAGTTGAGTGACTTTTTTTCTCTCCATCTTTTTCTTATATCTTTGAGCATCTGATCGATTACTTCAAGCCTGTGTACTTCCCATCTACGCGCTTTGCGCATTACTCTCTTTCTGGGTATCTGTCACAGCGCGCTTACAAGCAAGTCTTCGTCGTTCCACGGCGTGTACACGGTCAATCATCAACTGAACGATAACGAATACGAACGATGCCTCCTCTTATGTTGGATATGGCTCCGCCGCAATCACCTCCTCATAACTCTCTCTCGATCCGGACAGCGAAGAAGGGCAGGCAATCTATTCAGCAAGCGCCGTCCTCCTCCTCATCACAACAACCCTATCCCGAATATCCCATAAAGATACCTCCGGAGAAGCAGTCGAAAGCTGTAGAGCTTTACAACACTTTCATACTCGCAGAGTTGTTGGCCCAGAATGACACAGTGACCCATAACGATGGTTATCTTCTTCCCACTGGGCAATCCACCGCTCGCTCCGTCACGTCTCAAGCGTCTTCAAAGCGTCATGGAGCACCTTCTACCTCGGCGTCAACGTATGATGCGATGACTGATTACGGCTCCGTTGTCTCGTTCAACCAAAGTCCCACATCAGCTACGGAGTTGACCTCTTTTGATGGGAAGAAAGTTAGGACGCGCAAGAGAAAGCGATTAACTCCGAAAGCCAGGGCCAAGGCTGCGTTAGTTCGGTACCTTGGATCTTGCCAGCCTTGCCGAAGTAGACGCGTTCCCGTAAGTGACGCCTCCCTTCTAAGTAGTGATTTCGAGCTTTGATCTGACTGTGATCAGTGTCCTTTAGATCATCATGACATCCAATTCCTCGAAAAGCTCCGCCTATCGATGCCGAAAGAAGAGACTCGGCCCGAACCGCAACCTTCACCCCTCTCAGCCGCCTCGAGCTCCTCGCAGAGAACAGCGCGGTCTATGACGAAGCAAGAGCCTGCCTCCAGTGCTACCGTCTCCGATGACTTCCTCGGGATAGGCGCACAGCTGCCGGATCTTCCAGATATGGACTTCGACACACAATTAGATATGGATATCCTTTCTTCAGGGCAAGGGGGAAACTATGACAATACTCAGACAGAGAGGCCGCCACCTGCCACATTGGATTTCCTTGCCCCCGATCTACCCATTGTCAATCCCAACCCTTACGCTACCTTTCTCCATGGTGCTCTTTTCTCTCTTGGCTGCCTTCGGGATGGTATGTTTCATTGCCAGCATCTGCAAATCTGCCCACAGCGTTTCAATACTGCAGATGAGTTGCAGCAACACTTTGCATCAGCTCATTTCGAGTTTACTCGAATTGATCCTGCACATCGTTATATCTGTAGCATATGCAATCGAACCAGCCTCTTCCCAACTGATGCTTGTTCGTGTAACACACCAACCCCCGAGTCCATTGAGCTATGGATTTGCGGACATTTCATCAAAAGACCATGGTTTCAACGTGACAATTCTGACGGGACAGATTTTCAGGGGTATTCGCCCGGGTCAAATTATTTTGACTCGGCATCATTTGGACGACCAAATGCTGGTGGCCCATGGGACCCAAATATGAACAACAGGGGAAACTTTGGTGGTGGTAGTGTCAATCAAGGCCCATTCAACTACCAGAGTGGATATGGCAGGACTGCAAATCAATCATTTGGATGGGATAATTCCAACGGGTCGGGATCGGGCAGCAACCAGTATCAAGGGAACTTTCTGGGATCTCGGCAAAGGATATTGGGTGGCGAATACAGTTTTCAGATCTGGTGTTCGAAACCACAACAAAAGAGTTGGCGCATGAACCCACTGATCTTGATCCCCCTTCTCCTGTTCACTACCATCTTCGTCTTCAGCCATGACTGGATCATCACCAAAGCAAGAATGGCAATTCCTGGAGCTGCTGCCAGCATCCTTCTTCACCTCCAAGTCGTGGGTTTCATTATTCTCGTGGCGTCCATTGTCCTGCCCCTCGCGATAATACACCTAACCGTCCGACGAGCTCGATGCGTGAGTACCACCATTGTCCTGGACCATCTCGTCAAGAAGCACGCTGACGACATGCAAAGAGACCTCGATGTCCTGTGCAAGCTCTTACAAACTCTCCTCTGCCGTTTACATGCCGACCAGTCGGACCTGAATATCCTCTGCGTGGTATCGCTTGGTTATGACACGAAAGGGGAAAACGACTTGACGTTAATGCCGTCCATGAAGCGTGAGTTACCATGCCCGCCATGACTTACGATCGACACACCACATTCCTTACGACCGATACGACACATAGATACTGGATATATCATCCATGGAGCATTTACATTTAGAGCGGGAGTTGCAGGTCTGGTGCACAGCACAATATGTAGATATACCCGTCAATTCTCAGCAGTCACGTGTATTGTACGAACTCCCCTCCCACGGGTGCGAAGGGGGTTTCTTGTACGCGGTGACTTTAGAAGTTCCATATCGCAACGACGAGACGCGGAGGGAACGTTACGTTCGAAATAAACAATCTTCAAATCCAATGCGCGTGTGAGAGGGTATGACTCAGAATCTGTGAAGCCACTGCAGGTAAGCCGTGTGGCTGAGGGGTGTGAATGCTCCCGCCTTGGCAAGGAGATTCAGATTCAGTTTTGACGGGAAAATATATAAACTCCGCTCTGCTCTGGAGGCCTCCCCCGAGTTTCTGAGCAGCGAGGAGTCATGGGAGGCGTCGATTGATCAATCACAGCTTCCAATCCAAGGACATGTCTTCAAAATGCGAGGTGGGGTTTGGCGTGGGGACCGAGAGGAGACCAAGAGGGGACCAGGTAGGAGTCATTTTCTGCCAGTCTAAACCCAATACGCTTCGCCGGCCTGCATGGCACATCCGAAACATTGCACCAGTGAGATGCGACCATTGGACCCATGCAAATCTGAATGCTAAAATGCGCCGCCGCTGATTCGCTGGCTGCATGCTCAGCCTTCTTCCTCTTCTGGCTCGCCGGCCCCGCTAAATCTGCCTCGCATGAGACGCAGGCTCTCGCAGCTTGCGACCTTAAGAACCGTCCGTCATCTTGTCCTCGAGGCATCGAACCTTCCCTTCCTCCATTCTTCCCTCGTAAGCTTCTCCCATCTTGAACCATCGTCGCCGGTCGAATCCTCGACGACCTTGAGTCATCCGGTTGAGAACCTCACTCCCCATCGTACACAGAAACCCTTTGATACTTCCGACTAACCGCCAAACGCAATCGCAATGGCTTCCACTAACCCTTACACCTCCTTCACCATTACCCAGGTAAGCTCTTTCTTTGGCACTTAAATGCACAAGAGCTCGGGGAACATCTAGAAGTCACGCAAGCTTGATTGTTCCTACGGGCACTTGAACACTTGCGCCCTATCCCTCCATTTGTCTCCACTGGTCTCCATATATTGAAATCAATACTGACCCGAGATCCAGCCTTTCCTGGGTGCTCCCCTCCAATTCGAGCCTGCTCTTAACTCCCGCGAGTTCCAGGAGCTCATCGACGCCTATGTCACCGGCTCTGCATCCCGATCCGACAAGATCTCCCAGGTTACTCTCGACTTCTACAAGAATGCCACCGTCGACCTCAATACCGGTGCCCTCGTCCGGACGTACAATGTGTTTCCCTCTCCATGGACTGGCTATGCTACCTTTTCACAAAGCCCAACGCAGTCCCTCTCCTCCGGCTGCTCCCCAATTTACACCCCTTCTCCCGGCTCCTCTGCTACCTTCGGCGACTCCTCTTATGGCTCTATGAGCATGACCCCTCCTGCTCCTGCCCAAGGTGCCCGAGCACGCGCCACGAAGAAGGCGAAGAAGGATACCCCGAAGGCTGCTGAAGCTAGGTAAGCAAGCAAAGTTCCACTTTATTGTTCAATGAAGTCAGGGACATTCTAAAATATGATTGCTGACTCTACGGTAGATTGCCTGGTTTCTCCATTATGACCAAGGACGGTATCGATGTGACGAACTCTGCTGGTCGGGGAACGAAGACCAAGGAGCAGCGCGAGCACGCTCATCTGATGAGAATCATGAAGGCTTGCGACGCCTGCAAGAAGAAGAAGGTTAGAGTAAGTGCCTTCCGCGGCAATCCTACTCCTGTATTGAAGTACGATGTTAAATTTGTCCGTAGTGCGACCCCTCTCATCGAAGGTCACACGAAATGTCGCGGACAGCATCCGCCTCTACTCAACAGACTTCCTCCTCTGGTCCTTCAGCCTCTACTCCGTCGTTATCTCGCGCAACCACCCATGCGAGCAGCATACCATCCTTTAGTCCTTCAAATCCTATTGATGATTTTGTACTCTTCCCTGAAGACGACTCCTGGAACGCCGATATGGATTTGGGACAATTCAACTTTGATATCAACGTCGATCTTGGCGATCAATCTATGAGCTCGGAGAGCTTGTTTGACTTCTCATTCGACCAACAACCAATGGGTCAATCCAACACTTCCGGCTACACGCCAGTCTTGAATGACCAGTACGGACTGGATCAGTGGGCGGAGCCTCAGGGGTTCCAACCAGTTTCTCACTCTCGACCTCACCCCGCCGCCTCGACCGGCTTAGGACAACTAGATACCGATTGGCAGTCTAGCTGGTTACAAGCTGAATCACTCATTTCTCCGACCACAACATTGGCTGATAACTACTGGCCAAATGGCTCTGTGGACCAGTCGCAACTACCCCAAAGCTCCGTCTCGAATGTCAACTCGCTACTCTCCCACCCCGATACTCCAGACTGGTCTCTGCTTGAGTTGACAATCATTAATGGCGCGTCTCCTGATTCTACTGGTATTGCCACGAACAATGAGGATTCTCAAGTTTCTGAGCAACCCCGCCGTAGCCGCAAGAGACGTGCTGCTGAGACCGAGAATCTCGAACAGCTCGGGAACAATGCGGATGTTGGTAATCTTGATACATCCGATCACAATTCCGAACGGCTACAATACCAAGATGTCTCGGCTAGATCTACCAGTGCCTCTGGGGACATCGCCCAACTACAGAATGCCGCCCAGCTTGTATCGAAGTCTCTTCGGAGAATCAAGCGAGCCCCTGCAGAGTACATCTCCCTAGGCGAAGAGCTGCAACAATTGGAAGGTACTCTTGCAAGATTGCAAGCCACCCAGCACGCCGAGACGATTGTACCAGCTTCGGAGATGGTGACTGTACGCTCTTTGAGCGCACAACTACAAGTCTTACTACCGACGGTCGATCAATCAGCTGGCAATGGAAGACGCAACAAGCTAAGTCAAGGCTTGCGTCCACATCACGCCCGAGAACTTGAGGTGGCTGCACGACGCCTCTCACGATCGCTTTGTGCAACAATCAACAGTGTGGAGGCTCATACTACCGACACGTCGACGGATAACCGCCCAGTGTTGACTTCTGGTCGCAACCTACAGCTTCGGGTGTCTCCATCTGCCTCTCAAAGACAGATTCCCAATTCTAGCCCAAGTGTACAGATCAGTGATAATACCAGCAGCAGTCTCCATGATGGAAACTCCCCCGGCTCAGAGATGATGGCGCCACAATTGGCACGTGAACATGCCAATGCCAACAATGGCTCTACCGCTCCTGCTCTCCAGGCAAGCGGCCTGCTACGCCAACCTATACTTTCGGAATCGACGCCGAGTGACCTTGTCGCCCAACGCGAGGAAGGTTCGAGGCCAATCGAGAGAAGGACGCAATCGCAGCAGTCGCGCCTCGACATGGTGGATTCACCACTGTCTCGAATGTCGACCGCTGATGAAGCTCTTCGCAGGACTGTTGAAGTTCTTCCCAGAACTGTAACCCCTGAGGTGGTTCATTCGAGTACTAATTTCCTCCAAGAGGTTCAGAGTTGTGGCTCTACAGCCCCTCAACCAGGTCGTACGAATAGCGCGACCCCATTCTCCCCTGCTGACAACTCTCTTCGTCGAGAAGACGCCGAAAGCAGACTAAGCGCAACCAGCACTTCTGCAAATGCAGAAGTTGCCGCAAGGCCCCAATATGTGTCACTATCTGACAGCAGCGCCGATTCCCACCAAGCTGGCATCAGCCAACGATCTTTCATTCTGCTCCGAGGAGCAGTATCCCAAAATGTCATAGAGACGCAACAGAACCTTGCCGGAGCACTTGCAATTCTCGGATCTATAGCACTTGCTTCAAGCGTACGGCATCCCCCTTGCCTAGCCTGTATCCCCCTGCATTTCATTTTCTAACTATTTTCTAGATCACCTCAGGACTGAGCATTTCGGCCCATCTACCATACCTGATCCCGCTCCTCGCCCTCTCCCTCCTAATCCCAGAACAATATCGCACCACACCCCTGACTACCGCCCTCTTCGCAGGCGCCTTCCTCCTCACCTCAAGCTTCACCTCCTCCGGCATACAAGATATCAGAAGCACCTGCACCGCATGGATCGGAAACGATCCGTTCTCTGCAACGGCGAAATTGGCCCTTGTTGCCACACTCATTTCTTCCGAACTCCTCTCCTCACTTAACCTCTCGGTCATGGCCGCGAAGGCCGTGAATTTTCTCACTGGAGGAATCCCGGATACTTGTTCTTCTGGGACCGCTGTAAGGGTAGGTGCTGCCCAAATCCTCCACCATCTTTGGTCGATTATTACGGAGCATAAGCTGACTTGATTAGGTTTCACGAGGACAGACTTCGGAAGATGCACATGGACATGGAGAAGGAAGTTATGCTTCTTGGTTAGGAATGATGGACATGCTGAGCCCGGTAGTTGCTGTGTAATGCTGCGACGATTGAACTGTAGATATAGGAATTGGGTGTGTGATGGATGACGGGTATGATCGATGATGCATCCGAGATCTTCTCGTTGATAGATAATAATATCTTTCATCGGCCCTGGAAATAAGCTCTGCCCTCTCATACTGTTGTGAATATGTGGTTGAGGTATTATTAAAGTCTCGTTGAACTATCCCTGTCGCTAGACCTAGCTATCTCATGATAAAGGTCCGAGGGTTTCTAACAAGTCCCATCTAGACGGCTATTGATACTAGAAACCCGAGTTAATATCCCCTGAAGGGCAGGATAGGAAAGCATAGTTTATTCGGTTAGAAAGTGCAAAGAATCTGGGATGATGCACAGCAAATTGCGGGACAAATAGCGGGGTCTGTTCTTGAGTACCTGAGTACCTGAGTACCTAGGGCTGTCACGATATAATGGTTCTATCATCTGGAGTTGGAGTTGCTGAATACCTTCCCGGTCATTTGTCTGTCTGTGGTGAACAAGTGCTGTTGATAAGTTACACTCCAGCTTTCTAGAGTGCATGTGAAAACAGTTTGATGATACACCTGAATATTTTGTATTTCAATGTCTTCTTGTTTGATTGGGTTTGTCATTGCCATCTCGAAATATATTCTAAAAAGGGGTCCGCCCGGTGACTAAGATATCCTTCTTCCCTCCTGTTCCTCAAGAAATCGTATAAATTAGTAGCTAGTGACTCGTTTGTAATTCCTTTCAAATTGCTTGATCCATTTCTTTGCGCTCTTAGCTTTGCAGGGTGTGAGTGATAGTAGCAGTATATGCAACCCCAGACCGAGAATAATGACTTCCTTCCAGAGTCCTCGATACCAGGGTCTCACGTAATCTTGGTAAGGATTTGATCGCAAATATTCACTCAAATAGCTTAAATATAAAGGTTCAATATTGAGAAACTCAAGCTCAGATGTATGCATATCCGAAGCCAGATCAATAGTCATCCAGTTTGTCCAAGATGATACCAATTGAGCGTCTGGCACAAGCTTCGATTGATGAGTAGAGTCAGAAATAACAAGTCGGGGTTCATTAAATTGCTTTCGACACAAAAGCCAAAGCAAGAGTCGTAGGTCCTGCAAGTACTTCACCATACGCAACTTGGTCTCGAAATCTGCGGCTTCGAACTCTGGATCAGGTACAGCGATTCCTTCGTATTGTGGTTTTCCACATCGATATCGCACCGTGACTGCAAGGTCAACCAGATTGTAAACATTTTCAACTATGGCTGAACGATCCGTGGTCTGCTGAACGAGTTCTGAGAAGATTCCTGCCATCGAGCTTTCGTTGGAGTTTCTAGTATGCTTTGCCGGACTGCTGTCATTGCACATCCTTTGAGAAATTCGCTTCATTCGAGGACGGGGTCTTCCTTTCCTCGCCATGTTCAAGAGCGAGTGTTGAATTGCAGCGAGAGTAGCATCAAGCCTCTCGATTTGAAGTCTAGAAGTTTGGTGACAAGACTCTTGAGATGATCGGATATCATGTAGCGTCTCATGGATCTTAGTTGTTGACTTTGAGATCTCCAGTGTCTCTGCGAGGCTGGTGCTTTGAAATGTTGCAGTAGCCTGCACTCTTTCCTGGATCTGCTCAAGGTGGCTGACACCAATTTGCCGAGAGTTGGCCTGTTCCGTTGCAAGTTTGTCCACTTTAGATCCGATGGTTTGAATATCCAAGCTCGTGGACATCTCAAGGTCCCTATTGCCAGATCAGCATTCGATTTCAGGCGTGTTGGAGAAGTTCACCTACACAGTTAAAAGCTCAACCAAAAGCCCCAGGTGATCCCGATGCGCAGATATCTTCAATCTCATCTCCGAGAATATACCTCCATCAGCAGCAAGCTTCAACTTCTTAACCGCATTCTTTGCCCACTTTCCATCCTCCATCTTCAATGCAGCCAGACAGGTATTCCACGCCTCGAGATCGGTAGTACAGCGTGAGATCTCATCCTTCAACTTCACAGTCACATCACACGTTCGTTCCGATAGCCTCTGGGTCGCACGATCAGAAACAACCCGTTGGATTGACTCGAGCGTTTGGGTAAGCCTTCGAATTTCATCCATCACAGCCTCGACCTCCCCCGCAACTCGTGGGATCTTGTGGGAGAAAGTATACAGAGTGGATGCAGAGCTGACCGCGAGGCTAGCTAGGCCTATGAGGCCTGCGATACCCGATGCTAGGTCCATGATTGGGATGGAAAAAACTTATGGTAAGGCTACAAAATGGGAAGAAATGGAGGTTGAGGATGAGGCTGCGTGAACATGTTGGGTGGCTTGCACAGCCTTCTCGAAATTCAGGTGCTGCCATTCGCTGAAATATACCTTGTACACTGTGCATCTTTCGGGAGGTCATCAAAACTTGGGAGTACTTGACTCGTCTTTGAAACTTTCCAAGGCTTCGTGAAGTTTACATTATAGGAGTAAGATAGCTATAGGTTTCAACAGCTCCGGCACGTCCAGGGAAGAAGGCACTTTGCCCGACGGAGCAACGCAACTTTGCGGAGGATATACATCTGGCCTAACTTCACTTCAACGTAGACTGTAAAACAGAACCCCAGTGATCCGCAGTATATCAATTCAAGAAAGCAACCCATTCGCCATTCTGCAATATCTTCCCTAAACCCAAAAACGCCAATGCTATCCTCTTCCACTCTCTATCCCGTTCCATGACGCACTCATGATCTCAGAGCCCTCAACCTCTCACCCAAACCATCCTCTTCGACTTCTGTCGGACCAGTCTTAACCGGTGCCGCACTAACTGCCTTCGCGCCCTCCATCTCCTGATGTAGCTCCACGCCCGCCTCATCCGCAACCTGGTTCATCAACCGATCGACGTCCTCCTGCGGCGTGCCAACAGCGGTCGCAGATGTGGTCGCATTCTCGTAGTAGCCTGTCGCAACATCCAGGTCTTCAAATTGCGTCTCGAAGCGGTCCATTACTGCTGAGATCTACCCATTCATGTCTGTCAACTACTATCCCATTTTTGTTCTTGGAAAGGAGGGAGAGAGAGGAAAAGCATACCTTTTCTAAATCCATAGCTTTCATCGCCTGATCCATACCCTTCACCACATTCATCATGCTTCCCGTAACTTGGCGCATCGTGACAGCCGTCTGCACTCTGCTGGCCACCGCATCGATCCGGCTTCCTAGTCTCAGTAGATTCAGCCGTTCATTTTGCTTGCGGATCGCGTTCTGGGCGTAGATCTTTGCGATGTCGTTGTGGCCTTGTTGGATTGCCTTTTATATCTTCATCAGCCATTACCCTCTTCGGATGGTGGGGAGGGAGGCTACCTTCTTGAGCTTATCTTTCTCGGTCTTCTCGTCTTTGCTGGCTTTGGCTGCTTGGCGGTTCAGTTGCTTTGCTGTGAACTATTCGCGTACATGTCAGTCTGCATCAAACCCGTAGAGTTGCGAGAGGTGGAGGGGCAGACGGCGAGTCTGCCAACTTGCGATAAGCGCTGAGACATACCTTCAGATTGAACAGCGCTTTCTCAAGGCCTGACATGATGTTTAGGATCCGCGGGATCTGGAGTTGAATGTATGGGGTGTCGAAGGTCGATATCTCGAGGTCGTAGGATCTTCAACCCGATGCAGAAGTTTGTAGTGTAGCCTTGTGATTCGAGCCGGGGACCTGTGACGTTGCTAGGCTTTGCCGATCTGGTCTCTAAGTTCGCCTTACGGTCGGTGCTAAAGACCAAGCTGGCAGATACAGATCTACCCCGCGATGAAACCCCACCAAGTCTCATGCTCAACATCAGCAACTTCTTATTTCCTTGCTTCTCACTGTCTTTTTCCTGACTTTCTTTCCATATAATAAAAAAGACTTAGACTCCACAAAAATGCCGCCAAAACCCAAACTCAATGTCCAAAACTTCCCGCGTCCACCACTCCTCGAAAGAACGACTCGACATCTACAAGTGAAATATCACGGCCAGACAATCGCAGACACAAAAGATGCATACTGGGTACTAGAAACTTATCATCCACCAAGTACCTTCCCCTTCCCCATTCCCCCCTCAACTCAATCATTTAAGCTAAATAATGCTGGCACAGCATACTACATCCCCCTCTCCGCCCTCCACCTCCCGCTCTCAAAAACGCAAAAATCCACCTACTGCGAATACAAGGGCTGGGCAACCTACCACTCCCTAAAACTCCCCGGACAAGAAGAGATAGTGAGAGATAGGATCTGGAGTTACGAGAGTCCGAATAAGGAATATGAAGCGATTAAAGGGTATGTGAGTTTTTATGTCGGGCCGTGGAGTTGTTTTGTTGATGGGGAGGAGGTGCGGCCGCAGCCGGGGGATTTTTATGGGGGGTGGAAGACGGAGGAGTTGGAGGGGATTATTAAGGGGGAGGGGGCTACGAGGTGGTTGTAGATTTTGGGGGAGGATGGGTGGGTGTATGATTATTTTGTTTTGGTGAGGAGGTTTATGTATAGTATGTTGACTAGGGACGGGTGAGAGAGCAACGATTCTATGCTCGTCGAGTGGCCGAGCAGAGGCTTTCACTCCTTCCTTGGAGATCCAATGGTGTAGGAGCCAACTAGAATTGTCACCAGTTGATTTTCAACAGCACAGATTTTTAAAAATTCTAGCGATCATTCGATTCACATATTCAAGGAAGTCTGAATTTCAATCATGCTTCTTTATTCTCATTGCTTCGCGCAGCCTCGCATCTATATTACAGCACTCTATGCTATTCAATTGCTCCTCCCCCGCCCATTACACATGACATCAAGTCATGTTCATCTCATCTCTTTCATGCTGGCCGTCTGACCGTAAAGTCCCAAACCGGGACCAAGTGTTTCCCCCAATGCTATGCGAGCTGGTATCAGAAATAAATAAGAACGCCCCCAATGCATATACATTTATATATCCAACCAATGCTATGCAATGAAATGCTGTTTTCCTTCCCGCCTTCTAGGACAGGGATAGGACAATGTGATCTGTTTTGTTTTACAGGATCAGGACGGCGAAGACAACCGCGGCGAGGCTGGCTCCGACCGCGATGCTGTTCTTGCCGGCTGAGCCGGTGAAGACTTGCGAGGGTGTGCTGCTGGCTTGGGTGGTGCCGTTGGAGGTAGCGCTCACTGCGAAAGTCGAGTAGGCTGGCACGATGGTCGAGGCGGCGACACCGGCGTTGCCGATGGTTGGAGCACCTGTTACGAGAACTGCTCCTCCGCTTGAAGTTCCGACGGTCGTGAAGACGACTTGAGGGACGGTGATCGCAGTGCTCAAGGTAGTTGTAATGTAGCTTGAGGGGATCGTGTATCCTGAGGAGATGCCAGTGGACTCTGTGCAAGGCACGGTCAAAGTGGTTTGCACAGTGATGGTAGTGACTGGATAGTTTGTCTGAGACACGGTAGCAACCACGCTGGAAGCCTCAGTGACGATGGCTGGGTTGGAGGGAATGTAAGCTGCGCAGATGCCTTGGAAGTAGGTCTGGGCAGAGCTGATCTCGGTATCAGAGGCTCCGTGTGCAGACAAGCAAGAGAAGACGTTGCTAGCAAAGTCCTTTGATGGGCAGAAGCAGTCAATGTCGGCGTTGGAGCTGCAACCCTCGATGAACAGCCAAGTGTTCAAGCATTGAGGGAGGACATCTGGGCAAGTTGCCGTGGTGATTGGTCCACTGGATGTAATGACAGTTGTGGGCGCGTTGACTGCTGAGCTGGAGTAAACGACAGGTGAGCTTGTGGCTACAGCAGCAGGCGAAGAGGTGGATTCAGCCTCGCATCGGGTGCAGATGGTCTTCGTTGTGGTCAACAGGAGGGTTGATGTGGATGTGGAAACCTCAAGGCTGGTACCATTTGCATTGGTGTGGGTCAGTGTTACCGGGCACAAAGTCGTTGTGGTGTCAACAACAACCGTGGTGACAACCTCAACGACGCTGCCAGAGGTCGGTGATGAAACGACAACTTGTGCGCTGGAGGAGGTTGTCCCAACGTCTGTCCCAACATTGTAGATTGAAGTTGTCCCAACGTTGTAGACTGAAGAAGTTGTCCCAACATTGTAGACTGAGGAAGTGCTAGCGGCAGGCGATGAAACGACAACTTGAGCACTGGACGAGGTCGTCTCAACATTATAAGTTGAGGGGGTGCTGGCAGCGGGCGATGAAGAGGAGGTGCTCGCGGCAGGCGATCCAGGCGATGAAGACGAAGTAGTCTCAACTTGCTGGGCCGAGCTCGTAGTAAGGGTAGGAACGGAATATGTCGTAGCCTTGATGGGTGTTGAGGTGGCAGTGGAGTGGTACTTTGTGCTCGATGCAGAGCTGCAGTCAAATCCAATGCTGTGCACGCCGATGCTGCAGCTGCTCTTTCCCTTTCCGGCTCCGGAAGACTGGGATGGGTAGACGACAGTCACGTTTTTTGCACCTCCGCACTGGCTGTTCTTCACAATGCTGCCTCCAGAGCTGCATGAGGAAGTCTGCTTGCAGGTACTCCCGCCCGGCATGCTGTAGTGGAATTCAAGATCACAATCAAACTCAACACTGATCTGGATCTCGGTGACCGAGAATGCTGAAACCTCGGATGAGGAGCCGCACCCAAAGCTGGGACAGCTTGAGGCATCAGAGTGGGCAGTGCCGGTAATGCAAGTGCTCTGGGCTAGGTTAGTGAAAGTTGATCGAGGAAGATGTTCAAATCGTACCTGGAATCCTCGTCCACTCAAGACATCACGCTTGGAGCCACTACCGAAAGAGCTCGCACATGAGAAACCATTGAAATCAAAGCTGCCATAGGTGGAGAAAGAGCCAAAATTGAGACCGCTCCAGTCAAAACCAGAAGTTTGTTGACTGTTACATTGATTGTTGGTATTGGCCGGGCACGAGAAGGGAGGTGCGTTAGTCCAGCCCTATGTTGCTGTTAGTCAAGATCTCTTGCATGGGACAGTGTTTACATACAGCAGATGCAAGTTGAAGGCTCGAAGCCAGAGCAACGACAGTGGAGAGAGTAGATCTCATGATGAAGATATGATGCAGAAACGAGTTGTTGTTCAGCGAAAGTTTTGTAAGTAGATAATACGGTTTGCAGTTCGATATGAGATAGCGAGTGTATACGAGTGCTGATGAGGGAAACAAGAAAAGAATGAGATCAAAGAAGCGAATGGCTTTGAATCTCAAGAGATGAGAGCAGATAATAACGGAGAGAAGAAAAGACTTGGATGGGATACAGAAAAAAGAAGGGCATGACAAGAGGATCTCAGGATGTATTATATCTTTGGCAGTCGTTGGCTCTCGTGGGCCACGGCCTTTCACAGCCTCCCTCGTGGAACCCTCGGTCTGCCATCCCATGTCAGCCAGTCAACTTGAAAGACACCCCCTTCATGCGGCCAAGGAACGTGGATGCCTGCTTGCGAGGGTTGGGCCTAGGTGAGGCCAAAGGGCCCCATACTCGGAGACCCATGCTTTGGCGCGCGTTTTCAAAGGGCGAGAGGGCACAGGAGGCCGGTTGGCAGAGGGTGTGGCTCGCTCTGACAAGAGGCGTGCAGTGCAGGCAGAGTGAAGTCGAGTCGAGACTGTCGAGTCGAGGTCTGCGAGTTTGAAACGTCAGGAGGCCTGCGCCAAGCCCGCAGCGAGCTAATGCAGGTACAGAATCTACAGATGGAGAGGGGGCGGCCAGCCACTTAGCGCCCCGGATACAGACATGGGACGAGCTGCAAGGGCTGCGAGGCCTGTAATTGTCCGATCGAGCGCCCGATGGAAGGGTCTGAGCTTCCTCACACATCTTTTTCGGGACGGCGGTATCTCGAATGCGTCTAGATGATCTACGAACAGGTAAGCAGCGCCGGATGAAGTCCTCGATCCGGGCCTGTCTGAACTGTCTGAGCTGTCTGAGCGGTGAGAAATTAACTAACTCTCTCTCTTCTTCCACACCTGCACTTCTAGACACCGCGTTTTCTCGCAGAGCAGGTTGTGAGACTAGACTAAACTCTCGAAGCCGCGAGAAAATTGTCGCCGGTTCAAGGGTTGACCTCGAAACGATGGGTCTTGACTGTCGTGACCCAAATAGGAGGGTCGAATGCTGGATCAGATTCGAAGGCTGTTTTCTGTTTTTAGAAAAAGCCGCTGCCGCTGCCCCTGAGCCGCCGTCGTGGGACCAAGCGAAGCGAATGGCAGGTGGCGCCCGTCCCAACGTTTCATACCCCCAAAATACCCAGAGCCAATCATTATTTCTGCTACCAACATCGCGAAACGGCGCACGAGAGGAATGCGCTTAAAGGAATTGCTCGCGGTATTCTTGTATCTTGGTAAGACACCAGCACTATTCCGAGGATATTGGACGAAGGGATCACAGGATCGCAGCTGCAAATTCCAATCCAAGTGGCAGTGCGATGTTGTTTAGCCGTCGTGTCTCCACTAGAGGACGGTTACAGTGAGGAAAGAGGTCCAAACGACTCGGATATTCGGACTGTCTCGCACTCGGACACCGAGCTTGAGCTCTTCTGTCAAAGGGCAAAGCAAAGGCAGAACTCAGCGGCAGGTCCAACCGCACCATCACCCACTCCACCGGCCGAACTTCACACTGCTGCGACCCTGCTAATAAGAATCGGGGGAGTCGCTACGAGCCATCTCCTCCTCAGTCGTCTGAGGGATCCGGAAGAGGAAACTTCTCCAAATGAAACGGCGCCCAAAATGGCAAGACCAGATTCATGATCCACCTCATCGCGAAGTTCGCGGCAGATCATCGCAACCCTGAACAACTTGGAGACGGGGATGCAGTCAGAACAAGAAATAGCTGCCGTGGGAAAACCCCATTCACGGCACAACGTGCAGATACGGGTTCAGAATGCTGCCAGGTACCCGCGAGCTAGGAGGATCCAGGAACAAGAGTCAGTGCTTTTAGCTTTCTGACAAAGGCTCTTTCCTCCAGGCTTCACCCGGCCTCGCCACGAACTGCTTGCCCTCAACTTTATCCTAATGACGATCTTCTGCTGACTCGATGCATGCTGACTCGAATCCTAGTGGCCTAAAAACAAACAAACATTTATTTCCCGTCAGCCGAAAGACTGCGATCGAGGCCCAAGTTCGCTTCTCAATTCTACCTCTGTGCACGCTGATCTTGAACCCCTTTCGCATACGGCTGTCAAAAACGACGTTGAAAAAGAAAACGAAAATGCTACCACATGAAACGAAGTCGGCAGCTCGGCTGGCGTGACAAAGAAAATGTCGCCGTGTGGGGAAGCTGGCGGGTGGTGACGATGAAACACTCGGCACACGGCGTATGCGCGGAATGATTTGTTCACATCCAGAATAGGGGAGGGACGATTGGGGCTGTGCAAGCCACATCGGTATGTGCAATGCATTTTGATCTAATCGAAAACGTTTTCCGTGACGATGTTTTGAATTTCCTTGTTTCTGCGATCATGCTAGTCATGATCATGTTTTGCATTATTCTGCCAGAAGTTGTGATGAACTGATTATGCGGTTGCATAAAGTTGAGAGGCTGTGTTCTGCTTGATGAGGAAAGAGGGGAAGCATCAACGTCACCTCTTGGAGTCAAGAGCTTGGGTGTCCCTGAGAAGATCGATGATCGACTTTATGCCTTCAGTTCTCCGGATCTCTACATGCCTTCCCTTGTTCGGTCTTTCTCCTTTAAATTGGAGCGGGCCACTTCGGGGCGTGGAAGTATGCCATGACGAAGAGTTGCTATGCATCGCCCGGTAACGACGACAAGAAGGCTTGGTTATGAGGCTTGGTCGGAATAGTGGCACGAAGCGCTACGATATTTGTTTCAACCAGATCATTTTGCCCTCTCCCATGAGCCTTCCTTGAATTGATCACGTGGTTCAAGACTCAACCAACCCAAGTATCCTGAGACTTCTCAACTCTCAAGTGGAGCTCAATATACTGCGAACTCAGATGCACTGTTTGTTCTTTTTTTCTGGTTTTGTTCTAGTTCCTATTTGTCTAAAGAGAACTCGCGGCCCTGCATCAGGCAACCAACCAAGCTTCAGTCTCACCTTCCTATTCTATCCATTTCTCTCCACAATAATGTTGATATCTGCGAATTAAATCGAAAGTAGCCGAAAGAGACTCTAATGTCACCATTTTTCATGTTAAACTATCACCATATTACAATCTTATCAGCGAAGCCAGCACTCCTATCTATTCAGGCAACTAAATTTCAGGCAACCACATTCCCCAACGCTGGGATTGACGTAAGATATAACCCTAACTCCCTTTCCCTCTCCTTCCTTCATCACATTAATCCCCACAAAGCTTACATCACGAATATGCCAGACCCCACCCAATCAACCTCAGAGTTCCTCCTGCTTCCCCTCTCCTTCCCCAATGATGCTCAAAACATAGCACACCTACACTATCAAACTATAGTCTCGACCCTTCCTCCAGGCACCGCACCCCCCGAAGAATCCTTCAACAAAATAAACCTCCCCCGCATCATCTCCCGGTTCTCGTACCCCAATCCCATCGCCTATAAACTCGTGCCCCCTTCCTCCCCTGAAAAAGTCGTCGGCTACATCTACTTCAAACCTCCGTCATCTCCAGACACCCGGACAGCTGAAGAGAGAGCAAAAGAGTTAAGGGAGGAGGTAGCAAAGAGCACCAGTCCAACGGATAAAGAAGTCCTCTTCCAGCTAAAATGGGAGAACGGCGAGTTAAACGAGAAGTATTTCGGAGCCGATTACCAGGAAAGGTTTTGGGAACTGGATGCGCTGGTTGTGGATGAAGGGTTTCAGAAGAGGGGGCTTGGGAGTCGGTTAGTTGCCGAAGGAATGAAGGAAATTGAAAGGAAAGTGAAGGAGGAGAGGGAGGGGGAAGGGAGGAAGGTAGAGGGTGTTTACTTGGTGGCTAATCCCGCCGGAAGGAGGACGTATGAGAACGCGGGGTTTGAACTACTTGGGGGAAGGCCGCTGAGGAGAGAGGGCATGAGGGATGATCATATGCATCTTTGGTTTTTGAAGCGGTTTGGTTGAGAGTTAAGGACTTTATCTACACACTGTCAACCGCATTTTTGGGTATCACGGGTCTGCAAATACTCATCCTTGAGATTCGGACTTGACTCGCTTGATCCATTCATTAAGTTCCTTGTGTCCATTAACATCCATTCTAATATGCGTGCCGACCTCCTCCGCCGCCTCAAAGCAGCGTTGGAAATGCAGGATGAGCTCTTTGAAGTGTTCAGTGCCCGGAAGGCACGTGAACTCATAGGCCGAAACGCAGCAGACATCTTTTCCAGTCGTAATCCTCAAGTCGTCCATCTCGGTATAATCGACAGCACGGAAATCCCTGCCGCCATGATGCACCGGATATCCCAACACAACACCAACGCGCTTCTCGTCCACGGGGCCCTTATTCGGGGTCAAGAAAACCTCTTCAACGTCAGGCCAAAGCGACGACCTCGTATCCGCAAACACCCATGCATTCTGGAATCCGCGGTGCACCGTCGTCGGCACGGGATGCGTGATCTGCTGGAGCTGGAAACCGTACCGCGCAAGCTTGTACTGCTTCATCACGGGCTCGAGACACTGCTGCACCATCTCCGTGAAGATTTCCTGCACCGTGTAGTGTGCGACCAGCGCGCAGGGCTTGAATTCCTTCAGCACGAGCAGGATCTCGATGTAGTGCCGTAGGTGGCAGGCTGCGTAGATCGGATCGGCGCGCTCGCCTATGGTGGCTTTCAGCATTTGTGACTTGGAGAGGGAGAGTAGGAAATTCCGCTCGCGAATCTTGAAATCTTGGAAGGCTTCTTTGACGATGGCTTGGAATTTGGCGTCTCGTGGGAGATCGTCGCTTAAGAGAGAAGGTTGAATGTTCAGGTTGTGGGTATCGAGACATTTCTTCAGCCGCTCTTCGGACAATGACCAGGAATGGGTTTCTTTTAGAAGGGAGAGGAGTTTTGCTCGCGCGAGGTTAGGATGGAGTTTTCGAAGCTCTGTGACGGCTTGTTGAAGATCTTCGTCTGATGGAGAGGACGTCATGATGATGGATTGTGGTGGTGTCGGCGATATGGGCGGTGTTATAAAATGGAGGAATACGCGTGAAGTGGAATCCTTTTAAGGCATAGAACGCGAAATGAACGCGGGACACGTGTTAGACACGTGAGAGTAATCTCGTGACACTATTAAATTTCCTTTTGAACTGTGGATGAGTCTCATCGAAAATGAAATAAGCATCATTTCCCGTGCTCTTGTCTTTTTTCCCCCCTAATAGATTTCGATTAAATATGGATACTAATACCACACCACGCAAACGATGGCCTATAAAGGCATATTACGAGAGGACTTACTCCTGCTTCGTCACACTTTCGACCTTCATCTCGGCCGGCCGCGAGAGGACTTAGACCAAGCTAATGGGAAGAAGACAAAAATTCGAGGACAGAATCTACCAGGCTCTCCCATCAAAGACGTACTGATAGTCAGCCTCGATATTGAAGGCCTTCCCGATCAACTTACATAAGAGAATGGCAGACGATACCAAGTTAGGCTCTCTATTCTCGATACTCGACTCTTGCAATCTAGGACTGCAGATAGGCAGTACAGGTCAGTACTTCAGATCCGTCATTTCTGCGTCAGCACAAAAAAATATTTCAAGAAGAAATCATGGAAATTCTGCTTCGGACGAACCAACCACGCCACCCGTGAAGATGTCCGAGATGAAATCCAGAAGCTGATAGGAAACGAGATCTTATTCTTGTTGTCTACGGCGGAGCTACTGACCTCTTGTTCCTGAAAGCAGCAGAGATCCACCTACGACCGCTTTACGTCGTGGATACTCAGAAGGCGGCTCAACATCCACTCCAGCTTGATTACCGATGCACAATTGAAAGGATGCTTGAGCTACTCAAGTGTCCATTCGATCCTGAGATGCTGCACAATGCGGGCAACAATGCGAACTTTACACTTCGCGCTATGCTACTCATCGCCACTGTCGATGCGAAGAACAGCCCAAACTTAGAGCCTGCTTGTGAAGCTCTTCTATGAACCTTTGAAAAGATTGCGACAGAGTATCTAACGCTGGAGGAATTTCACGATGCAATGAATGCAGAATTGAAGAGAGAGCACAATAGTGCATCTTCGCTCGCAGACAGAGGAGAATACGTATAAGGAGATGGCAAAGCAAGCAAAAATGGTGAATCCGAAGGCTTCTTCGACTGCCACAAAGGCACGCAAGATCACAGCAATTTTGGTTATAGCTAATACTTCAAATCTTGACGGGATCGGGAAGGGAGTGCCATGACAAGAGCATTTTATTTCCCATTCGCACCTGTGTACGAGGGTAGGATTATTAATGTGATAACCTCACCCATTGACTCAACATCTTTTCGACCTACGCCCTTTCATCTCCATTTCTTCTACATCCGCTTCGGGCTTTCATTAAATCTTCTAAGTCGACCACAAAGCCGACGATGGAACAATTCTCCCCGAGCGTATCCAATTGATTGCTGAAGCCAATTGATCGTTGACCTAGCTTCTCTGGTTTGTCATGTCTTCGATTCGGTGGAAAAGCTGCTCCGACTTTCTTACCCCTCGTTCAGTTCCCCCACTCTCTGCTTTCATGTAGTTGTCTATATCCAGTGTCCATATAAGAAGCACTTCTCTCCTATCATCTTTTCAATTCTTCATCGAACTTTCTCTATAAGCCCTCCCACTCTTTCCCACTTCAGTACCTTGGAAAAGATGTCCTCCCCTACCCAGCTCAAAGTACTTTACGCCGTACACCCCGATCTCGACACACTCGACTTTACGGGTCCTCTCGAGGTCCTCTCTCATGCAGCTCACCTCACCTCGCCTCCAACACCAGCCTTCACACACACCATCACCTCCCTCACTGATTTGACAACCACAAACCAAAAACTACGTTTCCAGCGTGATATTCCTTTTTCCTCCGCTTACTCCACACTCGCAGACTATGACATCCTCGTCATCCCAGGAGGAGGCTCACCCCCCGTTTTGGAAGGCAAGACCGAGCCCATTCATATAATCAAAGCGTTCGCGGCTCTGCCCAAGAAAGATAATGGGAAGACAAGGTTTCTTTTGAGTGTTTGCACAGGGAGCTTATTCCTTGGCGAAGCCGGGGTGCTCGATGGACTGACGGCGACGACGCATCCGAACCATTATGGGAGGTTGAGGGAGATTGTGAAGGCTAAGGGACACAGGACTACGGTGGTGGAGGACAGGTTTGTGGTTAACAAGCTTGATGAGGAGAAGGGCTTGCGAATTATCACGGCGGGAGGTGTGAGTTCGGGGATTGATGCTGCTCTGTGGTTGATTGGGGAGGTGGTGGGAAAGGAGAGTAAGGAGAAGGTTGAATTTACTGTGCAGCATGTTCATAGGACCGGTGTTGTGCTGTGAAGGACGGAAATGGGAAGTTAAGGAATTCGCAACTCTCAACTTTGTGCTAGAATAGTTTGAAAGTTTCGTGGGAGATCTAAGGTAGTCATGCAGTCCAACTCAATTCCAAGATGTCCTTAACATGTCGCATCTTGACGCTGGCGGAATCTCAGACTGTTGGAACAACACATTTGTCTCAGCCTATAGTCGCATGTAATATCAAAATTCTTTTATATCGAATCGTAAAGCAAGAGATCTCTGAAATTCTGATATCTTAAGCTTCTAGATCCCCCACTTCGCCCCGCATCACGTGAAAATTTCATGCCTAAGGCTGCAAACCGATAACGATCCACTTCTCTTGATAAAGATTCTTTTTCGCACGACCGCGATTGAGAACCACCAACACGTTTCTCGACAACAGTTGCCCACAATGCCTCAAAATGAGTAGTAAGTATCGCCTGGAATTCTTCATACCCACTGATCTGACCTTGGAATAGCATGGAAAGATGGCGGAAGTTACATGGCAGAAGGCTGGACCACGAGGAGAGGACGCGCAAAAGGACCGCCAGAGAGGGCAAGAAAGTTTCAGATGATGCGCAGAAGTTGACCGGTCTTCGGGCGAAGCTGTTCCAGAAGAAGAGGCATCATGAGAAGATACAGATGAAGAAGCAGATCAAGGCTCACGAAGAGCGGAACGTCAAATCCTCAGCACCTGCAGAGCCTTCGAGCACTCCTCTCCCACAATATCTTCTGGACCGATCGAATCCTACAAATGCGAAAGCTTTGAGTAGCGCGAGTATGTTGGACACTGCCTCTTTGCTGCATGGACTAACACTGGTGTAGTCAAGAACAAGCGGAACGAGAAGGCGGCCAAGTTCTCTGTGCCATTGCCAAAAGTTAGAGGTATTGCTGAGGAGGAAATGTTCAAGGTTGTCAAGACCGGAAAGAAGACTGCGAAGAAAGGTATTTCAATCTGCCGTTTCCCAAGCAAGAAAGAAGGATTGCTAACGAATACTTAGGATGGAAACGTATGATCACCAAACCGACTTTCGTTGGGCCAGACTTTACGAGACGACCCGTTAAATATGAGAGGTTCATTCGACCCATGGGTCTTAGATATAAGAAGGCAAATGTCACGGTATGTCGGAAATTGCTGCTCCACAAATGTTTGTACTAAACAACCGTCTAGCATCCAGAGCTTGGCGTAACTGTTCAGCTACCTATTATCAGCGTCAAGAAGAACCCCCAAAATCCGATGTACACACAATTGGGCGTCCTCACTAAAGGTACGATAATTGAGGTAAATGTGAGCGAGTTGGGCTTGGTCACAGCAGGTGGCAAAGTCGTCTGGGGGCGATGGGCCCAGATCACCAACAATTGCGAGAATGATGGATGCGTAAATGCGTAAGGAATATTCTCGATATCACGCCAAGCGTATAACTAACATATTTCAAGGGTCCTTCTCGTCTAGCCTCATTGCAAGCTAGATATTCATTTTGTTGCAATGATAATTGGGGCCACTAGACAGACATCAGAAAAGCATCGCTTCATACTCGGCGCAGGGGCGTTTCAGACATGTACGGCAGGGCGTTTCTCATCGAATTTCTTTGCCTTAAAGCAATGAATGACATTCTGTTTCCAAGTGTTCACCTAACGCGTGATGTTGAAATTCTAGAAATATTGGTGAAGTTTCTCTTTAGTCAAGCTATGAACTTGTCTTGCAAACTAAGTAGCTACATGATTCTCGAAGTTCCAGAATCAAGTGTGATCTATGCTGTTTTAAGGAGCATCTACCAAGACTTTTCCGTCAACATGAACGAGATACAATATAAGTCCTGCAAGGAGCAAGAAGAGATGTAGAACTCCACCGGCTAGACCCATATGGCCGAGTCTGCATCCGTATATTCTTTCTACGTTGCCGTTCGCGCCAATCGTCTTCTGAATTTATTCCCTTGACTTCTTTGTCCGAGTTATCTGCGATTGAGTTTGGCATGCTCTTTCCAAGGTCAGCTACTTTTTCCTTTCCTTTCAACTCCGGCGGAGTGTCCATTATTGTTTCAATAATGTAGCAGATCATAGAGAAAGATACGACGAAGATAAAAGATGACCTTAACCAGCATCTGCATAGTCTAGTCCATGAGGAGATTCCAGTGGGAAGGAGCTCCCTGGATTTAATTGAGACTGGGTAAATCAACTTGAAGGTGAGCGTGGTAATGGACTTTGAAGATTGAGGCGCAGCAGATAACGCTGCAGCCATGAAGATCTTTACGAGTGACAAAATTTCTACTGAAAACTGAACCTTGATGCGGTTTCTCTCTCCGCTCATGACCTATAAACCTGTGGTACCACCAGAGGAGTTTACAGTTTGCCAAATTCTTCTAACCTGAGAAGGATCTTTGGACTCTTTTGCACTTGGGGAACTGTTCTTGAAGAAGATTAAAAAATATCTGATGTCAAGATCGTGTTGTTGGACCATGTGGGCCATTACCTTCTGGAGCGGCCTGGTGCGGATCAGATGAATAGCGCGATGATATCGTTTCTCAGGGCCATTGAAGCTTCTCTTTAGATTCCATCAAGATAAGTTGGTACTTTTGACAGTCGGAAGCCCGTCCATTGGAAGTTGTGGTAATCTCTTTGTGAGCTGCGATTCGGTTTTTATTGTTGAGTGGTGTAACTGAGAATTGGTGTAGCGGTAAAACGATATTTGAATTGGTTAGATCCTAAAACCTCACTTAAGAAAACGCCATTCAACTAAAGCCGATCCTTTCAATACTCATCGCACAGGTGCCTACATTAAGGCCGTTTACCGAAAATAATGACTTCTAGACAATAATAAATAAAAAGTCCTGTGACTATTCATTGCTTTCGCACTCGTCACCCGATCAGGTTAGAAGATATCATGCATGGGTGAGTGCATACCGCGATCTTCTCACTCGCCACTATAGTGCTGACAGCCAGTGCCAACAAGTCGCCTACGTTGGCCTGTACTAAATTTCGTATACGTGAACCGAATTAATAGAGAGAAAACTAGCAAAACGACTTCCTTAGCAGCCCAAAGTACTTGAAACTTCGCGCTGCTTACTTCAATGGGATGATGTGAGATTCCAGCATCAATATGCCGTGGTTTAGACTTCGTTCTATAATGTGTCTTGGAAGAGAAATAGAATGAACTCCCTCAGAATGCATAAAGAGGGAGGGACCGCAATTTCCAAGCGAACTTTGGCTGTCCATTGCATCAAGCAGGCAAAATCTCTCACATAATACCCCTTTTTGTAATAACTTCTTAAGCGACAATGACTTCAACACACCCGGACTCGGAGACATATGGCGAGAGACTTTACCCTCAAATTATCGATAAGAGGGCTAGATCTGAATATTCGCGATCTTTCGCAATGTTTCCGAAGAGCACAGATCCTTCAGATGGATTCGAAAGCGTCAGTTATCAACGTCTTGCCAACGCTGTGAACCGCGTTTGTTGGTGGCTCGAAGCCAAATTTCCCAGAGTCGAGGATAAAGAAAATCCTTTTGCATATTTTGGCCCTAACGATCTTCGATATATTGTATTTTTCTTCGCTGTATGGAAGACTGGACGAAAGGTGCGTCAAGAACTCAGCATGCACTACTTTTCTCATTCAGTTCTAGATCCTCTTTGCTTCGCCAAAGAATACTGTGGAAGCCCAGTTATCTCTTTTTGAGAAAGTTAACTGCAAGAACATTATTTCATGCCATTCTCAAGACCGGATGCTAGAACATATGTTAAATGCAGGGCCTCATATTCATAAGGTGCATGCACCAACATTGTACAGCATCCTCACTGTAGATTATGTCCCTCATTATCCTTATGAGGTGACATTCAGGACAGCTGCGAACTATGACATTGTAACGATTCATACTTCAGGGACGTCAGGAAACCCAAAACCAGTCGGATGGAACACAAAGTATCTGAGCAAAATAGATCAAGGAAACGATCTCCCGATTCACCAAGGGGTGCCTTTGGTCAAGACAACACTTTCGCATGAAAATGCACTATGCTTACTTCCTTGCTTTCATGTAAGTGTTTCAAATTTGTATCTTCCCAGAGACCGCGGAATGCTGAAAGTGATTCTAGGCCGGCGGACTGACATTTCATATATTCGCCATCATATATGAGATGACACTCGTTTTTGGGTATCCCAGCGTCCCTATGACTGCTGAATATGTCGCACAGTTATTAAAGCCAACGATCATCAACTTGATTGTTGCCCCGCCTTCTATCCTTGAAGATCTATCCAAAGACCCTACTGGACTTCAAGACCTGGCTAAATTGAAACACGTATCCTACGGTGGAGGTCCTCTCCGACCAGAAGTAGGCAACTTTCTCTCCGGTGTCCTCCCCCATTTGTTCAGCTTTCTCGGCGGAACCGAAATGGGATGGAATCATCTCATTTCTGGTGGTAATGAAGTCTGGGATAGTATGAGATGGTATGAGAATATCGGCTATGAATTTGAGGAAATTTCTGAAGGAGTCTTTGAGCAGGTCATCGTGAATGACAAAACCACGAACAAGTATCAAGTCATCTTTGATGTGTTTCCGGATCTGCCAGAATTCCGCACCAAGGATCTATATTCGCCACATCCAACAGCTCCGGGCTGGTGGAAGTATAGAGGAAGAGCTGATGACTTGATTGTTCTCTCAAACGGGGAGAAGATAAACCCAATTCCGATGGAGAACGTGATTCGTTCAAATCCTTTAGTCAAATCTGCTCTCATCATTGGCGAATACCAGTTTAGTCCGTCTCTGCTGGTAGAGATGGCGAGTGAAATTTCTCCGGAAACTGATGCAGAACGAGTCGAGACAGTGAAAAGGATATGGCCGAGTATTGAAGAAGCAAATCGAATCGCTCCGGGTTTTGCGAAGATTTCGAAGTCTCTCATATTTTTTTCAACACCCGGAAAGCCGTTCTTACGGGCTGGAAAAGGAACAGTACAAAGGCAGATGACTGTGAAGTTATATTCCAAGGAACTTGATCAACTGTTTTTGTCACAACAAACGGATTTGCTGATTGAAGGTCTAACGTTAGACTCTTCGAGATATCCAGGAAACGTCGAGATCTTCACGAAACAGATCTATAGCCAAGTCTTGGAGATCAACGATTTGCATAGTACCAGTGATGTGTTTCACAATGGCATGGATTCCTTGAAAGTTCTGCTGGTCATCCAACGATTTCGAGCAGCTGCGAAAACAATTGGAATGTCCATAAATCTGGAGGACATTAATGCACGATTGATTTACTCAGCGCCCTCTGTTGAGAAGATGTCTGGTGCACTTCTCGGCCTTGCCAACAAAGCAAAAGCAATTGGAGAGGCTGCTTCTACTTCGCGAGAGAACAAGATGAAGGGCTTGCTTGAGAAGTACGTGTCTAGCTCACTGTCTTCCGTATATTCAGCAGGGCAGGCAAAGTCTATCCGAAATATTCTCTTGACAGGAACGACAGGTTCTTTGGGAAGCTATCTTTTGGCTGTCCTGGAATCGATGCCTAGATCTGAAGTCAGCAAAATTTACTGTCTTAATCGGTCGCCAGATTCGAAAGATAGACAGAAGAAGTCTAATCTCGCGCGCGGCCTCAACACTGCCTGGAACAATGAGCGGGTTGAGTTTCTTCGGGCTGACTTGTCACAACCAGACCTTGGACTGGAAGCAGAGAAATATGCCGAGCTTCTCAACAATACCACAGTCATTATACATGTCGCTTGGCATGTCAACTTCAATCTCTCTCTGGAGTCCTTTGAACCACAGATTCGAGGTGTTCGAAACTTACTTGAATTCAGCGCTCAGTCTACACATCAAGCGCCGCTCATATTTGTGTCAAGTGTATCGACTGTTCACAGGTGGATGGAGTCACATCCGAATGCAATGGTTCCCGAGGCACTCTTAGATGACTTTGATGCCCCAGAGAAAATTGGTTACGCAGAGTCGAAGTTTGTAAGCGAGCATCTTATCCGGAGATTTTCCACGTCCTCGGGCATCCCAAGTGTGATCTTGCGTACGGGCCAGATCGCAGGACCCTTGCAAGGAAGTGGTGTTTGGAACAAGAATGAGTGGCTTCCAAGTATCATCACAAGCTCCAAGCACCTTGGCGTTCTTCCTGAGAAACTGGGTATATTCGAAGTTGTGGACTGGATTCCTGTGGATACCCTGGCCGCGACCATCGTCGAGCTTGTGCAAAACAGCCTCCACCACAATAGCAGCGGTACGAAGGTTTACAATTTGGTAAATCCACGGCCAACAACTTGGTCTGCCCTAGCCCCGCATATCCAGAGGCTCGCCGGAATCAAGAGGATGATAGCTTTGAGAGACTGGGTAGGGCTTTTGGAGGAGAGCAGCCATGAAAAGAACGGAGCCATCGTCGAGATAAATCCAGCGTTGAAACTTCTCGACTTTATGCGTGGTTTAAGTCTGAGGGAAATGCCTTCAAGTGCAGGATCGATGTACGAGGTGAAAGCGCTCACTCGAGACAGCCAACAGGCAGCTGGACTCACCAAGGTAACCGCAGAATGGATGCAGCTGTGGATACGTCAATGGAGACTCTGATCATGCTAGGTGGGGTTGCTTTTCCTGACATGGAAGATTATTCCGCACCTGTGTTTTCTATGGTTGATTGATCTATCTTTTTCCGTATATTCTACACCTTCGTGTTGCTCATTAACATAGAGACGCACAAAGAAATGTTAAAGGAGTGCACAGTATAACACATCTGACAATACATCAATGAGACAAGACTCTCCAAAGAATAACTTGATAATTATGATGCAATTACGCAGGCGATAACATACTATTCAAGCCCCCAAACTTTCGAAGTATGCACGCAGCCATATCAAAGCAGAAATCAAACAGGTAGCGCACAGTAAGAGTTCCTAAAATTCCTCTCGCATCGCAGCAGTTGAATCCTCCAAAGAAACAAGAACAATTACCACTTGAAGACAACGCAGATTTGCTCCAGAATAAATAGGAAAGACCAACTCCCTTTCTCTGTAACACACAATTCATATCTAACTTCATCGATCAGGACTCAGCACTTCCCTTGCTCGCAGAGGCGATCATGGTGGCTATCCTCCTTCCTTATTTTTATGCCATTTCATCTTCGAGTCCAGCCATGAAGAGGAAATTCATGATAATCACTTCCAACTCCCCATCGGTTTGAGGTTCACCACTATCCTGGAAGAATTCCATCCAAGAATTAAACATGAGACGGAGCCCGTCGATGGTGAAGTATCGAACGTCTCTGAGCTGGCCGCGTCGTCTGAGTTCAGCCTCAAGGGCGGCGCGTGGACTTTCAGGATCCCAAGTCAAGAGTTGATATATTTCCGCATAAGTTGCATGAGGATCATTGGGGCTTACTCGGATCTCTTCTAATGTGACCATGGTTCGTCGAAGCCTAAGGACAAAATATTAGTATGTAGGGTAATATAGAACATCCGCGAAATGATTTGGATACAAGAAGGATATATGTCGGGGATCAATGTGTTGAAACAAGACTTTATAAAAGCTGGAAAATCGGATCTCAATAATTCTTACTGTTCAGAAAAGTCATCGACCAGTCCTTCAATCTCCTCGTGGATATCGCCATCCAACACATTATCTGTCCAATGTTCAAGGATATTCAAAGCAGCTACGCGTAATAATACGATTAGCTGCTGTGACATACTTTTACAAGCTTAACTTACCAAGAACCCACGCTTCCAATGTCCAACGATTGTGATAAGGGTTGAGATTTTCGTAATTAATAATCGCCTCATCATCCGGCGGTTTAAGGCGATTCCCTTCGGCATCGACTGCAACCATTGGAGTAGCTGGAGCAGCTATATCCACATAATCGTCTTCGTCATCCAAGAACTCGTCGCCCCCGAAGAAGACGCTCGGTTTTGAGCTGCCACTTTCTTGCCCTGACAACTTTCCGTCCGTCCGACTCTTCATCATCTTCAGATGCTGAGGAATTCTTGTTCGCTTTCTCAGATTTACTGTTCTTGCCTCGAGGCGTCTTTGCTGGAGGTCCTGGAACATCTTCTGAGTCATCCTCATCTTCTGACCCCAAAAGACTCCTGTATCGTTCTCTTCTTTGGATTCTTCTTCACTGGAGTTTTCTTAGCCGGGGTCGTCTTTACTAAGGCTTTCTTCGGCTGAGATTCTTCGCTCTTGTCAGCACCTGACTCCTCATCGTTGCCAGATGATTGAGAGTTAATCATGGGAGACTTCTTTTTTGGAGCTTTTTTGACTGAGGCATTCTTGGCTGCTTTCTTGGCTGGAGCTTTTTTAGCTGGAGCTTTGGCGACGACGGCAGATCTGTTGTACTGTCTCGTCTGCACGTAGGAGACCGCAGGACGGTCCCTAGGGGAGCGCCTCGGGTTTTCTCTCGTATATTCAGCCATGGTGGTTTTCGATACTTGGCGTGTGGTACATTCAATTGGGGTGAATGTATGGGTTGATTTCATGTGGGAAAGAGAGCATAAATGATTGTAAAGGATAAAGAAAATCGTCTTTTCCAAATCGTCTTTTCCACATCCGGCATCTTGACTACCCCGCACAACCCTACAAATCATTGACTTCAACAAAAATCACTATTGCACCATAAATCGTTTTAACACAAGATTGGGACATATTTTATTCACCATGAACCTTCTTGATGAATCTGAAAGAATGCATTCTTCGTCTGCTTCCCCGCTATGCTCAACTCTCAAAGCAAGCAAAACATACCTGTTGCGCCTCTCTTCCTTGCCTTTGTTTTGCACACCTCACATAGTGACCTGCTAGATTTCAAATACATGGGACTTGTATGTATCAACGAGCATCTGATAAAGTGGAATTACCAGAGGGGTGATGTGAATCGCTTATCTATAGTCCGCGCCTAGGTTGCCCTGCTACGGATTGCCAGTCCATTTAAGCCAATTTCATAACGTAGACTCCGTATACTCCTTTCTCTCTGCTTTCAAATGCTCAAAGATGATCATCATGGTGATCGAACTCGGTACGCTTCGCAACAAAGTCGGAAAGAAGCCGGCGTAAAACCCCTTGATCCCACTTTCCCTCCTCACATTTCGAGCGACCTGTCTCAGTCCCTCTTGATCCGAACTTCTTGAGCCTGCTAACGCGCCCACGGCAGCCACGGTATCGCTTGTTGCCACTTGATAGCGCGTCTTTACCAACTCCAGCGGATGGATGAATGCTGCCGAGACAATAGCAGCAGCTCCGGCTCCGCACGCAATTTGGGATGCTGGGCTTCTTTCCGACATACGCCGTCTGATGTTACCATACGTGGTCCACCATATGACATTGAATGGTAGATAGCTTGCAATACCCATCACATAACCTCGGTAGAATCCCCGAATGCCCTCTTTCCTTGCAATGTGCCGGAGTTGGTAGAGTAGTTTGCCTTCTTCACCAGAACGCGAAATTTGCAGCCGGGCCTTCAACACTTCCATGGGTGTGAAGAGTACACTACCAGCCAATTCTGCAATACATCCTGAGAGCTTGGAAATTGTCAGTATTCTGAGACACATATGGACTAGCGACCTCTGGAATCCAACTTACAGCGTCATTGATAGAGCCATCACCGATATGTGGAAGCAGCGCAATTTGAGCCGCCTCACGTGTCGTTAGATAGAGAGCAGTTGCTGGGGTCACCGTCAGGAGAGTCACACCAATACCGCGATAGTATGCCCTCAGCGGGATGGAGAGAAGCGGGCGGCGAGTAGAGGTCTGGTATTGAACAGCGATTGTCTGGATAACGGTCAGCCTCTGCTTGATAGGGAAGAGATTAGGAGTTGACCGACGTCCAACGGGTAGCAGAGGAACTTGGAGATGATCGAGCCAGTAGCACTTGCCCCAACGTTCCCAAGAAGACTCGTGATGTCCATTCCCTGGGGAAGGCGTAGGGAGAAGAACGAACTGAAATGAAGGAGGAAAGAAAGGGTTCATCACGTGTGAAAAGTTTTCTGATGTCTCAAGATCACGTGCTCTGGGTACTTGCTAGCCATTTCTGGAACTCGCTAAGGATGCTGCTTGGAAAAGGGAGCAGATTGATGGACTTCTAAAACTCTCTGCTTTCGCAATTCATATTTTCCACAGATATTGCAGGACCTCCACTTCCAAGCTGTCCTTGTTTCCTTCTAGATTGTATCTCTGATGTCAACAAAGCCTGAACGCCTATCATTGCCTCCCATACAGCGCCTACACGACCTTCGAACCTCGATTTCCTTTTGTATCAGGGAGAACTGGTCAGGTGATATATGGTTCTATAGCATGCTGTTATCCGGACAATGCAGGGAAACTTTGGTTTTCTCATTGTTCTTCAGCAGAACTGTGTTGATCTTTTTCCCTCTTTCCGCAAGAATGTACTTTCGCATGTCTTCTGCAACACTCCGCAGCTCGAAGTGCTCATAGAGACTCTCCTGTTGCATTTGAAAAGACGCGTTGTTGATCATCGCGGCTAAATTCAGGAGGAATAAGCCTCTTCCTACGTGGCCAAGTTGGCGCCTTAAGTCGAGGTCAATAGAGATACGTAAGGAAATACAATCATACTTCAGTGCAAGATCTTGCTTCTCTGTCCCATTTTGAAGTGCAGTCAAGAGGCACACAGAAGTAAGCTTGCGTGACTTGGCCATCTGAGATCACATTGAAGTCTATCGTTTTCTTCACTTTCGTTCTAAGTCCTGATGGTAATCTTACAATGCATGACCGCCGCTGATAGCTCCGAGACTTGCGAAGTCTCACTGCCAGCAGCAGTTTCGGAAGTATTGAACACATTCTCGAGAGTTTCAAAGGTAAGTTGAGGTCGACCATTAGCAGTAGCAGCGGCTCGATCCTCCTATATAACAGAGGTGGGTGACTCCATTGTCTATAATCTTCCTCTGCGAGATGAGGCTTCCAAATTTCTTACTGGCAAGAAATTGGGCGTTTGAATCGAAATTCTTGACGGAGTCACCTTCCTGTAGAGATAAACCAGTAAAATATTCCTTGGCTTTAGTTGGTTTCGCGCCTATATATATATTCTCTGGGTTGTAAATCGAGATGAAGGTCTCAAATTCTAGCCAAATTGGTACAATCAATGGAAGCTCATGCCAGATTGTATTGCGTAGATGGAAAACTCGAATCACGGAACGCCGTGCTTGCAACATTTTGTGCTAAAGTGCTGCATCGAAATTCGATATCTTAGTATGAGCATACCACGAGATATGCGACTTGTGCGAAATGATGGGTTGCTTGACGGCTATCTGGTGAAATTAAGCGCGCAAGGAGGCGACCTTAGGTAATTTGGCTTCCCAAGACGTCAGTCAGATTGTCCTCTTTAACTTCGCGAATAAGCTACTTAGAGAAGGTTCTTTTGACCCCTCCTAGATCTGTAGCTTTAGTAAGTTTTGAGAAAGTTTAAATCGAGCGCGGTGGCTCTGGATGAACAAAATAATCTCAGATGCGTTCACGTTCAAGACTTGAACAAGGTGTACGATGTTTCAAAATGGTGATCGCAACTTGAGGGTTGAATGTTGCGAACAATGCTGAATGAATGGGCGAGTGAGAGGAGAATAGAAGTCGAACTCCACTTCCCAGGGACTTGAAGTGATTGTTTACCGTGTTGAGAAGCGTTCTTCTCGTCATGTTTAGTTCATAAGCATGCCTTCTTACCAGGAGCACAGCTTCTCTTCCAGCCCTGATAGCAAGTGATCTCCACTTGACATGTAGTAATAATAGCTGTTACAGCACAAGACGAGGAATAGTTAGGCACGTATGGTAATGTAAGTGAATGGGAATAAACTCTTGTATCGTGTCTCGAGGCTGCCCAAACTTCGAATTTCCATTACTAGAAGAGGGTTGCAAACCAATGGCCCATTCAATTAAACACATTCAAGTACGGTATGTAGTATGAATAAGTTAAAGGGTTGTTTCGACAATTACGATGCAAAAAAGTCGCGGCGAAGACATGAGCCGATGACATGGGTAGCTGCAATTAGAAGAATCACTGCTCCTCTACCTTTCACTCTTGATACACTTCTGTTAAGCCTTACTATCCTACTGATCTAAAGTTTCTCCTATGAAAATGGCATCGGGATGGACCGCAAAAAGGGAATTGGTGCAGAAATAATACCGATGTTGAACATAAAGAGGCTTCGACAACTTCAATCGCGGACTTCTTGTCATGTCCATGATTCCTTCGGCATGCTTATTGAGAGTGGCGATGTAGTAAGTATTTCTCCTGTGTTCAGACTACAAACTACAAAGCACAATTAGTCTTGAGTTAAGCTTAACTTTAAGTTAACGAAGTCTTCACCGATGTTGAGCAAATGTTCGGACGAGACCGCTGTTCCAGGAGCCACTTTCCTTATGTAGCACATTGGCATCTTGATGGCGACTGCTTCGAATCATGCTTTGAGCAGAGGTATAGTATACCCAAAAGAAGGGACATTTGAGGACCATTGACACCCACTCCATGGTTCATTATGACTCGGATCTTTGTATTTGGGTTTCTCCACCTATTTAGTTAGTTAATGTGGCAGCGAAGTCTCTAATTATCTTGATCAGCTTGTGACTCTCGTTAGAGTAAATAGATTCAAGCAGAAACTTCCGGAAATATTCCACGCAAATTAATATTCTTACGATGGAGGCCATCACAGATCTAGGCTTTACTATTCTTAAAGCCCCATCCAGGAGCGGTCTCAGATGATCGAGGCGAAGGACGAATCTTTCCCAAGGCCGAAAACAGGGAAGATTTTCGTGTGTTGGCAACATGATCATTCTGAAATTACGCTCGAATATCTTCATGATGCTGAATTGGGACCGAATCGAGAATTTGAAAACAATGCTATATTCGCCTCTTCTAAACTTTCAGCATTTCCACTCCTGTCCGCAGGCTAATAAGCAATCGGGATATGACGGGAATAGGGGTGAAGACTCCGACGGTAGCGATTAATGATCAGACCACAGGGTGTTCGCGTTCCCTCTCGGTTTATGAAGCACAACATGAATTCATCGGGGAATGCGAAGCAGTTGCAGTTGTGTGGGAAGAGATTGAAGTCATCAAATACCCAAAGATTCTATGATTGAGAATCGTTTTGCGTATCGACTGTGCAAGGCTAAATAATGGCCAATGTGGTCGAGGCGTCTGTCAGCCGTCATTCATCGGCCGCGTCTTACACTTCTACTACGTCAAATATCTTATGTGACTTTTCACGAATTCTCACCCCTCCCAAGAATCACTCCCAAACCAACTCAAACTTTCAACAATGCCTTGCCCTTTCTGCATGATTGCTGGAGCGATCCCGCCAGCAACTGAACCCAAGGTTCTGACAACCCCGCTGGGTTCCGCCTATCCGGTCCTGTCAACGCCGACGGTGGTTGCATTCCTCGATATTGCCCCGGTGACACCAGGGCATATTCTTCTCTGCCCAAGAAGACATTGTGAGAAAGCGACGGATATGACAGTTACAGAGTCTGCTGCTTTGGGGGTCTGGCTGCCAATTCTCACTCGAGCGGTTTTGAAGGTGCTGGGAGCTACCACGGAGGATGCAAGCTGGAACATCATCCAGGCAAATGGCAAGTTCCTTGAACAGAATTATTTGCAGAATATTGACTCCTGTACAGGATCAGAGGCAGGACAGACAGTTCCACACTCTCATCTCCACATCATACCTCGCCTCGGAGGTTCACGTGATGCAACGGATATCACGGATGCGGAGAGAAAGAATCTTGCTCTCGGAGAAGGACCAAGAATCAAGCTTGATCATGAAGAGGGAAATAAACTTTGCAGAGGCGTCCAGGTTGCATTGCGGCATGAAATTAGAACGCTCCAGATTGGGAGGGATTTGGGTGGCTCTGATGAGGAGTTATTCGTGAACTTGCATGGGAGTGGATTGAAGCTGTAATTAGGGTTGGAGGAAGCCACCAAGTTTTCAACCTCTTTGGCTCTGTTTGTGTTGCAGCAAAGAAAATTCGTTTGAGTGAGAATTCGTCCAAGGTGGTTGAAGTGAAGTCAGGAAGCCTGGGAAGGTGCTCAGGTAGGACCTTATTGAACGCACACCCGAGGTATGAGGAGAAGTGCATCAACGTAGTTGCGGAGAGAAGTAGTGTTGGAATGGGTTCGGATTGGTTTGAAGTGAATGTTTAGACCATCATTTCTCGCTTGACGAAGAGGGAAGGAACACAGGGAGCACTGGTGCAGAAAGAGTCCAAAGTTGGACTAGCCTCAACTATAAGCCTCCCCCCTTGGAATTCTCACAGCGGAAGATCTTTTATTTATTTATTTATATCTCTTCGTTAGTTCACTGTGGCGGCATCCGTCGCCAAACCCTCGCAGCCCTAATCGTCAAACATGTACTAAGAGATTGATTTTGGTGTACGAGACAGTTCAGACACATTGGAATAGGTGATTAACATCGGGGCATGCATCTGCTATTTAGCAACGAGGATCACTACCGAGTGCCCCAAAAGAGTAAGCTATTCTTGAACTTAGCTTGACCCTTTGGAGCATTCCTCGTCATCAGCTTGACCACCATCGCTCGTCCCACCTACAAAGTCTCAAGTCGTGAGAGGACTGTTGAGCAGAGGCATGAGTACCAGTAGGAGTCTTCCAACTCCAGTCATACTTCTAAAAGTCGAAGTGTTAATCGTCATAAGGAATCTCATATGTACTTAATGAAAAGTATTCGCTGTGGCATCGGGCCGAAAACCTCAAAGGACGTCAATCATCATATTAATAACGTCCACAGCAACGAGAATTCTTCTGTATTCTCCAAAATTCAGGAATATCCTAGGAATGAATATTCAAGAAGGTATGCGAAGAACAGGCATGCATGCAGTAAGATTTTGGTTCTGAGTATTGAGGCTGTGATAGAAGTAAATTTAACGTGCCTTCGGTGTTGGACTGCTTTGAACATTTGCCCTTGTATCTTGTGAACTGCCATTTATAACCAATTCTCATTCTACTTAGGGAGATTTGCCTGTAGACGATTTAGTAGCTAGCAATTGGCTCACTAATTGAAAGTCAAGGTGTCTTCGATTGTTCTCTCTTGGAGCTTTCCCTCGCCTGTCTCAAACAGTAACCACAGCCTTTGGCTACTCATAACCCTCCATCTTGAGATAGACCAAAACATTTTGTTCGCTCTTCAGATTATTCCAGTGTTAATAAAAAGATACTCTCGATCGAAAATTTTCCTTCCGATTAGGAAAAACTTTCCCTCACTCAACCCGGGCGTAGAATCCTTCAACCCCGAAACATTTTGCACAGCCTACAACCATCTCGGATTCAACCCTGCTGCCTAGAGCCTGATCAAAGATAAGCTTTATATTATGAGCGATATTTACAAACTGTCTCAACCTGTGCCGAGCACTTACAGCATCGTCGTCAGCATCTCTCAGCCTCGTTTCACTTCACATCCACGATGTCAGCAACAAATCTTGCACCTCTCAAGTTGGTGGTCACAAACAACTCCAGTAACGGAGAAAGCTCCTCTGCCAGAAAAGACTCCAAGAGCAGCAGTGGCAGTGACTTCCAGCTCTCTGAAGTAAGGAGTAATCTGCGCGCTCGCCAACGAATTGGGTCATGGCGTCCTCCACATGCGAATCTTCACATGGAAGAAGATCCCCACGATTTTTATCTTGGAGACATCTACGCCAGAATTAGCAGACCGTTTGATTGTTTCTTGAGTACGCAAGCTGAAAGAGAGTAAGTGAAGTTCTAAGACAATTGGATGGTGAAATAATCCTGACATTGCTGATCAGTTGCAGAGAAGAGATCGGTCGGTACCATGAGCGTATTCGAGAGATTTCAAAGGGATGGCATCACTTAAGATACCTGGCGGATTTCATGACTGTGTCCACTGTCCCTTTAAGATGCCGGACATTGACCCCCGAAGATCGTCACGAGAGGTTGAATCGTGTAAACATCTCTGTCATTGAATATGGGGATGAGCTGAGTTCGCAAGATCTGAGAACTCCAGATGGTTTGAATGAGTTTCTCGACAATTTGAGCCACGAAAGAGCTGCTCCGAAGCATCGTTTGCTTGTGGTACAAGATCTGTCTACTCGCATGATTGAGAAACTCGGCTCAGCTTTCGACATCGAACCTGGCTTCTTCAGAAGTCACATCGGCGACTACGTCTGGCTGAATACCAGAGATCCCCAAGCTGAGTTACCAGATCTTAAATCTTTCTCCGTGAAGTCAAATTACTTCAGCGCCCAATATGTGTCCCCGAGGTATTTCGAGAACAGAGATCAGTTGAACGCAGCGAAAGCCCAAGCTGAGTCTTTCAATATTTTGAGGAGAGTTGATCATGATGGGAGATTCAAGGACTGGAGTGACATGCCTGGAAGTGATGTGGGACTGGTGAGGAATAAAGTCTCCCTATGGGTGAGGCCGAACAAAGGCGCCGAACAAGGATGGCTTGGTAAAGAATTCCTCAACTTTTTTCAAGTGAAATATTGATCATACCACAGGGGTCTTGCTCGTCGATCCAACAATCGACCATGGCTTTCCACTCTGGTCCGGGTACGGAAATTTCCATCCACCACCTAGCCTTAACACTGCGTTAGAAAGGGTCACATTCCCAACATATGGCAACTCAGTGCAGGAGTTCTTGTTCTGGACATTGAACCGGGCAAACACGCAACCAAATACACCACCACCATCTCCAGATGTTCTCCCGTCCGCATTTTTCACCATGATCGGTGCACAATGGATTCTCATGTGCGAGTACATCAACACACGTCTTGGCCAGGTTGAGTGGGAAACCGAGCTCGGTCTTTCGCACCTCTACGCACAAGATTTCGATCATACACTGAAGACGTTGCTCATGTGGAGGCGACGACTGCCTATCTACCACTCATTCGTTGAGCGTTTGATTTCACGGCTCTCAGTCCGCTATGAGTCCACAGACTCTTCTCCAACTTCTGAAACCTGGAAGGATATTCTCACAAACTTCGCAGATATCCTTCACAGGCTCGAAGGATATCATTGTAGGGCTGACAAAATCATGGCCGTATCAATGGCCGTGACAGCTCGTGAGGAGAGCAAGAAAGCAACGCAAGAGTCTCATGCTATTACGAGAGTGAGCTACTTGGCCTTTGTATTTGTTCCCTTGAACTTTTGGGCTGCCTTCTTCAGTATGAGTGGTGAATTTCCTGTGCGAACATACTGGATCTATGGAGCCATTGCTGTGCCTATCACAGTTTGTGTTTTGGGCTTGCTGGTATTTGCCAGTAGCATGGGAAGATGGTGGAGGACTATAAAGGAAGAAAAGGGTAAGATGTGGGAACGAAAAGAGAGAGTGTTCAGAGGCGGAGTATGATGAAAGATTGAAGCAGATGAAACACACTTGTGATTTAATGCATTGGGAGTTGGCTTTGGGTAATCTCGCTCCATTTCATTGGTATAGTGAGAAAAATATACACACGTTACGGTAGGTGTTATCAATAGAGATGTGTCAACCTCAAAGTTGAGTCAACAGCCTCTCCCTGACCGATGGGAGAGAAAACACCAGACTTACAGTACAACAACTATTTTGAGGAGACCGCGAGTGTTTCAGTATCGTGCAAAATGCCCAGTTCTAGGCTTGATAAACGAACCTTCGTCTTGTGGTTCGAACATGTTGCTTCTTGCCATCTGTGAGTTAAGAAAACGCCTGAACTCATCTCATTTGCGAGTGCAACTGACGTGAGTCCAACACGTTCAAATTGCTATTTCAGTCACGGAATGAAAGCAGTGGCTGAAGGTCATTACATCTTGAAACTCAGCTCTGAGCAGCTCTATTTGAGATCATAACTCCTAGCTCTTTACCAGGAGACTGCAGAGTTAGGCTACGACGCTACTGCGAGCTGCGCAAACAATTCTCGATGCTTCGTAGTTACACAAATTGCAGCCAGCAGTCTCGATTGAAAGGTCTTGACCTGTCGGTCCGACCGTCTTACACCTCCGGCGTTCCGGTAAGGCAGAGGGTATTATGTCAGAAAGAGCGCGTCATCCGGATCCATGGCTCATCCGCGTGCTCTCCATATCCCGCCCGAGATGTATGTATGCTTAGTCGATTGGGGGCCATGACTTGAGTGCCCAAGACGAATGTTCGCCCAACAGCACTTGAGGTGAAGCTATTTCCAGAGAGTGGATAAGATTCGGATGCCTGAAAAGTGTTTCTTGAGGATTGGCTCGTGACCTCCACTATTGGGCTTTCGCTCAACGGATGACCCTTGGAGAACTCCGCAGCAATGAATGATCGGACGTCTCCTGCACCCTTTGATTGACACTAAGGGCAATCACACGGCTATCATACCAGACACTCCCACATGTCTGCCTTCTGCAAGTCTGCTAAAAGAGGTGCATGTGCTACCCAAATTGTCACTGTGGACCAATGAGATATTTTTCCAGCGCACCCACACCCAACAACCAGTAGAATGTGTACATCATACACCAATTTTTTTTCTGAGGCGTTTTGTCTGCCACTAACCAGATGACAAATGATAAGAGCAAAGAATGAATTTGTGTTAATGATGCAATGAGTGCCAAAATATTTGGAGAGACACTTTAGTTCAAAGTTAGAAGATTATAAGTAAAATCTACCCCGCCAGTTTGACTGTGCACGGGGCGCACCTTACGCTCCGAGCGCAACAACCATACGTGGGGTTGAGGGGTTCAGCATTATGTGGTAGCCATGCGATGAACAAGGCTGTCGGGCGGGGGCTACCTTAAATAAAACAATAACAGTTGATAAGACCAAAGATACCAGAAATCGACGGCCAAACTTTCGTTCGAAAGGGCTGCATATGCGCCGTACGCCATAAAAAGGAAAAAAGCGAAATCATGAGTGGCCGGACAACGTGCCTTTGCAAGGACCTAGCGTTTGCCTTTATTGCCTCGTGAATATTATTGATCAGCCAAGACTGCATGTAGTACAACTCATACGTGCAGTAAGCCACCGTAGGATTGTACTGTGCCGTACCTGCAGAGGTAGAATCCGTGTCAGCTCTACACCATCTCTACTTACCCCACGCACGTAGCTATGTCCACACAACCTTCATGCAAGTTGTGGGGAAGATTTACACATCATCGACAAAGCTTTCTGTTCAAGCCTAACCGGGCGATTAGTGTGCTGTGCCGTCTGTATTCGACGCCCATTTTCTCAGCCTTATGACATCGTTGTGTTCCTCAGGTCATCGGGCAACGAAGGGCAACTCGAAGGCCGTGATGAGTTGAGGACCCGAATTCAACAGATTGCAGATGCCGGCGTTCAATAGCCTTTCTGCCTTGATCTGATCTTCAAAACAGGCATTCCGGAGAAATGCATCTTTTCGAAACGCAATGAAAGCTTCATTTGAGAGAATTATCTATTCAATTACTATATGCCAAGGCTGTGGAAACTTGCAGCCTCGCTGCCACTTGCCGCCCGATTTCATTCGGCTTTGAACCAGTTCTAGGAAGATCATGCCAAGACTCTCACACGCCATGACTCTCAGTGGACTTTAGTTGGTCACAGTAATATGCTTAAATGTAGCTGCCTCGTCTTTAGAAGGTGTAAAGTGTGGACTGTCAATTAGGACAGAAGGTAGATGTGGCGTTTTTACCGCAGCAAATGCGGGCAAGAAGCGCTTTGATATCAGAGCCTCACTGAACCAACTTTCTTTGTGTTTCGGCTACATCCTTCCGAAATTGTCTCACTGGTCCTTTTAGATTCTTACTGGGACGTACGGTCCGAGAGCTTAGCAAAAACGCTTCTTGACTCAGGGGTGAGGCTCGTGCTTCGGGTCTTATCGATGAGTAAAGTCGGTATGACTCGAAATGTTCGGTTGAAGCTGGAAGTCTATGGCTTTCACTTTGTGGGCAACTAGAATTGCCGAATATGGCAAGTCTAATGTGATTGATCATGTTTGAGCCAGAGTTTGCAATTACCGGGAAGACAAAGTTTGTGGAGCCATGCGAGGTCGGACAGAAAAAGGGGTAGCGAGAAATGGTTCAAGAGAGAAGCGGTGAGTGACGAAGCAACTGGGCGCGGTCAAGTCTCCTTTTGGATGAGCTCAAGCAAAAAAATTCGATGACAAAATCCGTGAACGAGGCACATAGCTATTTTACATTTTGGATGATTCTTGACTCGTTAGAGCGTTTCGCACCAGCAACGTGAAGGATATTGAAGCTGGCTCTCATGGAGGGCTGCCGATGTTTATACACACTAATCACCCTGTGATGCAGAATAATCTGCCACGATGATCCTTGAACGCTGAGTCCGCACCGGATAATCAATCATCTTCGAACATGTCGTCTGCGTCTGCCGACAACATCCGCAAGCTGAGTGCTTGGGACCAAGTACGGCTTCACTTTCTTCCTTATATGAGTTCGCTGCTCGAATGCGTATGCGAGACCAATAAGAGTCTCTTCAGACCATTTGGCGCCCATGAAGGAAAGACCAAACCTATATGTTGTTAGAATACCGTGAATGCATGCCGAATTGACGAAAAAGAGAAAAAAACCCAAGGAATTGAGAAAGAATGCGATGACTAACGGGATGTTTGGCCCAATGCCCACAAGTCCTCTTCGTGACTCAACTACTGTAGTGTTGCTTGGGTAGAATCCCATTGGGACTGTAACAATGGGAAGTCCCGCTCTTGCTGGTAGACCAGAAGAGAAATCGGTAGGAAGTATCAAAGCATCCAGATTGTACGCTTTTAATGCTCCCAAGACCCCACCTTCTCCGCCAAGGTATAACGAATATTGGTAAGCTTTCCAGAATCTTGAATCTGAATTATTATATCCAAGGGATAGAGCTTGATCCCAGACCCCTGTATCGCGGTTTGGATACTCCTCGAGAGTAGTATGATGGGTGAAATTGGCTTCATCTGAGAGGGATTTGATGTTATTTGGATTGGACGTTAATTGGGAAAGATAACCGGCAAGATTGGACACGAAATCAGCATCAAGCACGATTGTACCATTTCCAGTTGTTGCATCGTCATCTGCGACGTTTTGCTGCCACGCAGAGAAGTTGGCGTTGTCGATAATGATTGCACCAGCATTTTTCATGACTTGGATCGCAGTATCAAAGGCGTCAAAAAGAGGCCGGTTGGGAGGGCTTTGCGTAAAGCCATTTCTAGGAATTCCTATTCTTGCTCCTCGGAGACTCGAAAAGTTTAGGGCATGCGTGTAATCAGGTGGAGTATCCCAAGGCTGCGCGGAAGTGTAGTTGTCCTTCTCATCTTTGCCCGCTATAATTGAAAGAATGTATGCTGCATCGGAGACACTGCGAGCCATGGGACCTGAGATCTGATTAGGGAACATCGTTCAAAGTGATTGCAAGGCTAGGGAAAAGGCAGTCTTACCGACGGTATCTTGGTGTTCGGAAATTGGAATCACCAAAGAGCGTGAGGTTAACCCAACCGTTGGCTTGATACCGACGAGGTTGTTCATGCTCGATGGACTCACAATACTTCCATCTGTTTCTGTTCCAAGTGATGCAAATGCCAACCCGATCGAAGTACCAACACCACTTCCTGACGAACTCCCACTTGGATCCATATTTGGAAAATATGCCCCTGTGACTTGTCCACCGTATGCCGACCACCCGTTTGAGCTGTTAAATGACCTGAAATTAGCCCATTGTGAGAGATTGGACTTTCCGAGAAGGACGACACCGGCTTCACGCAACTTGGCAGCGACGGTGGCATCACGTGGAACCTTTGCCCCAAGCAGGGAGTAGGAACCAGCAGTGTTGTTCATTTGATCATTCGTGGCAATATTGTTCTTTATAAGCATGGGAATTCCATGTAGTGCACTGCGAATTATGCCCTTGGCCCTCTCCGCGTCGAGAGCTGCGGCAATGGATAATGCATCTGGGTTGACCTCGGTGACTGCATGGAGAATGGAGTTTGTCTCTTCAATGCGAAGAAGATATGCTTTCGTCAAGTCCATACTTGTCCAGGCCCCGCTTTCGAGACCAGCGATCAGTTCCTCTGCCCCAACTTCAAGCAAATTTGGGTAGCATGTTGCACCTTCGTAGAAGGCATCCTGGGCTACCGATAGACCAAGCGTGCTGAGGGAGATTAGCACGAGTAAAACCACCGTTTTGAGTACCATATTAAGCCAATTGCTCAAGAGGGCTCTAGTATTTGATGTGACTCTGGAAGTTGATTTTCTCGAATGTTCTGCGGGCTGAGATTGATGTTTCGCGTCTGAACCAGGACCTAAGAACGGTGACTCCGGCGGCTCTATGAAGGGGCCCCTTTTTCTTTTGAGTAGCTGCATTAACCAGTCTGGCTTGACTATAATGACCATGGCCATCACTAGCATGACAAGAGCCAGAAGGCAAATCCGTTCAGCGCTGATAAGACTTCCCCATGCTGACAACCACGATGACGACATCTGAAGCTGTGAAAGCCAATTGAACAATAATCAAGACATATCAATAATTTTGATAAGGAACGCGTGCAAACGAAACAAGCTATGGTCGGATTTAGCCGTGATATGGATTGCAGATAAGAGATAGATATAGAGAAGAGCTAGGATTGAGAGAGACATTCCTCGCAGATCATGACCGCCGAGGGCGGAGAGAGGTCAATGCGCCAGGTAGTTTTTGGCAGGTGCTGTTCTTCTAAAGTCTTTATTAGCTGACAGCATCAGCAATCAAAAGTGGGATAGCTTCATTGATGAGCAGTTGATTTGATAAAAATAAATCTAGAACTGAGTAATGAATTCCAAGGGGCAAAGGCAAGCAGAACCTAGAAAAAACTACACGTGATGCGATCCGTACAGTTTACTTACTAAGCACTTTATTGACGACCACCAGGACCACCACCTGTTGCGACCAACAGGGGCCACCACACCAGGATTTCCCTTCGAGTACCTTCTTCCCTTTAAATGTGCACACCAAGCTTCACCAGAATCGCCTTTCGCCGCATAACGCATCATCTTATTTGAGACAATTATCTTATTGAGTTCTCGCTTCCACTATACCGTATTAATTGGTTAACCAGATAATATCTAAACCAGAAAAGCGCAGGTTTTTGACAATTTAGACCGTATCTTATCTAAGAGTAGCATCTTATTGATACCTGAGATCAACTACTATGGGGCTGTTTTTAGGGGTCTTTTCAGGGCATTTAAGACATTTAGGACCTAAGATAATATCTTATACGCGGAACACGCTTCGATTTGAACCTTACCTTATCAAGGCGTAGTATCTTATAACTGTTATTATCTGGTTAACCAATTAACACAGTGCATTAAATCTATAAAGGGAGAGAACTAACGCGCGGCATCCTAGTCAAGAGTTTCCAACACTCTCGCTGTAGAGACTTCTTGCTCTCAGGCCGAACCTCCTTTTCTTCTATTATTTAACTCCAGATTTTTATTGAGCTGATAATTTGCAAGTGTCTCGACACTTTTACTATGCAAGGTTAGAAAGAAAGGACGAGATCAAGTTCTCATTGCTTATAAGGCGGCTTGAGTTTTTACTTAGAATTGGTCTGAAAATCAACGTATTCACTTATGAAGTCTCAATTAGCCCAAGGATTCAATAGCTTGAAGCTCCTCAATTACATCGCCTTAAAGTGATAATGGATAAAGGACGAGGTTCTTGTCTGGTTTGGGATCAAAGCTTGCATTGTCGATGAATTCCGATTGGTCCTGGGAGAGCAGTCCGGTCTTCAATACGCTGGAGGTGTCTGTACAATTTTGTTCTGCTTTTGCACTCGGCTTTTGCCATCAGGTTTCGCTGCGCTGCATCGTAGTGTCACAGCATAGAAGAGACTCCGGTGCGAGATACGTTCTCCATGCAGTCCCAAAACGCAGATTTGCCGAACCGTTGTGTGACCAATCTGAATGGCTCAAAGCTCTGTCTCAAAATGAAGGTATTTGAGAACTTTGATGTTATTACAACCATTCTTTTACAAGACTAGATTATAAGCTGCTTCCAGTGTGAAAAGCATTCTTTGCAAGGGCAGAATTATCTCATCTTCACACCACGCTTTACACTTTCGGCGTCAAGGTGTATGTATTCTTAGCCTTGTGGTTTAAGTGACTATCTGTTATTTCTTTCCTTTTCTGATGGGAATCTTAACTATACAGTTGCCGCACGTCTACCACATACAATCCGGCTATCAGCGTTGTGCGGTGGTCACGGGCCCGAACAACTGGGTCAAAAGCCTCAAGTCACACAGCACACAGGTGTGGCCATCTTTGAGGCTAGAAAACTCCCCGAAATGCCGGTGACAATTATTGTGAGGCTCACATGCGAGGTTGATCAATGTTTTCAATCTCAGTTTCGATCCAGTCGGCAGATGACTTTCTCTGCAGCCTCATTCTAGCCAATCCAGTGATTCCAGTGTAGATTGGGGAAGTACAAGCCCATGCTGTAGCACATAATTAGGGCACACATGGGAACTCTAAGATGACAACGTGAGATCTTGCCCATCTTCGCGGTCTGGGCTTCTAGGAACTCGGAAGCGGGTGTCTTGCCCGGGCTGCTCTAGGGACTATACATAGTATGACCATAGGAACCCAGGCGGTAGGTAGCCTATGCGAAGTGCCGTGATATGATACGGAGATAGCTCCGGTATGTCGATATTTACGGTTCCACAACCTTTGCACCAAAGCCTAGGAGTCAATCGCACGAAGGCTTGCAGTCGAACTCGGGTTGCGGCACGTTTCAGCCTTATCAGCATCTAACGCTTCAGTTCCAGCTTCAACTCAACCATTTAAGAACGTGGGGTTTCAACTATTTTACCCCTGTAAAGTGCCAAGCAATGCCAGCAAGTGCTATAATCACTTCCATCAGTTGTCAGGTTGCAAAAGTCTCGATGAAATAGAACCTTGGCCGATACTAAGCGCGTGTATCCAGAGCACCAATTCATCCACCCGAATCTCCCACAAGGGTTGTCAAGGGACTATGTCACGGAGCCTTTGCACTGTGTTACCGTCCTTTCTAAGACGGTGATTTGGTTTGGGCGCCAAGGCAGGGCGAAACGTTATTAGGTCAGGCATCGACACATAATTGTGGCTACGATGCATTTCGGTATTATGCTATTTCGTACGACGGACTGGCTTTTAACCAGCTACTACGCAGGCACTTGCAGGTGCTTGCAGCTATGGGATTCGCCGTCTCCGTCTCCGAGTGGACACGAAACCATCACACTTCGACCTCGTAGCGTCTTTATCCTTAGCTTGTAGCACTCCTTGCAACCACATTCTAGGGGACTGCCTCATAATGGCTCTGAGAAAGCCTTATGTGTCTTGCAAGTTGTCCTGAAGCCTTGAGCACAGCATAAGTCTTTTAGACTAGATGATGCTTAGCACATGTGATCTGGCTTGGTCGTCAAGCTTCACGTGTTCGTCTCCCGTTCTAGAACTTCAAACTGGAACAAACCATCCGATGTACAGGACAATGTTGTCCACATCAGACAGCTTGTTGCGTACTTTGTTGTAGGACAGCTTCCATCTTGCAAAGCCCGACTCCTTCCACGTGCCATACATCTGCAGGTACTGGAAAAGAATGCCTTATACTGCCCACTAACCCTGAGGCTTGAACATAGATGCATCATGCAAGTCATGTAAAGCTTGTTTCCGGGCGAATGGTTTCCCGCCTTAATCCAGCCCTCAAACGTCAGCCCTCCATTGCGGTGAGCTCCCTCCCGCTACCTCCCGCTCCTGCTATCCCTGACTATTTCGAAAAGACTGACTGGACTAGCTGTACCGTTTCACCGTCACCGTCTCACGACCCACACTCCATCGAAGAAAGCCTCACGATTTGGAACACATTTCCACATTTCCTCACCGACACTTTAGAGATTCGGTGAGGCAGCCAAACACCGCCAAAACCTTCCCCTCACGAGACCTTCACCTGCCGTTGAGCTTCCACAGCGTCTCATCGCCCATGCCAGTGTCGAAGTCTTCGTACTCGGTCACAGACTCGAGCCATCGACTCAACCACAACTGACGCTCGAAGGAAGGGATAGGTCAACAGACTTCGATAAGCAGGCAACAGCAACAGTCTTTGCTTGTGCAGCTGAGCTTCGTCCCCCCACGGCATAAACTCGAGACGGCAGCACCTCGAGCAGCAGTGAGGCGGCGACGCTATCCTCGAATCAATTCTTGATGCATAGAGACCCATCCAAGACTCATTCAGCCACACTTGGTGTCATCCAACGACTTGGCACGGGAAAGATCCATCTCGATGAATCCTGACGGTAGGGATGAAAGCTTCGTCTCGATTGGGCAGGACGGGAGGCGAGACAGAGAGATCAACCATCCACCGTTGGATGGGGCGAGCCTCACCCCGGCTAGGTGTGAGTGGTTCTCATTAGGAAGTTGATCCCTTCACTTGCTACCGAAACTCCCCTTTTAGCTAAGAGCAGGGATTCGTCCACCGATCTGCCATTCGGGAAGGGCGGCAGGAAGTCGGGGTTCGAAAGGGTCAACAGCTTTGACTCATTCCATGATCACCGTTGTAAAAGCGGAGCTCGGCATTAGAGATATCTGATGCATATGAAATTTGCAAGCTCGTGACGGCTTGCCATGTGATACAATTGCCACAGAAAGATTACTGAACGGAATCGTACCCTGACAAATGGAGAATCAACGCAAGAGACAGATGTTATTGAGGACGCAACAGCATTGCAACCTGGGAGGCAAAAGTCTACTTCGCCATCGTGGAGTGTGAAGTCTTCCTAACAAGGAAAAGGGGCGATCCCATCGCGTCTCGCTTGGGCGGGGTTTGCCCCCACAACGCCACAAACGCCACAGCGCCCAGGTACAAAGGTCCCAATCTAATTTGTCTTGCACGCATCTTCTGACGGACTTCTAGAACAAAGCCTAAAATGAGATCATGGAGATGAGGAGTCTTTGAGGCTTTGCGTCTTCTTGCATGAAAGAACGCGAGTCTCCAGCTGATCTCCACAGTCGTCGTATGCCCATATCAATGTCCACTTTGGGTTGTGCTCAGCCTCGCTGGCGTTTCGCCACTGCTCGCTTGGCAGTCACGCCAAAAAAAAAATTTCTAACATGCGACTTGTACTTGCCGTTAAGTGCAAAATGTTCCTCTTAGAAGACAGTGATGTGTGAAATGTAAAAAGGCTTGCTGACTGGAAGGAGAAGAAGAAAAAAACAACTCGGCGCAACATCGGAAGCGAAACAGGGCCGAGTGACCGAACCCCTGAGTGGGTGGTTTCGGTTATCCACCTTGAGCACTTGATGCCCTGAGGCTGTTTTGACTTTACCGTGGTTTGAGCCGCTCACCCGGAAAATCGCAATGAAATGGCTCAAATACTTGCAATGAATCGGGTCGGGGCAGAGGATAGTTGTGAGGCAACTGAACTAATGTGCAAAGATTTTACGATGGCGCGAAGATGGAGGGTGAGGAGGGATCCCGTGATACCGGATCTCGCCTGGAGAATGATCAGGAGAATGATCAGGAGAGGAGTTGCTGGGAAAGCTGCAAGGCTATCAGATTGATACTTCTACAGTAAATATGAGATTGGAGCTGCAGTGACCCGTCGGGCATCACGGCATCTAACTACCTTTAACTTGCCGACATTGAATAACGGGAAGAGAGTTTGACAATCCTGCACGTATGAGTAAGAAGGGTGGTGGTCAGACGTTCAATGCGACGAAGAAGGGAACGGGATTGGTTTAGGGCTCTGTCAGCGTCAGCTTCATCCGAGTACTGTAAAAAGAGACTCTCCATACTTCCGGACCTTTTACCATTTTGGGCGAGTAGGCGTGAGAATGACTTGCATACTGTACAGTATTTTGATTCGGCTTTCTGCAGCCTTGCGAATGCAAGGCACCAACGGTAGACTTGCATTTGCAAACACTCGGTGAAGATATCAGATCTTTCAGAGCGGGGTTGTGATAACTGGTTACCTTCACATTCCTTTCCGTGGATTTTGCTGTAATGATCCATACAAACAAAAACGCAATCCCATTTCGCCTTGCGAATGGTGACTGGACATCTGCTGGCACCACTGAATGAGAAAAACTGTGCGGGTGACTCTCTGGTTGTTGAGGCCTGGGCAGGTCATCGCAGCCCAACGCAGGAAAGCCATCTTGAGTTGTCCCAATTGAGAATCTTTCTGGAAGTCTCAGGAAATGCGCCACTGGGCCATAGAGTGGCTTGGCAGCAATTTCAGGGGCACAGACTGGTAGACAGAACTGATATTGACGAGGATTGAGAACACCTCGGCTTAGAATCAACCTTGAAACGTGGCATTACCACAATGTTACACGTACCATAATAATAATGCTTCAAAGGAAGAGTATCAGCGTGCTTTTACTACCAATTCTCTGGTCCTTCTCTACCAGCAGCATAATCTCAGGGTCGGAAACTTTCCGGGTCATCCCTAAATCCCGCTGTACGTTTGGTTCGCTGGCAAAAAAAGCAGTAGACTACGAAACATTGAACTAGTGCTCTTGACACTCTCAAAACTGTCCAATAGCGGCAAATACTCGGCCACTGAAATGAAGTCGCGGACGTTGACTCACAGATTTGCTCGCCAATCGGTCCCGCAGCAGTGAAAATCAGGGATTGGAGAGCAATTCATCCTGGCAATCGCCCTGCTGGAGATTGCTGTCACCTGAACGGGAGCCTGGGTCGAGAGAGCAACTCTACGCCGTAGCGCCGTCGACCGCCTCACCTATATAGCTTCATCACCCAATTGTCCTCGCCGATGAAAGAGGGGGTGGGTGTTTCTACCCAGGAGATCCATGCGTGCACAGGGTTTCGGGGCGCGATGCCGTGTCCGCAAGCGAAATGTCCTCGTCCACAGGTCCCCCGCCCAGTGTTGTCTGGTGCATTTGCAGCTCTGGTCGAATCATAAGGTGGAGGATCCAATGGTAAGACCGTCAAAGATTACGTGGGCCCCATGAAGATGATGGCCTCAGTTGGCTAGTTGCGCTTGTACCTTAGGGTATCTTTGTAAATGGCATGGACCAGGACGGCGCATCGCTGACAACTTGACAAGGCATCCGGTGGGAGCCTTGAGAATAGCACACTGATGGTGCAGAGAGATCAGGGAGGGAAACTCGTGCCCCGTGAAAGTTCGCATCGTACTCGTACTTTGTAAAGTGGTCATTTGGCCTCCGGGAGGTGTACAAAATTGGCAGGCAGGTATGATTGCATGAAACCAATGACACCCAGGGAAATATTCGTTGATTTCTTCGATCTTCAACTGAAAACAACATTAGAGCTTCGCTGAATTCCGTGAAAGATTCCAGTCCAGTGGTGATTCATGACTGTCCTTGAAAAGGTCGGAGGATTCTGGCTTGAGGCTGGGTGACCGTGATGACAATGCAGGCGGTGCCAAATCCCGAGAGTCGACATCAAATCTCTGCAACCATTGCTATCGTCTCCCTCTCAACGAAACAATGCTTGCCTTTGTGCTTGACAGCCTTGCTATATCTGGCGTCGGCCGGTCGCTTGGTAAAGGGGACCCAATTAGCTTTCTTAAACATATTTGGCAAGGCTGTCTCAGGGCAGCTGGGTCGGAGAATGCTGACCAGCTGAGAAGACCTCTCTAGAACGCCAACAGCATAACCAATCCTTTTCCTGGAGTTCGCTCGCTCGTACTCGAGCGAGTCATTGTCTTTTGCTATTGAATTCGGGTGGCTTACAACATCATCTGAGATAATGAGGAGGATGCTGAAGTGACCTCAGCTTGTGAGGGGTGTAAACTGAGGGGTCTTGTTCGGCGAGCACGAGGCTAGCTTGGCAGGATACGGGTAGGGCGTGTGAGAACATTGTGCGGACTTCTAGCAAAGCCATCCGCTCTTTATGATGGTTTGCGGAGTCCTGGCGATCCGCAGGGTCTGGACATGAGAGCCATGAGGCTCAGCTGGTTTAACGCTTTACGGGAGTTAGTACTATGCAATCTACTTTTGCAGTGGAGTCGGGCGTTGCGGTAGTGGTGGGGCGGCTGAAGCGTTAATGTTGGTTTGGGGGCTTGAAACCATCAATTCTTCGGGACTCCCAAAGAAGAAAGCCCCTGTTCCGGGATAGAAAGGCTGCAGTAATCATGCTCCTTTTCAATCTGAGTTCAGTGGTGGTTCGCAACCTACTGTGTACCACTTCATTTGGCGTCGATATTTGCCTCGAACATGCACTATTCCAGGAAGGTCACGCTGCAGCCAGCTCACAAACGCCCAGCTGGCCGGGCAGCACCCGGTGTACAAATAGACGCCCAGCACAATCGAAAGGTAGGGCATCAATGATACCGTGTGCGTTGTTGTCGACCCAACAAGCCCTAAAGGTCCCAAAAGACGCGTTCAACGTCAAGATGACTGGCGGACACTGCTGGCCTTTTTATCCTCACCTGAAAGCCATGAAGCTCACTGCTCGACTTCGAGCTGCGGATGATTGGGTAGACCGGGCGGGAAGATCTGGATGCTGGGCTTCGCCTCATAGGCTGCAACCGTGGACGCGGTGGACAAGGGCCCCCGCCTCGTATGCAGCCCAAAGCTCTCACCGAAAGCACCACCTGCGATAAGTCGAAGGGGGCCGGGAAAGACTCCCACAAAGATGGTTCGCATTCAAGCGACCCGCCACAGAGCCCCAACTTGGCTTGCGAAAGTGGTCCCTCAGCCCCCCGTTCGAGGCTCGCAAAACCAGGTTCCGGCTGGGGACAAATGGTGAACGTAAAGGGATCAAGCTCCAAGCAAGGGCAGCCTGATGGAACACTTGGGCTATGGATATAACCTGCAGCGACGCCCGTCACCGCCAATGCCTCACCATGTATTGCTCTCATTCTTCGAAGTTTGCGAATTTGTGCGGCTCCGGCACGCATTGTTGTCCACGCTTTGATTGCCACACGCCGTTCGATCCTAAAATCGGCCCAAGTCACGAGATTTTGTTGTTGGGACCTCCAGCGGCGGCGTCACGAACGCCCTACGCTGGCCAGTGTGAGTGAACTGCCCGCAACGCGCATCCCGTGCACCTACTAAGATTTGAAGGAGAATGAATGCTCCCAAGTCTGATCTCTCCGATCTGTGGATTCAGCATCAGCGCAAGACCACGAAAACCACGCAGAGTTGGGCGTGCACCTTCTGTCCCAATCGCCGCATCTTCGCTACAGAGCAGGAACTGTGGGACCACGCGACCACGAGCCATGGCGAACAGTTGGACGCAAGGAAGGATGATCTCACGGTCTTCAGAGAGGAATATGCGAGGGAGAGTGCCCAGAAGAGGTATGGTTGCCCTTTCCCAGCAGGCTGCTCACCGAGCAGCGTTCTCGCCCCCACAGGCAACCGCCAGCCTCGCCCGGAGAGGGGGGGACCGACTCTTTAAGTACTCCAGGTGTGAGCCTCACACTAACCTCCTTCAGAACTACGAAGAACAGTTCGCAGCCTCGTGCACCCCACCTAAACGAGACCAATCGACCTCAGCCAGAATCTTCAACACTGCTCCAGGGCAAGAGGGCCTTGGAGCCTACCGGGCGTCCTCAGCCTGCTCGTTCAACGTTGGGCATCGGCGCGTTGGACATAAACACGCCTCGCTCCAGTGCCGACGTCGACATGCGGGACATCAGTGATGATAGCCAGGCTGCCGAAGAGACTCGCCCACAAAAAAGAGCCGCAGTAGGAGATGGAATAAGTGCTGGATCAGGCTCCCCTTTCAGAGACTCTTCGCCGTCTTCTTCTCCTCGTCGCTCCAAAGCAAGACCCGACTCGGGACAGTTTGAACTCACGACCGATACAGATAACTTCCAAAGAAATATGTTTGATGCATCAGGTCGACCTCAGGCTGGTAAGGGAAGGCTTTGGCAGGAAGGGCAAGCCGCTCCTCTTACCAAGTCTTCTTTCAAAGACCCCTCGAACATTGCGTCTATTGCTGGGCAAAAAGTACGAGCCCAGCAACATAATCCAAAAGCTCGAAAGCAGTTCCAGCCGCCACCTCCATCGTTTCAAGGGTCAAGACCACAAATACCTCAAAACATCCCGCCGCCTTCGCCACAAAGTAATCAGGGACTTGACAACTACGAAATAGTTTTACAGCCAGAGACTCGACCAATTTCGCAAGAGCAGTTGGTCGCTGAAGTCAAAGGCATCTACGCAGGGCTTGTCATGGTTGAAGCCAAGTGTATTGAGGTTGATAATAAGCAAGCAACTCTTGCGCAGGCGGATCCTGGTGCACAGCCAAAGTTAAACAACGAGCAGTGGCAAGCTCTGATAGCTTTACATAGAACGCTACTGCACGAGCACCACGATTTCTTCCTGTAGGATTCGTCCAATTCCGCACTTTCATTGGCAAAGGAGAACAACTGACAGAAACAGTGCAAGCCAACACCCCTCTGCTTCCCCGGCTCTTCGACGACTTGCCAGCAAGTATGCAATGCCAGCACGAATGTGGCGTCATGGAATACACAGTAAGTGATCAACATTTCCGAGAGGGTTTTTAATCCCTGCTCGTGTGCGAGTACTAAAAACATCCCACCACAGGCTTTCTCGAGCTCCTCAGACATAGACTTCCAGCCTCTCTTGACCACATGTTAGCTTTCATCTATTTGGCGTACTCCATGATGGCGTTGCTTTACGAGACTGTACCAGCATTCGAAGATACTTGGATTGAATGTCTGGGAGATCTCGGGCGTTATAGAATGGCCATCGAAGATGATGACATAAGAGATCGTGAAGTCTGGACTGGTGTTGCCAGACATTGGTATTCTAAGGCATCTGACAAGGCTCCAACGACAGGTCGACTTTATCACCATTTGGCCATCTTGGCAAGACCGAACGCCCTTCAGCAGTTATTTTACTACGCAAAGTCTCTCTGTGTTGTTATACCATTTACTTCGGCTCGCGAATCTATTTTGACACTCTTCGATCCAGTCTTGAATGCCGATAATCACCAGGGTCAATACCGGCTGCCTCCGCTCGATACCTCTTTTGTAAAGGCTCATGGTCTCCTGTTTACGAACAAGTACCCAGAGAGGTTTGAGCCCACGGTCAAGGAATTCCTTGGTCTATTGGATAACCAGATTGGAAGAGTGACCCGCAAGTTCATGGAACAGGGATATCACATTGCCGTTGCCAATTGCGTAGCATTACTTGGTTTTGCTTCGAAAGATAATCTCCTTATGAAGGCAATCGCATCATCCGATGTCGACATGCAAGGCTCTCCCTCCGATCATTCCCCGCAGTCTTTGTCATCTTTCAGTAATTCTCAGCGACTCACTAACGATACTCTAAAGATCGTTTTACAGAGAATTGGTGATCCGAATGTTTTGCCGTTCATTCATGTTACGCTTGTTTTTATGCAATACATTTCACGTTATCCGGTCGCTATGAGTTTGCTTCAAGCCGAGTTTCCATGGGACCTCTTGGCGACCATGCTCAATACGTTACTCGCATCATGCGGGTCTATTAGTAGGATCGAGGATAAGAGCTTCCTGAGACCCGAGAAAGACGACGTTCGACCATTTCCGGAGGATTTTGCCGTGCGAGGATTGTTGTGGACCGAAGGCTATTTTCCCGAGGGATGGTTTGCAAATGATAAGATTGATGAAGAGGAGAAGTATCATGAGTTACCCTCCATGACTGCTGAAAGGAAAGAGAGAATTTTGTGGATTGGTGTCACCAGGATTGCCAATCATGGACATGGCTTGGCTTTCGATGGGAAACGCTTCAGCGCGCCGGGGACAGGACTTCAAATTGCTCCTCCCGAGAGGTCGTTGACTTATGCTTCCGCAACTACTTCCGGAGAGACATGGTCACCAAGTGCTGAGGATATTGACTCCGACGCCGACGAAGACATGCCATTGGCCACTAAACATGTGGCAATTTCATCTTCTAATGATTGAGCAGCCTTGAAATTTGGATCTAACTTGGTCACCTGTTGGTCACAAAATTACCCAAGAACATTGAACACAAATCTCCAAGAAAGTGGACTACATCACAAGACGAAATACATGCTTCAGGAGATCTGTTCGTCGACGTCCTTCCGGCAAGCGTACATCTTGCTTGTCTTAAGAAAACCAATCTGAATTATTCTCAAGAGGATTCAGCATCCCCTGGCATAAAAATTGGTACAACGCAGTAGGACTGGCATCAGACGAGATGTCAAGGGGGATTCGTGATGTGGTGCTTTGTGGAAATAACATATTTGTTGGCGGCACTTGTCAGTCTTCGTGGTACGAATCCCATTGTGCCTTGAGGAGGGACCCGATGAGCATGAGCCCTGCAGGGTTTCTATAGCATCTCACTCTTCGCTGTCTCTCCTTTTCATGTTGCCTCCTAGAAACCCTTCACGGCATAGCCGTCAAGAATTCATACGTTTGAGCGCCAAGCGCGAAAGTTGCTCGAAGGCTTTATCAATGTCCATTTAGCAGCTTTCCACTTAGTGCCACCAAACTCGCTGGATCCGTGGAGGAGGATCAGGAGTATATAATAAAGTTACTTTTCTTGTCCAAAATTCCATATATAATTCTTACAAAAGTAACACAACCCCATATCCTGCATCGACATCGTGAGTCTGCCCTCCTGACATTGCGCAAAAAACAATCGCATCTCCAACCACGCCCTCTAAACGAGGCTTGCGAGTCGGCCGCCGCCTCTTACTCCGACTGGCCGCCTCAAACGACAAGAATCAAGGCACCCCCGAACATCATCTCCAGAACAGTGAGATCGTCATCAGAAATACAAGTAGAGAACATCGACCTCCTTGTTTTCTAAAGACTCATCACGGTCGATCCAGCAAGGCTGAGCAACGATGCGTCGTCGACTCGTCTTCGCCTTACAAGTCATTCAGACAAATGATTTGTTGTGATGATCGCGCTGGTATTCCCGTTTGTTGCCTGCTTTCCTCCTCCCTGACAAACTACTACGATCGAGCTCTGATTCGAGAGCAAAACTGATATTCAGGGCACCATTCCTGCTTCATTCCTGGACGTCACTAATTTTGGAATGTTCCGCGAGGCTTGGGCTTATCGCCGGTTCTTTACATCTTTATGACTTAATTAAGGTAGAAGCGGAAGAGGCTTCCCTACTTTGATGGTGATGCAAGGGAGGAGGATCGCCTGTTACTGAGAAGGCTACAATTGCAGTGCACTCTCAACAGTCTTCCTTGCTTTTCGGTGAACAAATTAGGACATCGTGATACAAAAGAGGGATCGCAGTTGCTCAGATGAGGGAGAGACGAGGCTAAAATTGCAGTGTACTTAGTGTTGATTGGCGCTTGTAACAATCCAAGGCTTTGGGAACCTAGGACTTCTTCTCTTCTGACGAGAATCACGAGGTCTAGATGCGAGATCTCCTGTGGATTTTTACAGTAAAGATTCACTGGGTTTGTTCGCACGGGGATTTTGATTGAAGCAGGAGAGAGGGATTCCAAACTGTGAGGATGACATCCTCTGAAGGTTGCAAGCACTTCGTAGTCTACGCGACTACTGCTAAATATGGGTTCCTTCACGCCTCAGGAAATGCGTTAGTACAGTAGTTCCCCTCGGCCGCGCCAAATTTGCATATCGGCCGCTCAGTTAAAATGAAGGATTGAGCGCGGAAGGTGAGCAATCCGGCGTAGGATCGTAAGGCAAACGCCTCGGTTTCAAAAGTAAGCCAACGAATTCGTAAATACGATGCGTACTACGTTATGTGAAAGATATACGATCGTTACGAAGTACGAGTAAAGGAATCCACTACGGTTTCGGAGTTACCGCAGGGCTGATGACTGCACGGCCGTTGGAAGTTCGGAGCTGAAGGATTCGTGAGGCGGCCAGGCTGACTTGTTGCGGCTTTGCCGGTGTTCAGGTCGTATTTGCTGGAATTACGAACTATGTCCAGTTGGTATGTACAATAGATATTAAATTCAGTACGGACGCGCCAGAGAAGAGGCAAAAAGCAGAGGAATGATGCAGCTGCTAGGCAGACTCTCACGTGGCGCTGCGTGCCTGGTAGGGCTGCAGAGTCTCGGAAATTGGATATTTGTGGAGCTGGAATGAGGCGGAGGACTTCGTCCGATGTTGGAGACTGAAATCTGGAGAGGCTGAAGGCGCGTGCTGGTCCTGCGGGTAGTCATCAAATGTTGGTGACTCTAATGAGTCCTGTGGGGGTGGGGTGTTAGGCGCCAGTGTTGAGAATGTTGGGTTTGAGAGAGGCGCCGAGTGGTAGGCTGCAGTTTCGAGATCATGAACCTTGAGGAGTCGGTCGTGAGGCAGAAGAAAGTTGGTATTCATGACGAAAGTGGGCGGTTTCGGCATTGTCTTGTGAGACTTGGTTTGAAGCAGGAAAGGGGCTCGCTTATTATGCACTGACCCAATGTTTACACATACTTGACCTGCATTACTTTTGAACTTATTTTGTTACACAATATGGAGTTATTCTTAGATATGGAGGCTAAAGGTGAGTATCGTGTAATGAGTTGAGTAGAGAGCGAATAATTCGTTTGAACTTCTCACAGCCCCACTATCGTTACAAGTCGCTTTTAAAAGCACCAAGAGTCTGTAGCATATTGTACTTTTCGCTTTTCAAGCCAAGAAGTTGAGGAGGCTCATAGAGTCAAAGGTTGAGCAGAGTGACCATTTGAAGGGTCGGTGGTCACAAATAGTTGAGTGTGGATCATCGAGACTGTCCTCTCTCTTCTCCGATTCCAAGGATAAAATTCATATTAATATACCATTCAGTAAGATAGAGGTGGAGGAAGCGGAATTTCCCCAGCAGATTTGGTCTCAAGCTCTCTAATCTTAACGATCTAGAGCAAATGGAGCTAGTTATACTAAACTCCCAATTTCGTGATAAGATTATTCTCGCACTATTTCTTCAAAACCCTTTTCTTATTATGTCTCTGTTCTTTGCTAATGTTTTATCGTTTCCAATCCTCATTCCAACACTTGTAATGGTGCGCACTGACGCAACCAACTATCAACAGTTCGGTCAACTCGAACAATTAATCATCTTCAGCTCCACACTCGCGCCATTTCAACTACTAAAGAGTTCATTCCACGTCCTGGGAATATATCTACTAAGGCGTGGGAAAGTCCGGAGTATGCCCAGTGGTATGGTGAGAGAACTTGGGGAACTCGCTGTGCCTCTTTACTCGAAGTCTATATTGTGAAAATATATTATACGGCTTATTGCAACTGGTGGTCCTCGTTGACCTCAAACTTTGAATGCTCGTTTCAAGCGGTGCATTGTCCTCTCTCATGGCAGTCAATGCTTTCATTTTGTTGAAAGTGTATCTACGAGTTCTGTCTCGTAAAGTCCACCTATACGATTACAACAGCTCTCTCCCTTCACTCTCTCAGCAATTCCTGGATCTCATGTCACAATTTTTCTGGCGAGCATTGATCCCCTCATATGCCACAGCCCGCTTTCGCTGTTATTTTCTACTGATGTGGAGTTCTGGTTAAGCACTCAGCCGCTATTTCTGTATGGCTCGGAGAGTCAGACCAACAATTGCGTTCTTGGCCTCATGCTGCTCCAGCCCCGTTCCTCATTGCTTCAACCATAGCTTGCTCATGCAATCCATCGTCGATTGTTCGTGTTCTATTTATGTCACACCGAAGAGGTGCATTCAGAATGTGGCCTGGAACCAATCTAGCCCTGGCTTTATTTTTGCAACACACCACTTCAACACGAGGCAAACATCAATTGCATAACTGTCCCCAATCGACTTGGTTCTTTTCTCACTATGATACGACAAGTCGAATGTACATCGTAAGTCTAGTCTCCACACCGCGTTATCATTGTGGGGGCTGAAAAGAAGCAAGCTATATATCAGAGGGTGATATTGCTGAGGCTGAAAGCTCCCCATTCTAAGATTGGCGAGGTGGACGAAACTAACCATATAAGGATACGAAGAGCAGGGAACTACCAAGAAAGGTGGAGTGAATCGCATCCAAGCAAATGATCCGCCTGATAACGTATGTCTCGGCGTTTGTGGTCTGCCTTGGTTTCTTCGACCGAGCCCGCACTTGCTTTTCACCTTTCAAAGCGATCATTTGATGATGGAGTTAATTTGATAGGCTAAGAAAGCGTCTTAGATCGCGAGGCAAAATATTGGCACAACGAATTTCACTGGACTAGTGGTTGCGATTGGCTCAGCCAGTGACGATTAACACTGCAAGCGGTTACGATCAATAGGAACTTCACGAATGAGGTACTTCAGTTCTGTAAATTTAGTTGAATATTCTATTTTTATCTTTTCTCTCGCAAATCGAGCTGTGTGATTGCTCCCCTTTCAAGCTCGGCTTTCTCCAATCGAAATTGGGGGCCTAGCAAATGTCTGAAATTCGGCTCCATTCCGTCCTCTATCTCCTGCAAGCAGTTAGTTGCTCATTGTGCTTCAAGCAAAGGAATTGTTTTGAAACCCTGTCGACGACGTAGGGCGAGTGAATATTGCGGTTGTCCTGCATATCATAAAATTTGCTTTCAGAGCTATCCATATTCTCCAAGAGCACCTCGAATGTGCTGCTATCGTGGACTTTTATGCAACCCAATTTGTGCTACTACTGGCAGATTCTCAAGTTCTCTCTCTCTCCACTGAATTCAAGTCCCCTCTTTCCGAGCTTTGATTACAAGCATGAGCATAGCATGCATTGCTTAGACTTGTAACCCTCCCTGTATTGCGAAAGTCAGAAACTTCAAGAAGACATTGAAGCTCTTTTAGAAGACTACCGAGTTTGTAGCTTCACCAAATTAAACTTTGAGCCACGACATGAGTGTCGATCGTGGCTAGTACTGGCAGGAGCTCATGCAGATCAACTACAAGTCGCTGAAGTAATTCAATGTCATGGAGGATCGATTGACCAACAATGACTATATTTCTGCGAGATTGTGAGATCGATATGTTTTCAGTCCAGTAGAGGACGATGCTGTGGATGCCAAGTGCCGAATATCGAAAGTTGCAATACTAAATTCTTTGAAATTGTAACCCCAGGTATTGCAAGCTCTTGTTGCAAGGCTTTGAAATGGACAGCTACAAAAGCGGGATCTGAAGAGAATCCAAAGCCTTCAATCTTGCGAAGTCCAAGGAATTTGTCAGCACTCTGCAGTTCTCCATCGGCAAGAATAGAAAACTTGCTCCGTCTTGCAAGCTTCAATGCTCTAAGAGAAGCTACTGCATTTTTCGACAGAGATGGCAGTGAAGATGAAGGAGGAATGTTAATGTTGAATTGTGTTGAGCTTAAGGAAGCGACTACTAAATCCTTTGTAAATTGCCATCCGAATTGACCACCAGATTTTGTTCTACGACTGAAGATACCTAGAATAAGGAGTCAAACCAACCGAATGATATAATTTGATGTGCTTCAAGAACATATTGTCTTTTAAAATATCTGCAAGCGTGTGCAATTTGGCAAAAATGATCAAACATGTCAGTTTGTCTTTGCAGAAGGTGGAGAGGAGCACCAGGATGCCAGTCCAAAGGCAATACCGCTTCAACCCCAAGTTTCGAGGGAATTTGAAAATTCCTATGAATTATTTGGGTGCATCCAGAGTGAACCATTATTCTATTTAGAGGAGCAGCCCTGCAATGCCTATAAGAAGACTTAAGAGCTTCTTGAGCTTCCTCTAGCTTCTCCTCAAACATAGTGCCACAGAGACAGATTTCATAGAACACAAGATGGTGTTTTTTATATTTTATTTATTTAGTGATAGGGAACAATGGATATGGTAAATATTTTCTGGTGCAAAGAATTGAACAGCAATAGAAAGTCAGTACTATTTAGGCTCGGCATCGATAACTCAGCAACACTCCGTCACCTAACTCTCTTGAGTCGACACTGCTTGTCTGAACGACTAGCCAGTAGACTTTGAATAAGAACGATCTCTTGGATCTTCCGCTTAACATTAGTCTCTTTATGCAGAGCCGTGCGCAACCTCCAGGCACAGCGTGTGTATCAGATCACTGAAGAGCATGCACAGCAATATGCCAACATCGCCTCACGCACACAATTCACTACCGGAACTCTCCTCTCGCGCCGCTCACGAAATGATTGACGCCTGGCTACGCCGCCTGCGGCGTCATCACAATACATGCAATTTTAAGGCTCAGAGATCAATTTTCATTCGCTCGTAGTCAAAACATCCTCGTGTACGGAATGAGCACTCCGCCACATTACCCCCTGTATCCGAACACCAAACCCGAGAAGACCAACAGAGAAACAGCATAACGAGGCAAACGGCGCAACTGCACACGAAGACACTAACTGACGCCCGAGATGCCTGAATCACTTGATCACAAAGTTGATCTCGGGTGACGTTTTGGCTTATCACACATGAGGCTTGCATTTTTCCCAAATCCGCCAATTGTAATTATCGTGTCAAGGAAACAGAACGTCTGGCGGCTAAGAATCTATTTTCAGGGGTAGAGTGAATGAGGCAGACAAAACACGGAGTCAAACATATAGCTATGGATGAAATTCAATTCTGAGGCGAAAAAGATTTGATGTCGGTAAAGAGACTTGACAACTGTTGCAGTTGACTGAGTCGGGCATCTTGACATGTTGGCTAAAGCTACCGTCTCGCGAATCTGAGACTTCCACGCTTCATCGATGTACAGCATCGGCAGGGATATGCCAGATTGTTTACGCTCACCGAACCACTTAGAAAGTGGCCGTACCGAGTGGCAAACTTGGTACCTGGCGGCGACACACCGCTTGTTAGTTCGGGCCGCAAAAATTGGTCTTGAGGAGTTTAGGGGCTCTGCAGTATCGGAGTTTTGAGGACGTAGCTTGACGCGTGAATGACGAGGGATAAACGTGTTGAGAGTAACAGACGCGGATGCATAACTTTAAGTAGGTTGGAGAGGGCGAGATACTTCTCTAGTTGAGATATGGAAGTTATTCATTGAAGCTTCATTGCAGAAGAGACTGGGATGGAGGCATGGAATGCCTCGAGAAAAATTACTCCAATGTGCTAGTATTGCAACCCGTGAATTATTTTTCAACCCAAGTTAGACTTGTCTATGTAATTGTGTGCCTGAGAATAGAGAATTGAGACTTCCAGAATCTTCTGCCATTTGATGCTGCCATTAAGCAAGCTGGAAAAGGGAGTATTTAATAAGATTCAATAGCCGCTGTTGATTGAGGCTGCATTCCCCCTTTTATCTCACTCAAACCTTGCCTCAGACTAAATCATAGCATAGAAGTTGATAACCATCCGAGAAGAAGACGAAAGGTTATGTCTTTCTGAGTATTCGTCCCAAGTTCACGAGCCTCGACGGTGCATGACACGGGCTTTTCTGTAAGTGCAGATGGAACGCTAGGATTTCGCTGCTAAGTTACCACGATATTCAAAGGGCAATTCTATTCATTTCGTAAGCAACTTTCTTAGTTCGATGTTGAATCGTATTCAACTACAAGCTTATAGAACAGAGACTGCGAGCAGTAATAACGACAGCTCCTTTTCCTCTCCTGCAACAAAAGAAATACTCCTTGCGGAAATCTTGTCTATTTAAAACAAATACGACGTCTCCAAGTCTTTCTGGCCTGACGCCGCTACAATTCTTTGCCACTGAATTTCCTATGATGACCCATCAACACAACCTGACGGAATTGGAAGAGGCCCTCCAGCGGGGACAGGGGGAAGCTCTCCAGAGTTTCCGTTAGCGTCGAGGATACAGCGAGAGACACCACAGGTAACTGTCGGGTAGCCCTTGAGCGTAGTAGCGAGACTAGGGAGGCCGAGAGACTTCCAGGTGCTGCATCGGCTGTCTGCTTCTGATTTGTTGAATGAATGCTGAACGTCGGGGTCCTCGTTGTTTGGATACTCAATATTAACCACTGGAGCACCGGTGGCAAGGAAGCTCGTGTAACTATCGCACTCTCCGTACTTGACGCACTCTTCGTTGACTGCGAAGTCGATGATGGATGAAACGCTATCGAGAATTTCAAGCGAGTTCTTGAGGCCGATTCCCATGCCGCGAGAATGCGATTCGTCAGCGAGGAACTGCATGAAGGAAATCGAATCATTCATAGTGGCGCCAATTCCGTTTTGATTTCCGTAGGCATCGATGTTGTCAGGATCAATAGCGCTACAATTTTTCTGGTGGGCCTTCGCAATACGGTCCTGCATGATTCTGCGAACCTCGATGCTGCTCGTGTTGAGCCAGTATTCGTCTTTGTAAGCACCGCCATAATTACAGCCGTAATCACCGGCTCCGAGCTTGGTGTTGAAGCATCCGACATCACTGCGGTACGCTTCACTACTACCGGCAGAGAAGTAGCAGACGAGATACTTCCCTGCGCTAAGAATGCTGTTGAACGTGTCGGGACTGCTATCAATGTCTATATCGTAGATATCAATGCCATCATTTGCGCTTGCTGTGACCTTCGTGTTATTTTGGAGGACCATCTGCCAGGTGTATTTGCCCGGTGTAGCCTGAGCCGCAGGCCTTGATGACCAGGAGGCAAGTGGAGTGGCAGTAGTGAGGGTGAGTGTTGTTGACAAAGTTGTTGGAAGGCCGGGAATAGCGCAACTTGGAGTATTTGTTGGTGGCGCCTGAGACACGGTGCAGCCCGTTGGAACGACTGGAGCTGTTACGAAGCGTCTCTCGTTCGGAAATGCTGATGCCAAGTTGATGCTCAGAGCTGCAACAGCGGCGAGGGATGGTAGGAGTTGCATGATGCTTTTTCGATTGTTATAAACAATTCAAGACCGAGAAATGTGATTTTTGTTTTCTGTGCTGAACCTGAGAGTGGAAAGTAGTCAAGAGGAGTTATACTACGGAGTGTAGATGCGAATGAGTATGAAAAACAAGAGAATAATATGTAGAACTTCAATGTTCTTATACTCAAAGGTATCGATCATTTCGGGGCACTTATAAGACCATCAAGAACGATTGTGCCTTCTGAACCTAGTCCCCGTGCCTTTCTCGGTTGCTTAGCATATCTAGTTGTAGCATTCATGGCGAAGCCAAACGAATGCGTTCCAAATCCAGAGATGACTCGATCACTTGTTGTTCTCGAACTAATGTGTGGAGACATCACCTGAAAGCCCCATCTTTTTTGAACGCAACTACCTGCTTACTGGAATGAGGTCACCGAAAAATTAGAGGTTGGTGAGTTCATGATTCGCTGACTCGGAAGCGTTCCACGACATATGCAAGGGACCCAAACTTTATTTCGTCTGATGGGTTGAAAAATTGAACATACGATGGAGGCTGAGCTCAATGCCGTGACCATTCGCGAAACAAAATAAGCTTAGGTGAGTTGTGTCTCAGTAAAGCATCGTCTCTCGTCTTTCCGGATTGGGAAGGTAGTGTGAACATGACGATCGGTACCAGAAATTTTGGAAAAGCGTTAAGTCAGAATTGACCCGCAGTTAAAGAATGAAAATATTTCAGAGGCGAAGTCTTATGGAATGTGTCAGAAGAATAAGCAAGAGGGCCCGTGGAGGTCTAAGCGACACGAATGTGAACGAAGAGACTCGAGAGATTGGGTAAGCTGATACATTGGCTATACACAACCACGAGCTTAGAAATACTAATAGAAACTAAAAGCCTTAATCCGGCATCCTCATATTCGGGAATAAGAGTTCAGTATAGTATATGATCACCATGAAGAAGTTGACCTGAAAGTTCTTCAGCGAGTCACTGGGACCGAAAGCGAGAAAGGATCAGATATTGCCTGAACCTAACTTGCGGCTCAGCAGCTATCCAACGAGAGTAGGCTTATATCCCTGCTTCCGATGGAAGGCGAACATCTGATAAAACAGTGTTTCATTGATGTTGTAGTACGACCTAAATAGGAAGGTGGAGGCAGTCGGACAAAATTTGAGCCTCTGGAAGAATAAAAGGGGAGAAGGGGGATGAGCTATGCGAACATGATCTGTAAGCTGAAATTCTGGTTTGAACGTGGCTTTGACCGCCGATGTTTGCCGCAGAACAAAGTTTCGCAAAATAATAAGGAAATATCACCTCCTTTCTCAACCCACGCTTGCATCTGATCTCTTTAATATTCCCTCTCTCTCCAGTTACTGCCTGGTTGAAACGGGAAGCCTATAGCCGCCGTAACAGTAAAAATAACCACGATGAAAGTTTCCTTCGCGGTAGCCCAGAAGTTTTGGCTGGCCGAAATACTGTAATAGCAGACAATTCCAACTGCAACCAGGCGAAATTCGGAAAGGGATTGGGCAAGTGGGAGGACGGTCGACAATTTGTCTTCTTGTTTTGATTGCGAGGTGGGTTGGTGGTGAATTAGGAGGAGAGTTTTGGTGGCCATGGTGGAGAAAAAGTTTTGATGCCCTGTGAAGGATAGAAAGTGAAGGGAATTTGTTTAGAGAATGAGGTGATGCGTTGCTTGAACGAACCATGATTTGTTTGCCTTCTAAGTCAGCTTGTTTTGTTGAACAGCCCGCTCGGACTAGCTACAACACAGAATAGTGCACTGAAAGGCAAACCCATGGATACAAACTTCCTATACTTCTCAATTTTGCTTCAAGTTCTCTGCCTGAGCACTGTACCGCTTTTCGACTCGCATCAAATTTGATATTAAAACATCAACTAAGATGGCCAAAAGGCTCTTCTTGATGGGTATTGCATTCAGATCTCTATCTATCCCTCCAAACTCCACAAATGCAAGACTTTTGGACATCAAGCAATCGGAGCTTCAAACACCAAACTTATCCCATCATCTCCCGCAGTAACTATCCTCGAGCCATCACCCTGCACGAATCCTAGCACACCACCACCCTCTCCATCACCTCTATGTCCTTTCCACTCTCTCACGAAGCCTGAGTTCGCCATGCCGGTCCCACCCCGTGTATCCCACCTCCGAACCACACCGTCCATGCCACAACTTGTTAACAGCCATCCTCCTGTCCGTGAGTTCTTGACGAATTCTACTTTCACCACTGAGTAGTCTTCGTGTGCTTCTTTGATATGTCTTCGGACCGCGAAACGATGTGCTGAGTCGAAGAGGGCGATGCTGCCATCGACGCTTCCTGCGGCTAGTAGAGTGAGAGGCGGAGGTGCAAACGCGAGTGTCTCGATGCCGTCAGTTTGCGCTTGCAAGTCTGCAAGTATTTGACCTGCTTGACCAGCAGACGCTGCACTTCCTGCTGCTTTCCCGCCAACTTGTTTCCCACCCTTTCCTTTTGAAGATGCTCCGGCGCCACTTCTTCCTGCAGGAGCAGAACCTGAAGCATCAGAGCCTAACCGTGGTAATCCGACGACTTTGATTGATCCTCCTGCTCCACCAACGACCACAAATGCCCCTGAAGGTGCAATAGCAACGCTGAATAATCCTCCTTCCACTGCGAATCTTTGATCGAGAGAAGTAAGGCCAACAACATACGCACCACCCTCTCCTTGTGTCAACCCAGCAGCAGCACCCTCTCCAAAAACATCCCACACGTACAAACTCCCATCCTCACTAACCGTAGCCAACATTTTCCCATCACTGCTCCACGCGCCCGCAGTGCAAGCCTCTGTATGTAAAAAGTAGCTCTGCACAATGTTTAGTGGTGCATCTTTGGACTCCTTCTCAACCGTATAAACCCACACACTCCCATCGTTCGCACCCAACGCAACCGTATTCGGCGAAGCTGGATTAGGACATGCAGCAACCCAATTGATCTCCTCTACCTCCTGCGCCTCACCCACAAACGCCCATTTCCTCCCATCTTTCGATTGTTGCCCCCAAGCTCTCAGCCGTCCATCCAGTCCGCCAGAAAGTAGAAACTCGCCGTTTGGTAAAGTGAACGTCAGCGCATTAATCGAATCCGTGTGTCCCTCCAACGTAAAAATGCTTCCCAAGCCTTTCCTTTCTTTCCTCTCTCCCGGTGCGCTTTGCCAACCTTCCGGCAACACTGGTCCCTGATTATCCTCTGCATCTGGGGTGGAGTCGAAGATGTAACCTATCCCGCCTGCATCGTCGCCTTCTGACCCACCGGTTGCGATTATAGAGGGCAGCCGCGGGTGTTGCGCAATGGTGAAGATGCTGTCTTTGTGCTGATCGAAGTGGGCAGCAGAGTCATTCTGGAGCGCGATTTCCTCCATGATCTCGTCTTGGTCAGCTTCGTTGTCTGAGCCAGAGTCCATAGCGGCATCGCCGTCGATGTCGGCGTACTCTTCTGCTGCTTCGTCGGCCGAGAGCATGGCGGGCTCGTCGTCTTCTTCATTGTGCTGAGATTGGTCGTGGGACGACATCTTGAGGAATTATTAGGAATTGGATGCGAAAGATTGAGGAGGACAGAGAATTGAAGTGTTTTAAGCGGAGGAGGTGGTGAAGGTACTTGAATCAAGACGTGGAAGTTGATTGTTAATCGAGGCAACTTTTTCCTTGCAGGGGGCCGCACCGACTCATGGTGAGTCTTGCGCGCCAACTTTGTCAGCCTTGTTTTGCCCCTCAATTGACCCCTCATTCAGGAGTCCAGCCTGGAGAAAATTCGGAAACGCAAAGGATTTGACGATTTTTATACCGTAGATATTTAAGACCCTTGATGAGATTGTCGACTGTCAATTTGTTTTTCCAAAGCTTCGCTCTCAATACTTCATGAGTTGAAGTTTCCAGCCGGTTTTCTCTTGTAAACTTCGTCGAATTTGTGCGTATGTACAATAAAGGTTCTAATTAATCTAACGCGAACCTTCTACAACTTAGCTCCCTTCTTCCTCCGAGACTCCTTATCTTTATCCCTCAATAGTCGTCGTAGAATCTTGCCACTGGGACTCTTGGGAATTGCATCGATGAATTCAACGCCACCTTTCAGCCACTTATGCCTTGCCTTATGATCCTGAACATACTTCGCGATCTCCTTCGCAACCATCCTGTCGTTGTCTTCGATTCCAACTGATGATGATTTGACAACAAAGGCCTTAGGGACTTCACCTGCTGCATCGTCCGGAGCGGGGATTACAGCACAGTCTGCTACTGCTGGGTGGGAGAGGAGGTGAGCTTCGAGCTCGGCTGGTGCGACTTGAAGACCCTGATGCAAATGTTAGAATAGAGCTTGTAAAAGGGAGGGGAGAGAATGGAAATATACCTTGACTTTAATCAACTCCTTGATTCGATCAACAATGAAGATGTGTTCGTTTCCTGAAGGAGCCTTTCGTATAACCGCTTCATCGCCAGTTCGCATCCACCTCCCCTTGCCATCTGTGTCATCCAAGAACGTTTCCTTGTTGGCTTTGGAATTGTTGAGATACCCCAAGACCACAGATGGGGATTGGACAACTAGTTCTCCTGGTTGATCATAGCCGGTGATCTCAACACCCTCCAGCGACACGATTTTTGCCTTGTAGCCCGGGAGGAGAGAACCACTGCTTCCGAACCAAATATCGCTTTCGGGACTCGAGCAAACGACGGTGCAGGTCTCAGTCAAACCTGGGATTGTTAGTATTGCATTTTTATAGAGGTTCATTGTGGCGTACCATAACCCTGGCGAATCTTCCAAGTTGGGTACAACTTCTGGAGTTCTTCTGCGGTTTCTGCGCCCAGAGGTGCAGCTCCTGTGAAAATTGACCTGACACTGCTGAGGTCGTATTTTGAGCAAGCTTGATTGCTCTTGGCCATCAGGATAATGATCGGAGGAACCTGAGTGGCAGTTAGCAAGTCCATCATTAATGCCAGGGCCACATGACTCACAAGGTACAAAGTTTGGATCTTTAGGGTTTGGATAGCATTCAAAAATGATTGCAGCTCAAACTTTGGGAGAATGATGCAAGCATCGCCTCGATAACTGCTGGCTGAGGCAATCACAACCAGTCCATAAATATGGCTGAGTGGTAAGAGTGCCAATGCCACTTCTGTCTTATTCTCCTTCGATCGAGCATCTCGCATAGGCTGTTCGAAAGCTTTAATCTGCAGCACGTTTGAGATTACATTGTGGTGGCTGATCATAACCCCTTTCTGTAGTGAAGCATATCAGCATTATGCTCTCTATCAGCATGATTACCAGGAAGTTGTAATACTCACAGGCAGTCCGGACGTTCCACTGGAATAGCAGAGATATGCAGTTTGTCTAGCACCCTGTCCCTTCTCCCACTTCTGCTTCACAACCTCGGGGAGCTTTTCACCCTCTGCAATCAATTGCCCAACCGTCTTGAATGGGACCGATTTATTCCCAGAAAATTCCTTAGGCATTTCCAAGATATAGATTCGATTGTTCGGGATTTCTGCAGCCTTTGCAGCTTGCAGCGAAGTTTCAAGGAGGGGCATACACTGTTTGACAAGCATCAGCTGGTTTTGTGGATTCAATTGAGGATTGCTCAACATACCGTAAAGAGAGCCTTTGCGCCAGAGTTCTTCAATTGAAACTCAAGCTCCGAAGCTGAATACGCAGCATTCGCCGGACTCACGAGACCATCCAAACGGTGAACCGCATACGCCAAAGTCATAGAGTCAACCTAGATAAATTGGCAGGTTAGCCCGGACGGCTCTTTCACTTTCCGACACACGTCACGTACAGTATTCAGAGCGAAGATTCCCGCAACTTTGTCCCATTCTGTTCCTTGGTTTGGCTGCCACCCGAATTCCTTTGAAAGAGCTCGTGCCAGACGATCAGTCCGCTCTGCCATCTCCGGCGCAGTATATGTCATTCCAGAGAGTCCGCACGTGAAGGGGTTCCGCGAGGACTTGAGAGGGTGTCGCCCGTAGGCGTCGTCCAGCATGAACTGCCATACTGGCACCGAGTCTGGAGGTGCTGTGATTAGGCAGGATTAGCATATCAATTGCTGAAATAATGGCAATCTTGTAGAGATTGATGGGAGAGAGGCAAGAAAGTAAGTTTCTTACTCGGAAGCTCTGGAACCCAGGAGGGCGGAGAAAATACCATGCTGACGGTACTCGGGACGCGGGATAATCACCTCGGTTCGGGACTGCCAAGGCGCCTGCCGAACCTTAACTTGCAGGCGGAAGCACAGTAATCGTATTTGGAGAGTCGAAAGCCTTCAGAAACAACGTTCTAGATGCGAATTGTAGGAGCAATCGACGATTAATCGCGAAGGAAAGACAGAGGACAGGAGAGATGAAGACAAAGCTGACCCTGTTGGACCGAATTGGCTGGCTTACAGTACCCCATGCTCGGTACCGTAGCTCGGCACGCCGCGCTCCTTGCATTTGCGGGGTCTCTCCAAGAATTCGTCACTGTTCTCCGGATCGAGCCTCGGTCTTGCCTCTTTTGGGCTTCCACGGTACCTACCGTAGGTACTTCGGGGGTTCGGGTTCGAGCACTCTCATATTATCAAGAACATGACTCGCGCGACTCACGGAGCACGCGAGTCAAGTCTTGATTCCTCCATTGGACGTGGCGAGATTCTGGGGAGCTGGACAAGCCTTCACTCTGCACAGATGGGGTTGAGTGCCGGGCTCGAGATCTTGCTCTGTTTGGTGTTTTAGGTTCAGTGCTAACGAGCTACAGGTTCGGGCAAAAGGAAAATGGGCTTCACTTAAAGAGGTAGAGTTATCACCGACATTTTTTATAATCATGGCTTGAAAACCTTTTCAGTATTCTCTTCAATTTCACCTTCTGACTTGGGTTCGCAAGCTGTCCTGGCCCCTGCAGCTTATCTCTTCATGGTTTCATCCTCCATTCAATCCCATTTCAGCGGGAAATTCCCAGGTGTTCCTCCTAACCTGACGAGTGAACATGACATCATGCTGTCTTCTTAAGCTTTTCCTCGCTCAATTGACTTTCGCGCCAGACCTTCTTCTGCTGGCCAATGAAGATGATTCCAGCCTCCACAGCCTAGAGGGGAGCCTACAGACCATCTAGAACAAGGATCTGACCGCTGCCTGGTAGCCTGCGTTAGCGATGGGGTTCTCCTGTCCAAGTCTGACTCAATGTCGTGAGGCTGCAGATGTGTTTGGATATGTATACAGCTTCATGAATACTCAATGTAGCCTCCAGTTTGAATCATATTACATTTCAATTGTTCTTCTCTTTGCATGAAAATTTTCCGCGAAAGCAAGAAGCAATTATGGCGAGAAATGGTGGATTATGCGGCGCTCAGCAGACTAAGCCTTGGAAACGGCCACGCTCTTCAAGTTTTGAAGAAAGTAATATGCTGCGAACGAAAAGAACGAGAAGGAGCTCGGAGTTAGAACGAAACCCTAAAAGAAGGAAAACGCAGACTACTGTGGAAATGGCTACGGAGATGCCAGAGAAGAGGAGAACGATACACACCTCAGTGCAAGCCAGGCCTCGTGGTGATTGCAATTTAGGCCACAGATATCCAACTCATTCGCAAGTTGCAAGACGTGTGACGCGTTCTATGCTAAAATTGAGTTTTGGAGATGAAGGATTGGGGAGGAACGAAAGGGCTGAAGCGTCTCCGTCCCATGTCGTGAAGCTCAAGTTCAAGGAGGGAAAGAATAATCGGGCACTTGCTCCTGCCACAACTATTGTTATGAAAGAAGCGAAGAACAAGCCTATTTATACCCCCATAGTTCTTATCTTGACCAGTCCCACCTCCCAATATCAAACAACTTTCAGCAACCTTCGACACAACGATTCCCAGCCAAATCTGGACCACCAACCAACCAACCAATTGCAACTCGCCGGTATGAAACTCTCCGATTCTCAAGATCAATACATGGCCACTGTTCAAGAGCCACAAGAGCCTTCGGTAAAGGACTTCGAGACTGAGGATCACTTGAGCCCATGTTCTGGTACGTATAACTTCATATTCTCTTCCACTCCCCGTCCCTGCAAGCTCGTACACCATTCGTACACTCTCCCACCAAGCTATGGCGCGCTGAGTGTAGGTCGAAAGAGTATCAGTAGTCCTCGATATTCAAATATTCTCTTCTCAAAAAATTCACAAAGATCGAGACTGCGATGTCGGTCCTGCCTTCGTCTGATGTTGTGCGGGGTAAGCGATTCACTATGCGGAATCGAACGAGCGAAGGTATGGGGGCTCGCCTAATCGCTCGTTCCTTCCGTAAAGGGGGTTTGTTGACACTGCACACAACGCACTCCTGCCTCGCACCAATTCTTGAAAATATTTCGCTTCAACAACTTCTTTCCCTCAACTACATCTTTGTCCCACAACCTCTTCCATCGACCACGACATCTCCCTCCAATACAGCTTCCCATCGACAACGACTTCCTTCTCCAAGGCGTTTCTCCATCAAGGACTTCCCCTATCGAGGGAATCAGCCAGCCTTTCGTCGAGAGCTGCCTCCATCGGGGCTTTTCCCAACACCAACTACTCCATCAATAAACTCCTGCATCCACAACTACTTCTGCAACTCCTGTGCCTTGATTGTTCTACCTTCTCAAAGCAACGTTAGAGGAAAGGAGATCTCCATCAGGTGTCTATCAGGTCGCCGTCATTTTGTCGATCTTACTACATCTGCATGACCTTCAGAAACAGCTTCCATCTATGCTGTGATTATCTTGAGATTGTGCTGTCAATTTCCCGCACACTTCACTGCCGTCGACGCTCCGGCATCGCATTGAGATTGCAGAAATTTCATCACCAACTTCACTATTACAGCGACTCGATATCACATCAGAACTGTCCTTATTACATCACAAACCTCTCTATTGCGACGACTCGGCGTCGCCTTAGGATCTCCTTGTTCCATAACCAACCGTCTTATCGCGACAATTCCGTCTCCATCTTGAGCGTCCTTGGTCGACACCGGCTCGCTTCGCAAATTCTTCCAAAGCTACAGAGGTTTAGCAACCCCAGTGGATTCGACTTATACTTTCGGTTCATGCTTGACTCCTCTTCGGTCTCAATCCTCCTTCATCAATCCCACCATATCTCAGCGGCGGTCTTGATTATCACAGGTATGACATCCTCCATCTCCTTATAGATATTATCCATACTAACTATTTCGACTTCAGATCTCCTTTTACCTATCCTTTCTAGAGTCAGGCTCTTCTCACAATATTGAACTCTTAGTTCTACTACAGCACTATCTTTTTGTCCTCATTCAAACTCTCTTCTCTCCGGAATTTTTTATTAATTTCCAAACTACATTATTTCTCACTAATAACATTCATACATTCTAACTCGAGATGACAGATCAATCCCATGAGGCTACAATGGCTCCCTTTGATAGTCATGGGCTAGGTGGTAATGATGGATTCTCGTCGCCATTGAGCTCACCGCCGTCGTCTCTACCTTCTACTCCAAGTTCTGTCAAGGACATTCTTCCGGTAAGTCCGAACTCTTTTGCCGATTTCATTCGCTTTCGTCGGATGTTTTGTGTTTTCACCGTATAGGCGGAGATGAATTTACTCCCATGGTGTTGTTTCCTCCATACCGAAATTGTTTAACTGAATACTAATATTGTCGAATGTACCAGGAGAGTGAGGACATTGCCACACCAGTGATGGGTAAACGCAAGAGAGGCGCCAACACTACAAAGAAACCAGCAAAGAAGACAAAGAAGCCAGATCCGTACTATATCAACAAGCAAGGTGGCAAGCTCCCACCATGCGGTCAACCTCTTGTCTGGTCTGAGAAGCGACAAGGACTCTGTGAGGCTCTCCCATACTACAATGCGTACCAGTCGGGTGCGTACACCAATGGGAAAATTGTTAAGGGGTTCCTGTGTGATGGTGAAGTAGGCGACCGAGACTACTTTGGGGATCAAATCATGATTGCCAGAGTGTAAGTGTGACCCTTTACATTTAAACTGCTGCTAATGTTTGTAGGGGTGGTGGCAAGACCGTGGATGAAGCGACGGGAACACGGGTGCAGACCAAGTCACAGGATGACTGCCCACTTGCCACAGCTTTTCAAAATACCCAGCAGATACTCCAGCCAGTGGTTGTGATTGCTGGCAAGTTGATCCCTGTCACCAGCTATCCTGTGTATCTACTGATGTGTACTCCAGGCCAGGGCAATACAGGAAGCCCTAGCAAGCTCCCACATTACTACAATGTCCTCGATCATTTTCATGTTACTGACATATGGGCTGAGAAGTACAATCTAATCACCCGCTGGATGGTGCGACTTGAGAAAATCAACCTTGACCAGCAATCATGGTGGACTGCCGAAGGCACTTCACATTCTCCCCCTAATTTCGTCTCACCAAAAGCTCCTGTGCGCCAATGCCCGACTTGCAAGGCTTTCAGCAAGACAATTTATCAGCAGGGATGGGTATGCTTGAATGCAGATCCCGTGCCCGTGACAGGGCCCCAAGGAGAGCATGAAAAGACAACCTGCCCTGATTTCTTCAATTTCGGTGCAGATGTCGACGACAAAACTCTCAAGTTCACAGGCCAGTTCCTCCAAGAGCGGACTCCATTTAAAGGCCATGTCACCGAGCCTTTGATTCCCCCATTCTTGACCGAAGCAGCTGCCGATTCCATTGGAGCTCTTGCTTTCGAAGAAAAGTGCAGGAAGGGAATTGTCTGCTCCCAGTGTGGTTGTTGTAGCAGCCGTGTCAACTGGGCAAAATGGGTTTGCGAGAATCCTATTTGCGATTTCGAGTATTCGCTCACCCCTCGTGTGATTCCTGCTTCGCTGGCCATCTCCGACTCCAAGCCACCGAAGCCGCAGGATGCGTTCGTGTACAAGAGCATTCGTTTCACAACCTCCAATCGAGGCAGCTGGAAGGTGACAAAATACAGATTGCCGGATGAAGAGAGCGGGTGCGCTGGGTACATCTCTCATTTCACATCCAATACGGCCATCAATCAGCGACCTGGAGGTCCCGATGATCTGTTCATAGAGTTACAAACTGCTGATCTTAATTTGAAGAGAAAGCCTTCCAGAACTGCAACAAGTAAGTTTCTTGACCTGGCCCTGCAGCACCATATTGATATGTTTACAGAGAAAAATGAGGTTCTAACGGCTCATTGGGCACATAATTGGGTATTTAATGCTTTCCTTTTTATAGGGCTCTCGACTGACATGTGTTAGGGAGCTCCGTACAAGTACAGTGTTGCTCAAGAGTCCACAGCTTTTGGAGACGCCCCGCCTGTCATCTTAAAGGTATTAAAAAGACTGACCTGGGCCGGAAAGGAAGCGGTGATGGGTGGCCATGACACAGTTGAGGGAGACGAAGAGTTTCAGTCGTTCAACGAATTGCTGTCAGTTGGCTACTTTGAGAACTCACATATGGGTGTAAGTGTTCCACTGGCAAGCTCGAAGACTCTTTGTTGACACTAGCAGTACCACGATGATGGTGAAAAAACTCTTGGCTCGACTGTCGCATCAATATCTCTTGGTTGCAGCTCCACTATGAAATGGCGCCCAAAGCGCTTGAACAAGATTGTTAGCGAGCAAGAGAACAAGAACCAGAGAGGCACCAAAAAGGAAGTCCTCAGCATCGTATTGAAACATGGTGATATTGTGGTCCAGCACGGAAGCGGGATCCAGAAATTATATGAAGTAAGTGAAGTTCTCCTGCCCAGTCTAGGCTTGATGTCCGCTGACCTACCAAAGCATACCGTTATTCCCAATGGCAAACTCCGATTTGCGCTGACCTCTCGGTATATCGTTCCAGAAACATTAAAGAAAGAAGACCTTGAATATGCAAAGAAGGCCGGTGAGCTTCCAGTGTGGAGCTCGGAGTACGAATATGACGGCGACCTGGGTGTTATCACGCCGATGCATACTCTGCCCAGTCCGTCAAGTCTACCAAGCCTACCGAGTCTGCCAAGATGCCTGCAAACACCAAACCCTCATGAAAAAGTGTCCACAGACGGAACCTTTGCATCTGAGCAGGTTAGAGATAGTTACTTCTCTGGACTTGAGAGCATGCGGGCTGTCAGTTCAGCTCAAGCTACCGGCATGATGCCATGTGGATATGATCAAATTCAATATTTCAATAGGGAGCCGATCCCGTCCGCTCTGGCACGCCATGCAGGTGCGATCTCTTCGCCAGAGTCTCAACAGCAGCAGTTCAACTATGAGAACTATGAGCTGGCGCCTGCATTTGCTGCTCAAGCAGTTGGTACAATGCACACCAGCTATGAACAATATAAACACCTCGAACACCAACCGGCATCCCCTTCCGCGGCACAAAATGCAGGTAGATCTCTACAAAAAAGTCTACAGCAGCAGTACTCTAGCAGTGTCCTTCATGGACCGACATCTTCTTCAGCTATGGAAAATAGTCAAGCTATCAAAGAGGCTCATGAAGACATCGGCAATAGGTTGACAATACTTCCTTTACAACCAGATGCTACCGCTACCTATTCCGGCTCTAGGCAGAATAGTTACCTCTACGATGGACCGGCGCCCTTTTCCTTGCCACATACCTCAACTGTTGACCTTTATTCTCGTGGCAACTACCATGAGTTCAACAACAGTTACGAGCCTTCGATGACTCAAACTGTTGGCAGTTTCACACCTGGTAGCGAGTATCGCGAGTACAATTTTGAGTACGAGCCTGCGATAACTCAAGCCCCTACGATAGTGCAACCCCAATCGCAGCACGACCAAACTTACTACGGCTACGATTACAACTACACAACCTAGACGACAGCACCTGTACAATATCACAATTGCTTGATGGATGGCGAATAGACTGCACGAATTTATGGGGCTGGTTTCGGATGGTTTATGGACTTGCGAGACATTCAATCAAAATGTACATTATCTGCTTGCATCTGGCATGGATTTGGCGTTGACTTGGCATGAACTTGACTTAGAACTGGCATGGATTTGGCATGGACTTCACTTAGAACTTGCGTTGACTTAGCAAAATTAAATCGTTGCCTTCAATATTCTCCATCTACATGAATTAATCGAAATGTTACTTGTGGTGATGTCAAAGCTCTCCTTGTAATGTTCCAGAAGTCCTCGGAACATTCAATAGTCTAGGGAGCTCAATGTTCTTAATCCTTACAGTACATCTAAACTCCACGAAATATCATTGTATTAGGAGTTGTGGAACATTTAAGCCCCAGCCCATACAGCATTGTACTTATATCGCAAGAATAATAAGTTATGACCTATGAAGGTATTTGAACTCAGTGTTCGTGAATTCCCAGTACAACTAAAATTTCCCGTAAACCTGTTGAACGAAGTCATGTCCTCGAACATTCCATCCATCTCTATGTTGAACTTCGAAATACCTAAACTCACAGGGACATTAAGCCTTACCAGCCTCCTCACTACACACAAGGCTGTAAGTTATTCCATCTTGATATTTTTAGCTCCAAGCTATACTGTCTAGATCCCGATGATCTCGATGTTCCCGTTAGAGCCGCGTACATAGATCAAATTCAACTAAAACCGGATTCAAACCCTATGAGCCGAAAGCAAAAATCCCTCAACGGATTACAACACATATTTCCAAATATTTCCGGGCGTAGGTGTGTTGGACTGCAGCGAGGCAACCGCACTTGTGACGTAGATGAGGGTAAGTGGGAAGAGGGGGGAAAGGGGGGGTTGTCCGGGCGCCATAGCAAAGTTGGTGTGGATGGGTTGGGCAGCGATGCATCCTCAAACTTCCGATCAAATCTGTATAAATAAATGTCAGTGCACTGCATTTTTAGCCCATGAGAGAGCTGGAAATTCATTAGCCGAAATGGGAATTTGCTCATTGCACTGCGATTCTAGTGTCTGAGAGATCTGTGAGAGGATGTGAGCAGACGAGGCTCTGAGGCATTATCGGGGAGCACTGCAATTTTAGACTCTGGGGAAGCTGTAAGCCGACGAGGCTTTCGCAGACGCTAAACTTGCAGTACAACCGTATGACCCGCTAAGCAAGCCAGTTATGTTGTTAGACCTCTCAACTGCTTAATTGCTGTTTATTGTTTTGGATTAGGGGTTAGGGGTTGCGGGTCGTGGGTTGCAAGAGGCAAAGATCGGATTTACGTATAAATTATTTCGGTGCATTGATAGTCGACATTGAAGCTGGGCTATGGAGCGGGGGATTTTGTCTACATATACAGACTCGCAACAGCAGTGATATCTCTCTTGATCATCTCCTGGCACGTCTGCATCTTCGTAAACAGCTCTGGATCCCCAATAATCCTCGCCGCGTTCTTGACCTCCCGACAAGTCTCATCCAGTCTTGTGATAACCCTGACAATCGTGCCTTCAAGGACGTCCGTCAGATCCGTGATGTTCTTGAAACTCATGCCGCGCGCCCACTCGTATACGACTTCCATGAGCCCAAAGCGCGGCCGGGACACGAAGTCATTGGAGTCGTCGGATGAGAGGATTACTTGGTGGTAGGTCTGCCGCTCGTTCACCTTCTCGGAGATCTCGATGATGGTCTTCATTCCCTTCTCAAGGTTGCCGGTTAGGTTGGGGACCATGTCTGTCTTTTCTTGGAAGACAAAGGCGGAGAGCAGGGCGACGATCTCGGCGGGCTCGTAGGCGGCGAGGACATTGTCGAGAATCAGTTCGGTAAGAACGAGCTCGTCGGCTGAGTGGATCTCGCAGGCTACTTTGCCTTTGAGTTGGACGCGGGAGCTATCGTCGATGAAGTCGAGGTCCTTGAGTACATGGAGGCGTTGTTCGTAGTCGGGAAGGAGTTGCAAGTTTTGGTCGGACATGAGTTGGCGGAGTTGGGAGATGTTTTCTTTGATGAGCCATTGATCATGGCACATGGCGAACTGGAGATAGTTAGTACTCAGTACTTAGTAAAGCAAAGCAAAATGTCGAGACTACTTTAAAACATTGGGCTTTATGGAGCATGGGATGTCGTTCTCAAACAAAGAGGATGGGATAAAAACTTACGTGCTTAACAAACTGCGGACATTTCAAGCATTCCCCCATTTGCGCCACTTTCATCTCTTCTAGCCGTTTCGCAATAATATCTCTCAGCTGAAGGTCTTTAACCCGAGACATGTCCATCTCATTCCATTCGTCTGATTGCCACGACTGGCAGACTTTCCATAATTGGTCTCGTGCCTTCTGGTACTCGTCCCCTCCATTAAAGATCTCGGGGATCACGCCTTTGAGGACCGTTTGCGTAACGCACCTAAAACTGTAGTTAGCATTATACCAAAAGCTTGAGTACAATTGAAAGGAGCAGAAGAGTTATTGTACTGCGACTTCGAGGACACTCGAAGAGTAGAGACTTCGAATAGGCATAATCTCCACAGTAATTCAATACCACAACTCAAGGTATGCTCCAGATATGTGGTTCTGAATGTACTATTGCTTAAGAGAGATTTGGGAAAACCAGAATCGCGATTATACGTACTCTATATCGGACACTGGGATATGAAGCGCCTTGGTAACAATCGACTTCTTATGCTGAAGAGGCAATTGTGTGAACAAACCCCGAAACTTTGCCATGTACGGCAGCAAGTCGGTAGAATCTCTCTGGTCCCTACGAGTCTTGATTTCCAGTACGTGCACGGTAGGAGCAGGACCACTAGTTGCACCTTCCCTAAGAAGAATACCAGGTGTTCTGATGCCATCTCGAGTGTACACCACCAGTCGCTTTGGTGAGAACATGCGCCGTCCCACAGGAGTCGCCAATAAACCAAGGTGAAGGTCTAGAGTCAACTGCTTGTAGTTCTGCGCTGCCTGGTGACAAGCATCGAGGTCTTTGTCGCATATATCGCAGTCCTCCTTCTTGATTTTGGCCAAATCTGCCTCAGAAACTTTGACAGCCTTCTCATGTTCTGGTAATAGTTGTTGCGTAGCATGTTCACTGAAACTTCGCTTGATCATTTCTTCAATCTTGAGTGCTTCCACGCGGAGGAGATTGAGAATCATGTTGTACGTCAATCTGAACTGCGATCGTAACTTCGATGGATCTCCGAGAATCATCTGGCGTAGTTCAGTCACGGGAGGAGCTTCACCACCGCCTGGTGCAACGATGATGACAGAGCCAACCGTGTCCAAACCACGGCGGCCTGCTCTTCCAGCCATCTGAGTATACTCTCCTGGCAACAGGTTTCGAAATGAATGACCGTCGTGCTTCCGGTAACCTGAGAAAACCACAGTACGAGTCGGTAAGTTTAAGCCCATAGCAAAGGTCTCCGTTGCGAAGAGCACCTTGACCAATGTCTGAGCAAAGAGCATCTCGACAACTTCCTTGACGATCGGAAGCAAGCCACCGTGATGAACTGCAATACCGCGACCAAGTAAATCCCGCAAGCGTACGATTTGCGGAAGAATTCGATCCTCTGGTTTTAGTCTTGCAATTGACTTTTCGATGATCATGTGTATAGCACTCTTCTCGGTGGCTGTACAGAAGTCTTGGTTGCTGAGTGCATCCGCATTCTCTTCGCATCGCTTCTTGGAGAAGACGAAGATACAGGCAGGAAGCAGACTCTCCTTCTTGAGATACTGTACGAGATGAACCCAGAGAGTCTTGTCCTGGGCAGCAGAGGTCCTTCCACCAGGTCTGCCTCCTCTTCCCATATGACCAGGATTATGGCTGGCTCTGGGAGGTCCCCCACGCCCTCGTTGCTGTGCACCACCACGTTGTTGACCTCCTCCTCGTTGATTCCCGCCTCGTTGATTTTGGCCTCTTCCACCTCTAGCATTGCCTCCTCCGCGAGCGTTGGCGTCTGGTGCTGGCAAAGTCTTTTGCTTATCCCGACCAGATAGAATGTCGTTCGCGTCCTTCCAGCCTTTCTCGATGAATCTCTTTTCCGAATCGACAATCTTATGGATCCCCTTGTCAGCCCAAAGATAATGCTCCAAGGGCACAGGCCGCTTTGGGGTGGAGATGACATAGATATCTTTCCTCTTCGTTCGTCCAACCCAGGAAGCAAACTCGTAGGTATTTGGGACGGTAGCAGATAAGAGGATTAATGTTACGTGCTCCGGCAGCATGATGATGACCTCTTCCCAGACAACTCCTCGTTCCAGATCATTAACATAATGAACCTCATCAAATATAACAAACTCCACGTCTCGAATCAGATCTGCTCCTCTGTATAACATACTTCGAAGAATTTCAGTTGTCATAATCAGACAGCTTGCTTCTGGGTTGATCTGAACATCGCCAGTAAGAATGCCAACTTCATCGAAAATTTGTCTGAAGTCTCGGAACTTCTGGTTACTCAGTGCCTTAATCGGTGAAGTGTATATCGCTTTCGTCATATGCTTGGCTGCTAGAGCAATTGCATATTCGGCAACCACCGTCTTGCCTGCCGAAGTGTGTGCTGCCACAAAGACAGAATCACCATTCTCGAGATGATATACTGCTTCTTTCTGAAACGTGTCCAGCTCAAAAGGCCATTCTCTTGCCATATCCGGAACCAATTCCCTAAAATTCGTAATATCCCTCTTGATGTCGACCATATGTGCCCATTCTCTGCCACCTCTCTTCGCACTCGAAGACGCCAGTACTCCATGGGGCTCCAGTGCAGGGAATTCTACCGGCAATAGCGAGTCGATATCATCCTCCTCATCATCCTCTGAAGCATCCCCGGAATCAGCCCCTTTAACAGCATTCTCCTTCGTCCCATCTTGCGTTAATTCATCATCAGGCTCCTCCTCTAACACATTTTCCACCTCCTCTGCCTCCTTGACATCACTCTCATCTTTCCTTTTTTTCGCAAAATCCAATCCCCTCTCAAACCCCGGGGGAATCTCAAGCAATCCCCCCTCCCCACTGAAATTGATCACTCTCTCTAACTTGCTCTTCCCTTCCTGGACCGTACTCTCCGCCCTAATAACTTGTTCCTCCAACGCCGCCGCTGCTTCCACACCCTCCAGGCCTCCCGGCGCAAAGGGGAAGAAGCCCGCAGCGCCACGCACGAAGTCTGCTCTGTTCGCGGGTTTGCGCAGGAAGGAAGTGCTATTCTTGGCAGTCGCGCTGTTGGCGGGGACGGTCACTTCTTTGTACCCTGTTACTCGTCCTTCGAGACCTTCGCGCGTGAAACGGGTTATGGTTCGGGTTTGCGTTGGGGCGATCTTGAAGAGTGTTGTGTAGTCGGTGGGGGCTTCCCATCTCCTTGCAGACACAGACATGTTAGTTTGAGAGTGTATCAAGATGGTGGGGCACAGTACTGCTGTAGTTTGTTCAGCCACTCTGGGGAGAATGAGCTGGAGGGTGTGAGATATTTCTCTTCTAGTGAGAGCTTGAGGCTTTCTGGGTCTTGCTTCACCCGTTTGCGGGGCCGCTGAGAGTCGAGAATTGAGTCGATCCAGTCATCTGCTTCTGATGTACTGGAGGAGAGTCGGACATTCTCGAGAGCAGTGACAAGCGAGTCGGCCATGGTGGGGATATTGCCAATGTGGTGAGGTGTCAGCCTTGGGGGAAGGCTGATGTGGATTTTTGAAAGGTGTGATTGACCTCATGAAAATACGCGAGGCTACTGCATTTTACCCCACCATCTGTGGCTATCATACCAACATCGTCCTTACAAGCCAAGCATTTAGGGATTTCAGCACTGGTTCTGTTACTTCATTCCTTGTTCCGCTAGAATTCGTACAATTACGCCGCCCAATGCAACCAACAAATACTAAACGCCAGGACTTCGCACCTCACCACATATCATTCATCTCAGCCATGGCCTCCAACTCGTCGTCATCAATTTCCTGAGTAACTGCGGCGACTGGTCTTGCTGTAGCAGCTGCAGGCTGGAGATCTCGTTGTATAGCTTCTTCATCAAAATCTGCCATCAAAGCATCAAGCTCATCCCCATCCGGACCATCTTCAACTGTCTTTGCTGGACCAAAGATACTCTGCGTACCCCCACCAAACAGAGAATCAGTTTGCGAAACAGGCTCCTCGGCAGGCTGTTGTCTTCTCAGTCTCGGCGTAGCATCATAAATATCATTATCCATATCCGCCTCTGCATCCGCATTCGCAACTGGTGTCCTTGGTCCCTCGCTCGCCCTCTTCTCAAATATAGGCGCAACCCTTGGAGCAGTCTTCTCCCGTTCACCGTCTTCCCTCGCTGGAAGTGCTGGCTCGTCGAACAGGGAGTCTTCGTGAACGGAAGAGTGCGGCTTGCCTTCGTTGATCCACTCCATTCTCATCATTTGCATTCGTTTCTTGTGTCCTGTCTTCTCGACCATCGCTAAAGCATCCAGGAACCTGGCTTTCGGGAAAAGATCATCGAGCCAGAGTTGGTAGAAGGAGAGGAGTCTAGAGGCGTCGGAGTACTAATAACATTAGCGGAAGCTTCGCGGGAAACCTTTGGAACCGCACTTCGTGGCCTTTGCCCTTGAACTTCAGATGGTGCTTTGCCTTTCCACGTAATTTCGGGATACCATTTGCTGAAAGAAGTCTAGACTTCTGTCAGTGCTAATCTCCATGTATTGACCAAATGCTTATACCTATCCTCATCAAGCTTCACTCGTGGAGCTCTTGGTGCCCTTGTGATTTCAAGCTTCTTGTCAATTCCCAGGTCAGCATCAGCCTTTGCTTTGGCTGCGGCTTCCTTCGCGTCCTCTTTGCTTCCAGGCACCACGTAATTCTGGCTGAAAGGATCATCGATGTCGTCCACGTCGTAGTTGAAGAGGTCGTCCAATTCGTCCCCACCTGCTGTAGGTCCGTCCGTGGGGAGAGGTCTTGATGTGACTGAAGTAGACATCTTGGCTTGAAAACTCCAGAGAATCTAGAATTTCCAAGAAAACACCTGGTATCCAAGTCTGAAGTCAGAAATTCCGCCGAATTTGAGAGTTTGAGAGTTTGCTTGCTCTCAATATACGCGAATCGCGTCCCGCCAGAAGGTCAACGCGCTTGCTGCACTGGCCTAACCCGCCTGCCGTATCGAAATCGCACTAGCGCCATTCGGCTCAGCAACGACGTCCGACAAGCAGACCTCAATTGGATCCTCGAACTGCAATTGGGGCAGCAATTGGAGCGTCACCATGTCGAACACTGAGCAGCGGCCCTATGTGCCAGCAAAGAGCGTCCCTTCTGAGTTTCCCGTACGTGCCTTCCGTTTCCCACCGGCTAGAAACAAGCTAACACCCCTCGTAGCTCATCGACTCTGATCCGTAAGGCCCCTTCAGTTCGAAAATATCAGGGAACGGAAGGAGGGAGGTGCTAATGACTGGCAGACATTTCAAAAGAGTTATCGCCTATGCTCGTCCGGAGGATTACGCTGTGGGAGCTGCGGTCGGGGCAGCTGGACCAGGCCTGATGTTAACGTGGGAGAAATTCGCGCCGTCATATGTTGGAAAGGGAGGATTCGCACCGATCATGCGACTTACGGGTGTGATTGGACTGGGCGCTGGATTCCTGATGTTTTACCAGCGGTCGATTTGTGCGTCTCACCTTCCACTCTCAGAATATCTCTGTTTGGTTTCTGGATTTGGGACTTTGGCTGACATGTTGGGGAATAGTGCGCTTCTACGGATTCACCGAAAACAAGAGAGAGGTCGAGATGGACATGAAGGAGATGGTGACCAAAGTTAAGAAGGGTGAGCCGCTGTACGGCGCCAGCACCCTTACCCCATATGCACAAGGCATGGCGAGCAGAAACTCGAGATATTCCGGCGTGTTCCTGCATGTGATCCCGTGGTTCAACTTTGTGAATCATAATCAGCACGGTGTGGACACGGCGAAGTATTATCAGCAGGCGGAGAGAGAGCTGGAGGCTGAGAGGGCGGGGAAGGGTCTGTAGATGAAAGAGAGGCAGAAGGGAAGAAAGATTTTTGTAAATATGGAATGGAATGGTGTTTGATTGGTTTGAGAAGACCTTGACATCTGATATTTTGTCTCCTAGGCTTTGTTCGGAGATCTATGTCTCTGATTACTTGGCCGTCCTGCTCATAAAACCTTTTACGCTGAGTTCTCTCTTCCTCACAGCTTGGCTTACCAGTAGTTTCTCTGGTGTTTCTTCGCGCATCATCTCAACCCTCTCAACTTCCTCCCCTTAACAAAGGTTCAACCGTCTTCATAGCTCGCTCAACCACCTTTCTCCACCAATGGCTCAACCATTTTCAAAACTCTCTCTTCCTTCCCACGTCTCTTCGGCTCCGGAGCTCGTCCATTCTCCTGCACATAAAACCTCCGCAGCAACAAAATAGCCTCCTCCCTCAACCAGCCGCCACTAACCTCGTAATCATCCTCATGCCTCTTTCTACTCTCCTGCTCTCCCTCCTCTTCTCTATCAGACGCCCCATTCCCAACGTGAATATTAAGAACCCCCCCACAACCCCCGAATTTCTCGTTGCTGGCCCCAAAAAAGACTTTCCGTACCCCGAATTGCCGGAGCAGACTTGCGCACATTATGCAGGGCTCAACTGTGACGTAGAGATTGCATTCTTTTAGGATTTCTGGAGTGTATTTCTTTCCTCCGCTTCCACTTCCAGCCTTTGAAGTTGGATCTTGTGTAGTGAGGATGTCAGAGATAGCAATAAACTCCGCATGCCTCGTCCCGTTGTATGAAGCGTTTGTAGCGTTCATACCGCGGCCGATTATTGTTCCCGTGGGGTGGTGGACGAAGATACATCCTACGGGTGTTTCGTTTGTGGTGAGTGCTAGCTCGGCCTAGGATGTGTTAGAGATGGCGTTGAGGGGTAAGAGGAGAGGTACCATTGCGAGAGCTTCACGCATGAATGAGAGATGGGTTTCGCGCTCTTCTTCTGTCATCTCTGTAGTCTTCGAGGTTGACAGGGGCGTGGAGGTCGGAGAAGTAAAAGAATCCATGGCTTGAGATCTCTTGGGTGGGAAGAGAAGATTGGGAGGATGACTAGATGAGTACCGTACGTTGTGAAATGTCATAGAATATGGGAAGGGAGATCATTTCTGAGAAGACGGAAGTTTAATCTTGAATTTGGTTCAAATTTAAGGGGTTTTTGTTGTTTGATGGACTTACACAACCAGGTTCACATCAAGTATGAGAGTAGAGAAAAGTGTGAGTCACGTGTATTAAAATCTCTCTGAAACCTAAATCAATCCCTTAAGAAATCTGCTCATTGTATCGCTTGTCTTCTCTATAATCGAGCAAAGAGTTACACGGCTCTTTATCCAGACCCTTTTAAGGGAACTTTTCAAGATTTTTGATATGGAGTTTAGTGGATCACGTGATTAGATATATGCAAATGTCGTCCACCTCGGGGAGTAACTTTCAAGTGAGGGGAAAAAGAAACCTTTATATACTCCCCGCGTTCCCCTGCGAAATGCAACAAAACCTCGAGACTTTCTTTCTTAGTTCTAGTTCTTCAAGTAACCTATGGATCGTTTTCAGTGGGACCGAAGGGATATAGTCACATGACGTAGAATGCCCTTGAAACTTATGCAGCGGAAAGCTAGAAGAAAGATTCTGTTGAGAGTCAGTATCACACATTTAGCGCAGCCTTTCGGGTCTTGACTCTCGCAGTAGAGACTTCCTAGATGGATCATGAAAGCTCTGAGTGGCTCACGTGATCCAGAAATGAAGAAAGCCTCTAATCTCAATTCCGGACCTTCATCCGTCCTTCAAACACATCCAAGATCACGAAATCTCGCTCATCTCTACCTCCGCAATCCATGGGAAAAGCTCAATCAAAATTTCCCACATCCCTCAGGCTTCCCCGCCTCAATGCAATCAAAAATTTCTCCAAACCCTACCTAGGTACAAAAACTAAACTCCACAGTTCATCTATATTTCTCCTCCTCTCTAAAATTTTCGAACATTCCATTCAATTCTTCCTTTCCCCTTGCTCCCCCAGCCTCCTCCCATTGAAGGTAAATTTTGACTGCTTGTCGAAGGGAGATTTACCCCTTCCCCTGGCACCTTGCATCGTATCAGCGCCACCATCTCGGGCCGCTTCCAGAAGGCACTGATCCTCGATCCGAAACATGACCGTGCGAGTCTCGCCTCACCCCGACAGGCCCCAAATTCGCAATTCTTGTATTTATCCGTTCTTGAATTGGAAGTGAGGAGTGAGGAGTGCTTTTAAATAGGTGAGGTACCTTGTGTATCGCGAGGTCTAGATTTAGGCGTTCTTGATTTAACGAAGGAGGGTTGAGGATGAGGGAGGATTTGCAGCGTAAACTTAGACCAATGATGATCCTTTGCTGCTTTGGGAGGGTACGAAGGCTTCCTTTGGAGCACACAATACGTCGATACGATAAGCAAGTACGATACTTTCCTGTACCAAATAATCTTCAGCGGCACACGATCCAAAAGATTACCAACCGCAAATGCATGTCAGAAGCTCGTCGCCCGACCGACCAATTGCAGTAAATGGGCATACCGACAGCATCACACAGCACTCCGCCTCCACGGCGCGAATCGCAAGAGCGAGAGTGGTAGGTATATTTCTCCATGCAGTGAATGCAAGACTCCAGCTCCGCCTTCTGCATCCAGCGCTTCCGTCCGTCGCATTACTTCTCACTTTCGAAATCTCAAAGCACTATGCTGCGGAATTTGTAAATTTATATTATTCTTTTTAATCTGTGGGTTGGGGTTGGGAACAGCCGGGCCGCTGTGTATATTGTTGCATGGGATTTCGGATTGCGGAATCTCGGTAGAAAGGCAAGTGATTATTAGGGTTTGGGAACATGGTGGGGGATAATCTATTGCAGAAAAGTTTCTTTTTGGGAACGTGATGCTGATACATAGAATTTTTGAAATCGTTTATTGTGATGTGAGGAGTGTTTTACTTTACCTGACGTGCACGGGAGTTGAGAGTCATGTCACGAGGATTTTCTGACTGTATTCCAGACGAGGCGACACACGAGCAGAGTAAGATGAAGATTGCCTCGAACGCAGGAAAAAGTTTATTGCCTTGTTATGCCTGGATATGCGGAAGAACGAAAGAGGGCAAAGGTTGTTTTGTTTCTGATCTGATGTGAGGAATGTCATCTCGCCTTTCACTGGATGTCTTGCTGCAAGGAGGCAGCAGGCGGAAAGGGATGGAAAAAGGATGGGTGGTCGTTCACCAGGTTTGGTGGCGAGCTGGGCTGAGGCGGCGCTGAACTTGGACGGTGGCTGAGTCAGAGCCACAGCTGGCCATTGATACAGACGCCTATGCAACCCAAGACAAATCAAGCACACGAGGATATCACCAATTCGAGATTCCAACGCCAACCTCAGCAGGTTGATTGAGGTTGTACCGATGCAGCAGGTCCCATACAGTACAAATTGGCAGTCCCTTGTGTGATACAGAAGTATGTGGGGTACCAAATGAATATCTCCCGCACCGGGCCGGCCACTCTGACGCTCCCTGATCAGCAGGAGGCCCCTATTTTGGCACGCACTGTATGAAGGATGGATCCATCTGGTACGTACTCTCTGCTCGTGTAACAAATCAATTGCTGTGCGAGGGGCGTGTGAAACACCAAGACGGAGCCGTAGTGCTCGATTCGACGCTGTGTTCCACGAGTGACGGGGCCTCCTCGCACGCCGTCGGACCATGAGCGCTCATGGCGCAGTTTGACTCGATTGATGGTTCCCCATGTGGACCCAGATTCAGCGTCGGCTGGGCCCCAAAGTTGCTGCACAATACGAAAAGGGGCGGCGGAAGGAGTTGCGTTACGAACTCAGGGGCCGGCTCAGGCTAATAATACGTGCGTGGGCCCCTTGTCATGCTTGGCACCGCGCCCAAAGCGGCTAGCGCAGTCTATCGTCAGCCTGAAAACCATTATCTGTCCTTTTTATAAAGCCAGATCGCTCTCCCCTCTTGCTCAAGTCCTCATACCTTCACAACCACCAGCCCTAGAACAAACGCGCCCGCTCATTGGGCACCCGGCACACACTGCTGCCTTACTACCCTTCCTGACTCATCCACGAAGAAGGCCAGAGTGTCCTGCCGCCATGGGCGAGGCGGCTGCATACATCTATTGAGGGCAATCTCACTCCCCAATACGCACACTGCACGCCACATACAGTACCACACAATTCGACTCTCGATACCATCAATCCAGCATGTCGGACACACCCCATATCAAGTTCGAGCACTCGCCGGCTGATAGCCTGGCCGACAGCTTTGTCTCGACTCCAGGCACCATATACCCGCCACTGTTCAACGACACCATGAATCCCGCCGAAGCCATGACTCCTCAATCACACTACGATGAGGATAGCATGTTCGGTGGCTCGATGAATGGAGGAAGCAGCATGGCTGGCACCCCGGCTCCCGAGAAGAAGCCCGTCAAGAAGCGGAAGTCTTGGGGCCAACAACTCCCAGAGCCGAAGACCAACCTTCCACCGAGGTACATACTGGATGCGAGGTTCACGATTGTTGACCAATCAGCTAATCCGCTTTCTAGGAAACGCGCGAAGACTGAAGATGAGAAGGAGCAACGACGAGTAGAGCGGGTTCTCCGCAACCGTCGTGCAGCTCAATCATCGCGAGAGCGCAAGCGACAAGAGGTCGAGGCTCTCGAGAACGAGAAGCGCGCCATCGAAAGACGGAACGCAGACCTCGAGATGCGCTTGGCTGACATGCAAGCAAAGAACGAACTCCTCATGCGTGAGCTTGAGCAATTTACCGGCGGCATGACTGTCTTTCGGTCCTCGTCAATTGCATCTACACCAGCACAAGCAGAACTCCGCTCCGCACCCACCCCAGTCACATTCTCCCAAGAACTCTTCGGCTCCCGAGACGCCCAAGAACTACCTATCAGCACCCAACCCATCACCAAGTCTGAACCCACACGAACACTAAACCCCGCCTCCCTCTCCCCTGAGATCCGCCCTGTCGACGAGTCCGCCAACGCCAGTTCTTCCGATATGACACAACATCCTGCCGCGATGTTGTGCGACCTGCAGTGTCAGTCGGAAGAACAACGGCCCTGGATGGATTCAGCGACAGCGTCAACTTCAGCCATCTCTCAAATCTTGGCAATCAACCTCTTCATCAATATGACTTCGGCGGTTATTTCGACGCTCCTGACCCCACTGAGTCAGATCGTCACTTCTTTGAGAACGGGATCGCCCCTATCGCCGACCAGTTCGATCTTAACTACGATCATCTGGTTAGCCACAACGACGGCGGCATTGACGACTTCGACCTCGATGACTTCCTCCACCACGACGACCAGCCTGCGCCCGAGATTCACTCTTCGGATTCGCTTGCTGAGACGACTGCTAACCTGCAGCCCCAACTTGGCGCGTCCTCTTTTGGATGCGACGATGGTGGCAATGCGGTTAGCGTCTGAACAGCAGCTTCAAGATTGTCTTTCTAACGCAGATGCGGGTCATTATGGAGGAACGAATTCACCGAGTGTGGAAGTCCTCATGACGTTACTATGGGCCATCACCGTTATAGAGAGGGAACGAGTAGAGAGACAGGAGACCCCAAAGCTGGACGCAGCTGCGGACGTCAGACAGTCAATGGAGCTGGAAGAATTGTTCAGACCTAGAGAGATAAGGGGAGATAGGAGGGGAGTTTCTTTTGTTCCGCATGGAAGGGAAGCCGGAGCGTTGGGCCAAAAGTCTCTGGAGGGTTGGCGTTTGGGGGATCGTCCTTGAACTTAGCGACGGTCATATATTGCCCTTGTACACCAGATGTAACTTGTGACAATAAACTTTTCGGAGTTGAAATTTGTTCCTATGCTGTGATCTGACGTGATCTGATTTGTGAGAATGCCCAAAGTTGTAATGTGTTTCTTCAAGTTTGCCCTTCACCCTTCATATACTCTTGACTCTACTTAAAAGAGTACAGGCCCCACACCAGAAATAACACATGCAATCATAGCTCAAAGGTTGGAATTTATACCTCCCCTCATGTTGTTTCACGGCAATTCTCGGCACAAGTATACTTCTTCCCCGCCTTCAAATTCTCGAGTCACTAATCCTCCACAGCCATCAAATCCTACAACTCAACCCAACCCAACCTTCCGTCGACCAGGACCTAATCGCGGAACGCAGAACAACTAACCACGATGTTCTTCCCACCTCTCTCAAACATCCTCCTCGCGCTCACAATCCTCTTTTCAACCTACCTCACAATCCTCGTCATTACGCCCCCAAATACAACCCCTCCCTGTTCCTCCCCCGTCACAGGAACTAAGACTCAACCCAATTCTCAGTCAAAATCAAAGTCACAACTTCACCCCAACGCAAAACCCAACACAAAAGACACCATATCCCCCTTCACCCAGCCAGCCTTCCTAGCCCTCACCCATCTCATCGTTACCCTCCTCGCTCTCCACCACGCCTTCCTCACCCTCTCCTACCCTTCCCCGCCCTCGCTCCTCTGTCCAAACGCCACCAACCTCACGCCATCCCTCTTCACCTGGTCCCCCACCACCTCCCTATGCCTGTTGATCATCCTACTCAGCGCCCCATTAAGACTTTTGGCTTTCCGGCAACTTGGCCCGAATTTCACGTTCCAGCTGAGGGAGCCGGGGAAGTTGGTTACGACGGGGTTGTAAGTCGCTCTTCTTTCTCACATTAATTTTATTTAGATGAAAGGGAGGGAGAAGAGAGGGTACTAAAGTGATGCAGGTATCGATATGTGCAGCATCCGAGTTATACGGCTGTTATCATCGTCATGCTCTCCAATCTGTGTCTTCTTGCCAGGATCGATGGTAGTATAGGATGTTGGGTAGGGAAAGAGGTTGTGGCGAGTGGGTGGTGGAAAGTCTTTGCGGGAGTGCTGGTGGGAGTGCAGGTGGTGTCGATGGGGGTTAGGGTGTGGGATGAGGAGAGGATGTTGAGGGGGACTTTTGGGAAGGAATGGGAGGTGTGGCATGCGAGGACGAGGAGATTTGTTCCGGGGTTATTTTGAGGAGGATGGGGAAAAAGGAGGAGGTGGGTGGGGTTTGCGAAGTGTTTAAGATAGTCAGAGAGAAAGGTCTCTTTATGTAGAAATAGCTGGGATGTTAAGAGTATGTAATAAAGCTTTAGTAAATGCTTAATGAAGTTGAATCACCAATTCTAGTCTTAGTGCTTCTGAATCCCAGCATTTTCATACTATCTCTTTCGAGTTACTTTGTATTCTCAAGCATAGGATGAAGGGACCATAAAGGCTTAGAAACCTATCCGAGCATTGAATCACAATCCCTGTGTCCCTCCGCAAGTCAAACTTCATTCCCACAATCCCTAGACCTTCTCAACATTCTCTAGACTCTACACTCACCAAGTAGTTACACAACTCTCTATCTACTATATCATCCCTCCTTCTCCACTCGCATCCTCTGAACAAAACCAAACCTCTAACCTTAACATCTCCACTTCTCTACCCACCAAACTCACAAACCCTAACCTCATCTTGCTTCACACACATTCCACCCCGAGCGAATATTAGCTAAAATGCTGGTGATAAAGAAAGGCTACAGAGAATTCATGTGCCAGAAATGCTTTGAGTCCTTCTCCGAACGAGAGGGAGGCGCTGAGAAGCTGAGGAAACATAAGTTATGGTGTGAGGGCGATGAGTGGTATCGGTCGCAGTTGAAGAGGAAGAATAAGTGGGTGATGGAGGAGGGAGAAGGGGGGCAGAAGAAAGGGGGGGGCGGATGGGAAGGTGGATGGGAAGAGGATTTACGATGTCCAGACTTCAAACGCGCAAGTCTCTTCCACTTCTTCAACGCTTTCTAGCTGGGTTGATGGGGCGAGCATGGCGTCTTTAGGCTGCTAGGAGTGGATTTAGTGGGTTGTGAATGCATCGAAGCTTTTCAAGTATGGATTCAGGGTGAGGAACTTCCTGGAAAACCAAGCTTCGTTCGTCGCTTGCAGATAATGTTGAAAGCATTTGCAACACCTAAACCATGTATATGGTCTATTCCTGTGCAAGGAGACTGCTCTTGCTCAAGCTGTATGAGATAGAAATATAGAATGCTCCATATCCCAGTTCATATGAAAGACGTGACTTATTCTTCTCCACTATACCTTCTATTTCTCCAAACTACTCCTCCCCGTCTCTCCACTCATCGAATAGGAAACCTCACGTCTAAAATTTGCTCATTCTCTCCAAGCTCCTCCCTATCCTGCATGCGTGCTTTCTCCTCATCCTCGTCACTTGCCCTTCCATTCTTCGGAGACTCCCTCTGATCTCCATGAGAAGAGTTATAATGCTTCCTCACTTCCTTCGCCTCGTAAAAACGTTGAAAGCATATCTTACAAATATATGAGGTTTGTGTTAGCGGCATGCTCTGGTTCTGTGTTGTAAGTGGAGATGTTTGATACTTGATTGGTTTGAACTTAGGGAATGCGTGGTGTCAAAAGGTTGAAAATTGATGATGGAGTGGCAACAGGTGGTAATGGCGATGATGAGTGGAAGATGATGAGAGGGGGGATGAAATACTGGACTCTTACTAACTTTGTTGGGTGAAAGGATATCATTCAGAAGAGTGAAGTGTGAGAATGTGTGTGTTGGGGATGTGGTGATTCAGCGACACTCAAGACAAGCAGCTTACTGGAGCGGAAGACTCGAAAGAGAATATTCGGAGAAATCGGGAGTCAGAACCAATAATGGGAATAATGAGAAAGACATTCAGTAGCACCTCCACGCCTCCATATCAGCCCCTATCTATGACCGCACTCCAACTCTTTCCACCCGCTCTCACACTCTCAGCTTCTTCCACACTCCAAACACAACAAAGGTGATCTAAGCCATTCCCTCACCAACAAGTCCCTCCCTCCTTGCCTCCTGAATAGCCTTCAACTTTGCAGTCCCCACACCCGCAACACCCTCCTCCTGGTTTCTGCCCAACCACGGCTTCTTACTATCCCCCAACATGGAGCCCGCGAGGAAATACACAACCAAGCCCAAAATAATCAGCACAAATGCAATCGGATACAGATAATAGATCGTATATCCAAAAACCTTAATGCCAATAATCACGCCCCAGAAGTTGCCCGTCAGAAGGGAGATATCAAAGAACGCAGCAGAAGCCATACGAAGGATGATCGGGGCCAGGGTATAGAAGATCGTCAGAGCGAGCGTATAGCCAACGATATACCCACCAACTTGTCCATCCCACGTCGCAGACGCAAAGCTAGCGCGATCAAAGATTGCAGCCGTGATGCCGTTGATGATGATTCCAAACAGACCCAGCATACCGAGGACCTCATACATAGGCCGTTTGCTGACGAACCATTCCTCGAAGACATTGGACAGGCCATAGAACGTGGCGCCAACGAGTCCAAAGAGGTCGCCCTTTACTTGCGTGGGAGGGTCCCCGCCGTTCGAGCCTGTGATGTGGTCGGATGCCAAGAGGATCCCCATGCCGCCGCAACAGATCAGGATCCCGGCTATCTGTGCCCACTTGTAGCGCACACGGAGTAGCAAGAAAGAGACGATTACGACGCAGATTATGGACCAGAAATTGAGGAGTTGGGCAGAGAGGATGTTCTGCATTTGTTAGTTTGGTTAGGAGGGGGAGAGGAGGGAGCTTACGGTGTAGCGGTAGGCGAGCACGGTGAAGTAGTTCCCTTCGACGTCCATGAAGCTCAGGATGATGTATTTCCAGCCGTCGACGAGGAGTAGCTTGAGGTACTTCTTGATGCCGTAACGGTAGATTGTGTAGGTTGTGTAGATTGCGCAAAGCACGATGTAGTTGAAGAGTGTTTGGAAAGCGGGAATGGACGTTCCCTTGTTGACGAGCAGAGAGGAAAATGTGTTGGTCGCCGTAATGCAGAGAGCAAGTACTTGTCTAATATATTAATTAGTTTTGGATCTTGAATAAGGTGAAAGACATACCCGATAAGCAACACCAACCAGAAGTCCTTGGTGGTCAAATATGCCCACCAAGCCGTCTTCTTACTCTCCAACGCCTGGATGGCATGCTCCAAAACTTCAGGATCAACCTCCTCATCGTTTGTAGCTCTCTGTGGAGTCAGCTCCACACTCCCACTGCCATTTCCGTCAAGCCCATCGCCAGACTTGCGATAGCTCTCCCCATTACCCACAGCATAGGTTTCCACGCCCGTTACCTTGGTCGCCGACTTATTCTCCATGTCTCCTTCTCTTTCCTCGCCAATTATCTCGTCCTCAGAATCCGAATTATATACAAGAAGAAGCGGTCTATCTTCTGAAGCCGTGGTGTGGAAACTAAAATAGGGTATCTCTTGTCGCGCCAAAAAATAATGTTTAATGAAAACGTCGTAAGTCTTTCTTCGTCCCCAAGACAGTAAGCGCAAAGACTTCAAGTCGCTCACTGGTGTCGTTATAAGTCTGCAAGGCACATTGACTACGAGTCAATGTGGTGTAACAGGTGGTTGAAGAGAGAGAGAGGGCGGAAGTGGGAGATGGATTCTTTATGGAGTTTGGGTAGGGTGGCATAGCGGGGCAGAAAAAGTAAGGTTTGTGCAGAGCCGAGAACAGGGTACCATATGGAGCTCTGATTGGCGGGAGCTACCCTAGCACCTGCGCGACGGGCAAATCTAGACACTTAGTGGGGTCGGGAAAGCCCGAAGAAGTAAAAGTTTGGGAACGTGATGGACGGGTGGCGTTGACAGGATTGTGCTGTATGGATGAGTTCTCAAGGGTGACAAGCTGATTGAAGTAGCGTGGGGAAGATAGCGAAGTCGGAACTGACTGGAGAGCTGATTGTCATTTATATTCGTAGTCTGTAGTAGGTTGCTTGAGACAGTATAAATGTCTTCATATTGATTGATCCTGCTGCAAAAGTCCCGATGCTCGCTCCTGTTTGTAAATGCTTCCATAACGCCGCCCCAATGCATACCTTCAAGTAACTTCTGGCTTTCCTAAACCGAGGGGACATACAGAGTGAGCCTTTCCCTTTTCTCAGAACACCTGAGTATAATACGAGTCTCTCATATTTCTCCTCTCACCCTCACCCGAGGAACCGTTTCAGATTTCCCCCAATATGTTCCAAGTCCAGCAAGAAGCTGTCATGTCCGAACAAGCTCACATCCTCTCCAAGTTCAACATGTGTCACACTCTTGTTCCCCGCTCTCCTCAATGTCTCAGCAATCTCCCTCTGCTGCCACGCCGGGAACAGAATATCACTCTCCACTCCCATAATCAGAGCAGGATGATCTCTCAACCCTTTCAGGCCTTGTACCAAATCCTCTGGAGGGCCAGAGGATTGCAATACCGGCTTGTTCAAGTCCGAAGGAGCATTCGACTCAGGTTGTTCTTCGTAAGGAGAATCGGGAAGCGTAAGACTGCACGCAGTTGCAGATGCATCTTTTGCCTGTCCGCTCTCAAGACGTTGCGTATGGGCTGCTCTTCGTGCAGAGCTGGCAGATTGACTCGAAGCACCGAGATCAAAAAGATCCATAGCTTTGCTCACATAGAGCAGACTATTGGCATCGTACTCCAAGCAAAACTTCTCTCCCGCATGATCCAGATACGTCTCAATAAGAAAGTCAGGACAAAGTGCCGGCTGCTTGCTCGGATCCGCCCTCCGCCTCCCAAACCTCTGTTCCCATTCTGGTCCCGACCTGTAAGTAACTGTAGCAATCTCTCTTGCGAGCTTCATACCCGCATGCGGAGGCACACTCTCATAGTAAAACCCGCGATTCCACTTCGGATCCATCATCAGCACCTGTCTCTGCGTATGCCTCATCGCAATGGAGTAAGGATGACTCCTTGCACAGCCCGAGATACTCGCGATCCTGCCCACCCTCTCCGGAAACAATACGCCCGCCGCCAAACTCTGCATGCCTCCCATACTCGCACCGACACTCGCATACAACTTCTCAATGCCCAGCCCATCGAGGAGTCGAAATTGTGCCCGCACCATGTCTTCCATGGTAAGAATTGGGAATCGTGTAGCGTACCTCTGGCCATCCGCTGGATCAACACTACTCGGGCCCGTACTGCCATAGCATCCCCCAATGACATTCGTGCATATAACGTGGTATTTATTCGTATCCAGACATCCACCAGGGCCAATGAATTTCTCCCACCACCCCGGCTTTGGGTTATTCTCTGTCGAGTGTGCATGCGAAGAGGCAGAAAGTCCGGTATGCAGCAGTATAACATTCGATTTATCGGCATTGATGTCTCCCCAAGTTTCATACGCGATGTTGAATTCAGGGAGCACACCGCCCCAATCCAAGAGTAAGGGTTCGTGGCATTGGTAATTGAGCGTTACGCCGCTTGTATATGAGGGCTCGGGACCGCTGGAGAGGGAGCGAGCTTCGAGGGTTGCAGACTTGGATTCCAGCGCGTCGAGACAGGGAAAGGCCATTGCGGGGTTTGAAGCTTCCGCCAGGCCGGCAGCGGTATTTTTCCGTGGCCCTTGGGTCTGGAATGATCTTGAAACATTCTGAGATCGCGGGGCTTGGGATAATGGAGGGGTGGCTTTGTTTGATGAATGGCGAGCCCAAGATCGAGCGACAGTCTTTGGTGGTTTGGCGGCTATCCGCGCGGCCGAGACGATGCTCCGAGAGGAATTCATGGCGGGCGAGAGTTCAAGGAAGGGAGCTTGATTGTGAGACCAAGATCTCTTGAGGACGGACAGAAAAGTAGCATCTTGATCTTTTGTCAGCGATTTCGGGGATCAAGGCCTGGTCCAGAGCGCCGAGATTGCGTGCTTGGGCGTGACTGCAGCAGGGCTCTTCAGCCACCCGCGTAGCCGAGAGCCCATGAACTTCTCCCCTATTCGCCTCTGTGGCCACAAGTGTTAAGGACTTTATTTTCGATGATGGAGTTTTGTTGGATTGTTGTTCAATCACAATACAGCAGCTGTAATGTTCATATTACTTTAGTATCATGCCATTCTGCGTCCTCTGCTTAGGTCTTTTATGGAGGTACCGCTAGAAACAATGAAGGAAGTGAAATACGACCTCATGATGATTAGAGATAGCCCCCTTTGAAAGATGAATGTTTCTTAAAACTTAGCTATTGATGTGGAGTTTAATGGCAAGCTTTGTTGTATATATCTTACAATTGGGGCAAGTACTCCTTGAATTTTCCCTGCTGAGCACGTTGCTCGAACTAAACTTCCCTCTCCTGATCATCATGGGCGTTGCTCATAGTCTAGGAGAAGCTCCACATTTGGTTCAGAGTTGGTTTGGAGGTGGCATTGGTAGAAAACTGTTTGACCATATTCTAGTAAAATCAAAAGAAAACATCAAAAATTCAAGTTTCTGATCGTGTTCGAATGATTGGTAACTTCTTGCAAGCTATCAGTCTTCGACCGAAGAGAAAATTGGGCTGTGGAATGAAAGCGTTTCGTACTCCGAGCAGTAAAATACATTGAGTTCGACGATTCAACATCGTATTTCATCTTGTATAACACTCACTTCTCACATTTTATGCCAACCCAAACGTTACACCTCCACCTGCCTAAATCACAGAACCTGAAAATGAGCATCAACAGGCTTGCCACAGTTGATCTTCAAAATATCCTAAGCCAAATCAGCTCCCGAAGCCTCCTTCTGATTAAAAGGGAAACTCACCTGAGGGCAAGCACTGAAAGCAACCACCAAGTCTATCTCTGCCTTCAAACAGATATATTCTCCCTCCTTACTCGTTGGCGCTTCAAATGAAAGTGTAGTGTGATCATCATGAACCGGGATATTCATAAATAAATTCAGAGGCGAAGGCGTGAATTGTGGTGCCTCGATACCTATTCACCATCAGTTACCCTCTTTATTCCTCTACTCCAAGCACTCTTCTAAAGATCCCTATCAAGCTTATTCATCCCACCATCAAAAAGAGTCCCAATAATGCAACCACAAACAAAGAAGAAGTAGAAGAGGAGGGGGAGGGGCAAAGGAGACAAACCTAACGCTGCCAACGCCTCAACTAAATTATTAGCACAATTTCTGTGTCCCTCGCCGCCCCCCAACTCCCTATACCTGGCATCATCACACGCAGCAATAAGCGTATCATGGATACCCTCCGTCGTGTCCTCTGTCACCGTCAACATTTTCTTCCTCTCATTGTTGAATAGACCATCCCCCACTTTTGGGATAATCCGGTTCAGCGAGGCGCGTGTATGTTGCATAGACATTTGCGTGATAATCAGAGGTTGAGAAGAAGGAGGGGAAGGTGGGAGAGAGGAGAGAGTAAAAGCCCAGGTGTCGACTACTTGTGTTCCGTAAGTGTTGATGATTTTTATGGTTTGGCCTGCGCGGAGAGATGTGGCGATGCCGTGACGGGCGGGGATGGTTGTTAGTTGAGAGGACATTGCTTTTAGTGAGAAAACAGGAGCTGAACGGGGTTTGAGTCAGAGGAGGCTTTTATGTAGAGAAAGAGGCTGTACCTAGTTATGTACAGTCGTGGCTGGGTAATATAAGGTTTGAAGTGAACGAGGGGCAGGTCGATAAGCTGATAAGAGAATAGGGCTGGGGAGGAGCTCCGAATATGAAGAGTAATGGACGTGTATAGATATAGAAAGGCGCGCTCACAGGCAGAGTGAAAGACTTCACGATGTTTGTTACAAATTAACAACGTCGAGAAGGACTTTGAATCATCTTGGTATATGGCCAGACTGCAATAATTTTGAAAATGGAAATGCAATTCAATGGTCATCATGTCTATTCATACAATACAAATCTATGCAGTTTGCCACCTCCCGTTGATCTGCTTCTTTCTGACCTAATAAAAAATTAGCACTTATTCCTCGATCAAAAGAAAACGAGAACTTACCATAGGACCCAAAACTGCAACACCAACACCCAGTGCAGCAACTGTAGCCACCAAACTCATTTTGTTGAAACTCTTCCCAAGGATATCAAACGCTGCACTGGGCGCAACTCTTGTCCCAAAAACATCAATGCCATAGGCGAACACCAAACTTGTACTTTCCAAAAGAGCTGGGGTGGCAATAACATCCTTTACCCCAATCACCTCACGCTTATGCGTAAGTATCATCTTAGGATCGAATTCGATGACTGGTTGATAGCGGAAGAGTCCCTCTTCTGCTTCAGCTGGAGTGGGATCACGTCCTACTGGTCTGCTCGGATTTAGAATGGTTCGTGGTATGCCAACGATTGAATTGGAAGACGTTAGAGTGCAGAGAAGTTGGCGAACGGTGATGCCTTGCCCTGTTTGGGAAACAGAAATATGACTGATTGGTTCGGGAATGAGATAGGTTTGAGAGATAACATGAGGTAGAGCTGGTTCGGCGTTGGCGACATCAGTTGGCTCGAGACTTGAGGAGTTCACATTCGCTCCGAGAGGTCCTCGATCGTTGGGAACATCGGACTCGTAAAGTTCTGAGATAACGATTTGGTAACCTTTCGATGCCGGAAGGCCACTAGACGTGGGTAGAATATCGCTCCACAGAGAGTAGACGAACCAATTTTCACTCAAGGCGGTGGTGATAGGTTGCGCCGTATCAACGCCTTCGTGCGTCGTTGAATAAAGTACACCCCCAGACACGGAATCAAGCAGGTAGAAGGTCGCGGTTGCAGCTGAATCGGAAACAGCTGTGACAAGAACAAGGTTGGGGCTTAGGTACTTGTACATGACAGTGCGGTCAGGGAGAACTCGTCCTATGGAAGCAACAGGGTCATGTGCCGGTCTCGAAACGACGTTGATGATTTTCTGTCCAACGGCAGGTTGGAAAGTCCATGCAGTGATCGGAACTGCAAGAGGACCTTGAATGTCGAATTTTAGTCCCTTCACTTCACCGTCCTTTCCTTGGACAACTAGGTGGTCTTTAGGGGCCCATTTCGACGGAATTTCGCCAGGGTTACCATCTAATCCGATTGGAAGGATCCAAGGGCCGGTGGGGCTGTCCACAACCGCAGCACTCTGGACTTGGGGCCAATGGCCCGGCTCCATCTTTTCATCGATTCTTCCAGTCAAAGTTTGTACCAAGACATACTCTCCATCGGCTCCTCTGATGGTTGCAACGCCAGTAGATGGATCCACCCAGATTCCTTTCACATCCCATTTCTTACCAGCGGGGATATCGAAAGCCTTCAAAGTCCAGACAACCACTCCTTGGCTGCCCGAATCGAGGCCGTAGACACGCCCACGTTGTGTAGCTACAATAGCAAGCTTATTAAAGCCAAAATTGTCTCGCACCAAGGCACCAGGTTTGTGAGAAGTAACATCGGTAGAAAGAACGCTGCTTATGATGCGGAAAGGAAGCTCTTGTAGATATCCAGGCAAATACTGTAAGTCGTTGATGTGGCGCTTGCAACGATGAATATATGCGGAAAGAGGGTTGCTATGAGCTTCGGCCTCAAGCGTCTTGGCTAGACTTTCGGACTCGGGAATCTCAGCCCATTCAGCAGAAACTGCACCAGAAAGACCTTCAACACGAGTCCAAGATTCAGCACCATTGCGAACCATGATCCAGTCTTCCTCGCTTGTGAGAATGGCAGATCTAACGGCATAACTATCAGCGCCTTTTTGCACAACTTCTGCGACTCCATGAACGAAAGAACCGTGCTGCTTGTCAACTTTGACAGGCCATCGGCCCAGAATTCCATGGGAAGCAGATGAGACGATAAGGACCTCGTCTTGCGTAGTTCGGGTGAAATACACATTGGCGTCTTGAGAACTTGTTGAGATGGCTCCCTTCCCAGGCAACTTTGGAAGCTCATACTCCTTGTTGATATTCCCACTTGCGATGTCGATGTGATACACGTCCGCTCGGTTAGATACCGCTGAATGGCTGTGAACCAGGAAATGCGAGAGGGATTGTACCAACTCCGGTGCGTGAATAGTGACCTTCACAATTTCGCCATCTGAATCCTTCAAGGGCAGGGTTTGTAAACTCCCGGACTTGCCCAAGAGATTGACCTTCAAGTTCTTCATTGTCTTATCGGCCCAAGCAATGATCGGTGCTGCTGAGTTGGCGCCCACCAGCAGAACATCCTCCGGCGCATGCACGTCCGCTTTGGCCGTAAGTGTATACTCATTAACTTTCTTTCCCGTAAGCGGATCCAGAATCGAAACCTTGATATTATAGCCCCCTCGCGCGCCGTGCAGCGAAACCACGAAAACATCCTTCACATTCGTGCTAACCTGGAGCGGCAAATCCTCAGTCAGGTCATGATATTCCCACTTCACATCTCCACTCGCGCCCTTCAGCCTCCTCAGAACTGCCTTTCCCTCCTCTTCAAACAACGCCAGGATATCTTTGTCGCCTTCTCCTGCCGCTACAGTCTCCATGACTTCGACATCCTTCACCTCTCCCACGAATGAATTCCCCCATTTCTCCCGCCCACTCATTGCATCCCATGCTTGCACACTCTTTCCCGTCCCCGATACCAAGGTTCCTTCTCCCTCCACTGCTCTTAAATAGCCTTCTCCATCTAAAAGTTGGCGCCAAACGACCCTTCCAGTCCCCGGATGTACAGCGCCTAGAACGCCCAAGTCACTTAACGTGTATAAAAGAGTGGCCTTTTCATCGCTTCGCGGTCGATGGAAGAAAGTTGTGTGCGGTTGTGGGATGCCTAGGAGTTCGTGGTGGTAGTCGATGCTGTAGGCTTCATCCGCGAAGACAGCGAAGGTGGAGGGAAGGATTGAGAGGGTAAGCGTGAGGAGATTGATTGGAAGTCGCATTGTCGGGATGGGTGAGGTTGAAGACCTCTGTCAATAGGTTCGAGGAGCTTGGAAGCTTGTGACGGAGCTTCACTTCTGGAGATGTTGCGGCTCTACGGTGGCCGACGCGAGTTGCATCAGGGGCTATCACGTGATTGAGGCCACTTGTTTTAAGCAACAAATGGACTTTGTGTAAATTGTCTTGGTTTGCAAAGTGATACTTCATCAAGAACCTATCGAAGTTCAATTGCTGTTAAGAAATAGATTATAATACCAATGAACAGTGGAAGACCGAGAATACACAGCCTCAGATGCCTGGAACAAGAACTCCTATTCAATGCTAAAACGGATCTAAAATGACATACTTCCCAACGCTATGCTATCCACAGAACTCTATAAGAATGGTTTTTTATTCATCTCCAATTATGCCTTTACCATTAATACAGGTCCCGTCTTGCTGACACGAGCAGCAAGAATGAAGATGCCAGCCAACACGTTGCAAGTTCCACACCACATAGCAGGACCAATGTATCCGTACTTATCAAGCAATACTCCAGCAACAGGGTTCCCAATCAGGAGCCCCAGAGCCGTAAAGCCGAAGTTCATTCCCATATGTGTGCCGACTAAGCTTAAATCAGGAGAGATGACGACGACAGCTGGAGCAATAATCGACACAAGTGTTCCAGAGAAAAATCCATAGAATATACAGACGACGATGATCTGCCCGGCCGACGTTGCACTTAACCATGAGTATGCGATGATTCCAAGGAAAAATACCCATGGCGTCATGATGTTGAGTGCGCCAGTTTTGTCTGCAAAGAAATTGGGAATGATCCGGCCGAAGATCGAAGCCGCGTTGAGGATGGTGAGTAAGTAGAATCCGAGATTGGCATCGACGATACCATGAGAAACGCTGAAGCTCGAAACATAGTAGAAGGGGATATACATTCCCATGAAGGCAAAAAACGTTCCAACGCAAAACAAGTCGAATTGTACCTTATGAAGAACCTTGAAATCGAACAGAGGTCTCCGTTGGGCCGGAAACACTTTCGCTTTCATGACTGCAATCGGTACAATTAAAGTAGCGAGCATTATGAATGCAATGACTCTAGTTGTCCATCCGAAGCCAATCTTTGGCTCAAGCTCGTGAAAGATCGTGGGATAGATGATGCCACCTAGTTGTTGTCAGAACATGAGCTTCAAAGAGTTGAGAGAAACACCCACCAAGACTGCTTCCAGAGGCGGCAATACCAGTTGCAAAAGCCCTTCTCGTTTTGAAGTACTGAGGCATGACGGCTACACTTGGCAACATCATGCAGCCCACGCCAATTCCCGTCACTACTCCTTGCGCTAAGATCACTTGCCAGTACTCTTTACAAATACTTGTCATCATCATCCCAAATACAGCTGCGGCTGATCCAAACAGAACCAATCCTCGAAGGTAGCCAGCATCGAATATGGGTCCGGTGATGAAGCCGCCAACAGCAAGTAAGAGGAATGCTTGAATTGAACCAATCCAAGATATTTGCGATGGGGTTTGAGTTTTCAATAGATTCGCTTCATAGAAAATCTGATAGGCTCCGAAAGTATTTGCAATTCCCCTACCTTGGTTAGACAAATCGTTCAAGATTCAGACGGTGGATGGAACGTACCAGGAGTTAAACATGAGAAAGAAAGCCCCAACCACTTGCAAAAGTGCGGTCGCCGTCTCGTCCTTCTCGTCGTTCACTTGACCTTCCCCCACGGGTTGCACTTCTTGAGGCTTTTCTGGATCTCCAAGACTACTATTAGAATCTGAGGTGATTTTATCCTCGACGAGGTCAGAGGGGGCGGCTTCCATGCCTGCATTGCTGGTAGAAGTCATGATGAATTTTTGGAGCTGTGAAGTCGGTATAGCTAGAGACTTAGACCGATTCTGCAAGGTTATGTTGAGGCCTCATCTACCTCGACCCTTCTCGATATATATTCAAAGGATAATTTGTGGTGAGAGACTCCATTCCACGTTTGTAAGCTCTCTTGGCTTAACAATCAACAACAATGCGTGATGACTCGATCTTGAAACTTGAGCATCTAGCGCCCACAAGGCGCGAGGATCTCCCTTTCGAAAATTTCCTAAAGTGATGCTTGATACCGAGCAGAAGAGGACGGAAAGTAAGCAGGTCCTGAAAAATTGAAGTCATTCCGATGAGGGTGGGAGGGGCGGTTCGAGCGGCACCATGCACCTCGGCGTTCTAACCACATTTGGATAACTTCTCTCCACTTTCGAGGGAGTTCTTATTTCCGCCACCAATAAAGATGATTACTATTCACAGGTCGAAGACGCCTGTTATGTCACAACGGCTGAACCCTGTTGCCGTACAATGTAAGAATGACTTCGATTGGGTGAGCTGTCATTCTTTACGAGCTTTAGCAAAGCACGGGGTCGATGACTCGATACAGTTTGGGGCTTAGTAGAAGTAAACCCGCGGAATTGTATGACCTTCACAACTTGTGAGCCTTATTAGCACTCAGAACCGTTTTCAGACACCCTACCTGCTCCTTGCAAAGCCTTCCGGTTGAAGGAAAGTCCCAGCATCCCCTGTTTGACGAATCATAGTTGAGCCGACTGTGTCAAGATATCGCGATTGAAAGAATCATGAAGGGATTCCATCCTCGAGTCGAATGCCAAGTCTGCCGTTGTCATGTAATTTTGACCAGATTTGATAGCATGACTTATCCCAAATTGCCGCCCAATACGTATGAGAGCTGCTCTTGCCTGGTTTCGCTGGGTTTCAGATGCGATTGGACAACGGAGAATGACTGTGAGAGGCCATACGAGGAAGTAGCCGCCCACACTCTTAGGCAAACCCGTCGTAGAGCTTTTACACTTGAGCGAATCTGTATTGTACGGGGGTATATCTCCAAGAGAGAAAGGAATACTAGCAAAAACTTCGCGGATCATAGTTTGAATTGTGATTGTTGCTTTATGTCGAAGCTCAATCATGTTCGTCGTTGTGAAGTCCCCGTCCGGGGCATTAATTTTCGCTGCATCGAGTCTTTCCAGGAGTGCTTGGTTGAGAGTAATGATCGCACCCCGATGTTTGTTCCATAAAGCCCCTGACCAAAATCCTCGATATGTGTGATACTCTATCGTGGAGGTGGAGTCTACATTGCGGTGATCGCCGGAGTTGTGGTGAGCAATCCGGTAAGGGAAAGCAATTCTCGCATCTTCGTTCCACTGACAATTGGCTTGCTCGAGTTTTTCAAAGTTTTGTAGAATCGAATTGTTCCAGATGTGGTCCAGATTGCCTGATCGCTTGTCACGCAAGGTGTTGGCTGAGAAAACGCTAACGTGGAACATGTTCATTACCATTCGACTTGCCGCAGATGTTGAATCGAGTAGGCTGTTGAGTCTCTCGTCTATAGGGCTCGGATGCAACCCAAATTGGATGTTCTTTCTATTCTGCAGCAACAATCAGTTGACAGTTGGTTAATTGGCATAGCATCACATACCACTTGGCAACAAGCAAACTGCAGCAAAGTGGGGCCTTTGCCTTGGTGTAACAACGATCCTCTCAAATCAGCTAAAACGCCCAGTCCTTTGGTATGTTGAAAAGAGAAATCGAAAAACGTCGTATTGTTAATGCACTATTATGATGCAATCAGAATGTGCCTCAAGTCTCGGAGCAGCGGTGTACTCACCTCATAGAGGCCAAGTAGAATTACTGCAGTCATGTTGATATCGCTGGTAGCTCGTTCGGGGTACGAAAGGTTGTTTTTAACCGTTTCCAGAGAAGCACGGTAGAACAAAGTTGCTTTAAGTTCAAGGTCTTTTCGCGCGGTCTTCTGTGCAATATTTGCGTAGGCAGCTGCTAAAACAGCATCGTGGAGACCGGAATTTTCAGAGTGTCGTCCAAACAGATCTGGTAGATAGTCCAGCCATCCTTCGCAGATTCCAACGCAAGATTCGACGATGTAGTCGTGGAAGAATAAGCATATTGCATGTAGCTGAACATCGTCTGAAAAGACCTTACATTCCTGTCAGAATCGGAAGGGGAGGGATTTAGACTGACTCACGTTCTGGGGTGAAGGGGAACGGGGTGAGGCAGAAGACAACTTCCGTTTACTGTATCTAGATACAGCTTCCATTTTCTTCCATGCCTTGGCATGAACGACTTCATTCTCATTGTGAAAGGCAAGGTCCCATTTATTCGGATATCCGGGGCAGTCTTTGCCAATCTTTCGACATCTCTGGCATCCTGGAAGCGATAAATCGCACTGTGAGACTGTTAGCTTAAGTCTTAACAAGACAAGACCAGTCGCCTCACCCTAAGTTTCCTCTTCTTACAGTTTGCACATCCTACAGTCTTGTGAACCATCCTCTGCCGGCCCTTGAGCGAACCGTGATCACGTGAAGCGTGTTGAAGAGGACCTATTCATGAACAGACCTCCGGGGGCGGCAAATGAAGACGAAAGAGAAGAATTTAACAAGGAAAATGATGATTGTAAACTATGCTTATGGTATTGTCTTGATGCTTGACGTGTTTGGGAGTGAGATTTTAAATCAAAAGCCAAGGTTCGGCTGGCTGACATGCTAACCACACCCCTTCATTATCCTAAAGATCCGCACCCTCAATTGTCATCATGTCTCAGCCACTTTGCGGGCGGGGGGGGGGGGTACACCTCACGATTGAAGTCAGGCCCTACACTTGAAAGTTTGACCCTTTTTCTATATTAAAAATTCTTGTTAGTTATATTTAAAAACTATGTTTAGTAGGCTGTAGCTGACTTGCAACGAATTCTACCCATCCAGGATGATTCGCTGTACAGAACTTTTGAAGTGTTGTGAGCTAAACCAACGTGAGTTTTGAAATATCGATAGGCTCCTTGGTATCATATCACGAGTATAGCTGGTCACACTGGGTTGGCTCTATGATTGTAACCATACCGTTCAATTTCTATGTACTTTCCGAGACATATTTCTCTTCGCCATATCTAAGCTCTGTCTTCCTAATTAAAAATAACTAAAATACTCCGAAGAGGCTCGGAAGCTGAATAAAGAGGCTGACTAATTTAAAAAGTAGAAATCTTTGACGAAGTCACAATTCAAGGATTGATAGAAGAGATCAGATCTACTAGTCACAAAAGAAATTGAAATGAGGGAGTTTATAAAAACCGGTTGAGCAATGTTAAGAAGGGGGAGCATTTAGTTGATGAGAGAAAGATATAGAAGCTTCGAAGCTAAAGCAAAGCTTGAAAAGATTTGGATAAATATCGCACCCCAACTACTTTAACTTCTCCAATTCCTTATCCAAAAATTCTAGCACATCCTCCTTGACAGGCTTAAATCCCAATCTTTTCGCCCTCTCATTCTTGAACAACATGCTCCCTGCCTGTAAATTCGGCAACTCGCCTTCTCCTGCCTCTTCCAAAGGTACACTTCTCGCCTCTGGACTATCAACAATGCCTTGAGCATGCAGCAATCTCGCAAAAGCGGGGCTGACTAGCTTCCAGGGCGTCGATTGACTGCTAGCAATGTAACATCTTGCATAGACACTCTCCTTAGGCGTGTCTGTCTTGAGAGATTCGTCGAGGACTTGAAGCACGAAAGGTGGGAAGTCCTCTACGTGCAAAGATTGAAAGAGAGAACTACCCTCTCCAACGTAAGGCACGAAACCAAGCTGTTCTGCTTGGAGTTTATATAAGAGTTGGATGACGCCAAGGGCTTTCCCTGAGACTGGCCCAAGGGAGTGACCGTAGACCCCAGAAGGGAATATGATGTATGTGTTCAACTTTCCAGATTTTCCTGCTTCCAAGACACTGTTTTATTGGAGCTGTCAGCTTACTCTCTTCTCTCTCCATATGTTTTGTTGTAGAGAGTGTACTTACGCAACGTCAGGACCGCCATTAAGCATTCCAGTGTTGATCTGTTTCATATCCTCCTCGTCATCGTCCTAGATTTAATCTTCAGCATGAACTTCAAGTTTGATGTCCAGAGTAGACTTACATTCCAGACTTTGCTATCACCTGCACCCGGCCCCGCATACTTCCCATCTTTCCTCCCATCTACAAAATTACCCGTTCCACTGACATGAATTAATCGACCCTTGCCTCTCCCTTCGTCATACTTTGTCACAAGACCAGCAATAATTGCATTAGTGAGCCCCATATCCCAAGAGCTACCACAATTGATAACAACATCATGGTCGGAAGCCAGTTTCGAGATTTTGCCTGTCTCGCTGAAATCGCCCTTGATAATCTTGTCCACACCGATCTTGTTACTCAGATACTCATGCAGCTCGGTGGAAGTATCTCGGACGTATACTGTGAGTGGAAACGTTGGATGCTTTTTCTTGAGTGCAGCCACCAGGTGTGAGCCCATAAGGCCTGTGGCACCGAAGAGGAGAATGGAAGGCATAATTGCAATTGAGTGTGAGACTTAGTCGGAATTTTCAGAATTTTGGAAGAAATCTTTACAATGTGCTGTAGAAGGTTGCCTTTTTTGTAACAGTAGAACATGATGATACTTTTATACTTCTTTCTTCCACTTCTCTGATTGTTAATCTCGGTAGACTCTGTGATGCTTAATAATGTATATTGAAAATGCTTCATGTAGTTGAAACTAGATTATTGCCGTTTTGGGAGAATCGTGATTATTTATGGTGCTTGTAGTCGTTAGTGGCGTTATCACGTAAGTACATATAAGCCACGATTTCCAAATCTGGCATATGGCAGAGCTGCAAGATGGATTACTAATCAACACATAATGCTTCCTCTGTAGAGGCCCGAGACACCTGCTCTGATCCGAAGACTTTGAATGTCTGAATTGCATATTTCGTGAGAGGTATCTTATATGATGGATGGAAATTCATATAAAAGGCCTCAACAGATGTGAGCACCTGACTATACATGCCCTTTACACACCCTCTTTTAATACCGTGATTCGAAATTGCTACATTTATTCTAAGGATGGGTTCCCTATTTTCACCTTAAACGATGGAGATAGTTTCTACCTAAGGATTGTAAGACTTCAAAACAAGGTGAGTCGTAACGACAACACGCACCAGACCATCTCGCACGCTACATTAGTCGGCGTTTTCTAGAACTATGTTGACACTTGTGTAATTATCGCCCCAACTATTATTAGCAGACTTCTTGAAGAAGGTCGGAGACCATGTATCGTGCGCTTCAAATATTGTGATTACAATATAAATACCTCTCAGTACTGTCATTAACTAGCACACCATCGATGAAGCAATGCCTCTCCCAGACAACCCAGCTGTCAACAAAACCGCTGCTGAGTTGGTCGAAATAGGCTCGTGTCACTTTGGACACACCCAAAAACTACAGGCCAGGTATTGCTGTGCATTCATGGCCAAAACTATTGATATTTATTTACTAAGGCCGCCCACGGTCTACGCCGAGGACCAACTTTGGAATGGGCACCTACATACCGGCCAACACGGTCGCGTCCCTCTTTAAAGCTCCAAACTTTAGTCAAAAATCAAATCTTCTAAACGCGGATGACTGGTCTAACTTGGTCTGGTGGGAGTAGTTTCCTAATCTTTCTATTGGAGTGAACCTTCCGAGTAGGCATATAAATTTGGTAGGAATTCTTTGTAACTAACTCATCTTCGTAGTCAATTATCAGGATTACATTACTGTCACAGTCGCAGCTTATTCCACCACGACTGGACACGTGTAAGTGACCCGCCGCTCACACAGAACCAAAGGACTAATATAGCTCCAGCCTCATTGAGAATGAGACTCAAGGAGCTACCTTCTCGATGGACGTTTCTTCCAGCGACGCTCTTTGCTTACAAAATGCAGAGTGGATTGTTGAAAACCCAGTTTTTGGTTCTATGCCTTGGCCGACCTTTAACAATCTGTGGTTTGATAGCTGTCAGGCTACAAAGTCTACTGGTGCGGTAGAGGGTATTGATGGTACAACTCCAGTTCATGGGGCTTCAAGTGATGGTAGAACAATTTTGAGTGAATGGGTTGACAACACGGATATTATGTCAAGTATAAGAAGGAATATTGAAGACATTTCTTCTTGGGGAGGTTGGTTGTGCTGGTCTAGAATTAAAACCTGCGATTGCGGTAGAGGAAGGAAATGGATGGGTTTGTACTTGATTTACATGATTTACTGTTATATTTCTGTAGAATCTAATATATTTTTGTTATGGTGTTCTTTGAAAAAACTCGGCTTCCATCTACCTCAGAATCACAGTAAACTGGGCATTCTGTCGGCTGCGTGTTGGAAATCCTAGCATGAAACACTTCCAGTTGAAAGAAGTCCCGTCTTCATTTTTACCATGAAAGGGTCCCATAGCTCTTTTCGAGTACAATTCTTCTCTTCAGGCTCTCTCCTACTTCGTTAGCGTTTCGTTGCCCACTCTGCAGCTCAATGCTGTGTGTTTTATCTCGGGATTCTTCGTTATGTAATTGATCTATGCTGCCATCAACTACAAGCTTTAAATGTGCTTTGGAAGTCTCCTCACAGAGGCTATCTGACTCCAAATTTGGAAATATTCGATACCGGCACAAGTACTTTGAAGAGCTTTCGTTGGAAAAGAATTGACTGCAAGTGCGATGACCTCACCTGGGCAGCTCCAAGCCCCACTACTCCATTCTCCATTGATCATGAAGACCAAGTGGATAAGAGCGAAGAGAAAATAGGCAAGAAGTACAGCTGTTACAATATAGATATCTCTGCTGCCTGAAGCTCCGTAACTACAGCCATACTGATACAAGTTAAGGGTGCATTGTGGGAGCACATTGTAAGTACCATTGAACCACCAGTTGAGAATTCCCACAAGATCCCAAGTGACTTGCAGTATGCAGCATTAGAGGAAATTTGTGAAGCCTGATATTGTGTTCTCGCTGAGGATAGCAGTTTGAGGGGACTCCAAGTTGTACAGTGTTACATTTATTATGCCATATTCAAATTCAGAACCCTAGCAGATGCTGCCAAGGAAATCTTGTGACGCAAGTGGATCAATAATACTTTCGGAAGCCCCAGGTCGAGCTGGACAGTAAAGAATATGCTATTGCAAGATGAAGCCACGATAATCTTGGAGAACAATTTGGAGTTCCGTGGCAAGGATCATTGCGTGACCTCTTGGGTGCATTCGCTAACCATTACCCGCACTTCAACACTAGTGCACAAATGGAATGTGCTCATGCAAGGTCATCGCAGCATCTATCAATGAACTCACGACGGGCATGATGTTAAAGAACTGATTATAGCGCAAGGAGAAGATATCCAATGATTTGTTTGAAGTATCAAGATAATGAGCGGGGTTAAAATGCCACGCCTGAAAAAAATTGAAAGACGTGATGAATAATCTCTCTTGCAGATTGTCTCGTACTTTCACCTCTGACTGAGAAAGGAAATCGCTCATTCAGATATCGCTCAGTTATAAATATGGGCTAATGTCCTTTGATGAAACTTCCTTGCATCTCCTTCACCCATCAAAGAATTTCACCTTCGACTACGGCAAAATATCATACTCTTCTAAACGTTGATTAAACTTGAATCCCCTTGCTTCTTGGAAATTCTTTCAATAATGGCCACTACCAAAATTTCAAGCATCACCGTCGACGGCGTTGACCTCTTCTACCGATCTGCTGGATCACCATCATCCCCGGTCATCCTCCTCCTCCATGGATTTCCCTCGTCCTCACATCAATACCGCAATTTGATTCCGCTCCTTGCCTCGAATTATCATGTCATCGCACCGGATCTACCTGGCTTTGGCTTCACTGTTGTTCCTGAAAACCGGCAGTACAAATACACCTTCGCCAGCCTAGCGATCACAGTAGGCGCTTTCGTGGACGCCCTGAAAATCAGCAAGTTCGCTATTTACATCTTCGATTATGGTGCACCAACCGGACTACGTCTAGCCCTGGAAAGACCTGAAGCTATCACAGCTATTATTTCCCAGAACGGAAATGCTTACGTGGAAGGGCTCGGCGCATTCTGGAATCCCATAAAGGCTTACTGGGCCTCCGGGAGCATTTCAGACCGCGAAGTCCTCCGAAACACCATCTTAACATTCGAAGCCACAAAGTGGCAGTACGAAAACGGCGCGCCGAGTCCTGGTAGCGTTTCGCCGGAGACTTATTATCTGGACTACACCCTGATGGAAAGGCCGGGCAACAAAGACATCCAGCTAGATCTCTTCCGGGACTACGGAACAAACTTGCCTTTGTACCCGAAGTTCCAAGAGTATTTCCGGAATAGCAATGTTCCTGTTCTCGCGGTGTGGGGAAAGAACGACGAGATTTTCATCCCGCCTGGTGCTGAGGCATTCAAGAAGGATGTAAAGAGGTTAGAGGTGCATCTCCTTGACGCTCCGCATTTTGCGATCGAAACAAATGAGAGAGCCTTCGCAGGGTTGATTTTGGACTTTCTGCAGAAGCATGGCATTTAGTATTGCGAGAGGGAGGGGCTGGCTTGGATCAATTCCGGAGCCAGCAACGAAGTATTGATGTTCATGCCGCAATGCAAATGTTGAGATCAAGTCACAAAGGCTCGCACAAATGAGTTCTTCTTTTGGTTTACACACTCTCTCGCACTTTGTTAAGTTTAATGTGATGTGCTTTTTATTCGAAAACTTTCTTGCGTCGTTCGTAATGAATATGGTGAGCGGCGTGCAGGGGTGTAGCTGGAAGCTGACTGCCGGCTTGGCCTCCTTTCAGTGGCTCGCTTAACCTAATTCATGGGAGAAAAGTGGGAATTTTCCCACCCACCCCCCAACAGCCCCCCAGGTTAGTGGCAAATGATCCTGGAAGGGCGTGAGCCTCCAACGCGTGAGCGTGACTAAGTACAGCTCATTTCGAGAGTGAAGCAGCAAACGGCTTCAAATTATTGTGTCGACCCATTTAACATTCTTACTCGACCAGTGAGACTTTGGTGCCGTGATGGACTTAGAATTTATCAGCTTTTCAGACCCGAACGAAACCAGGAGCAGAGATGCTCGGCGACGGGTACGATCCCGTGCAATGCAGCATGTTCGCCACCGCCAACGGCTTGCGAATACAAATGGAGACTCTCCTCAAACCATACAACCAATGCTATTGACCGAGCACCTTCAACGTATACAGCCAGAGAGTATTACATGGCATAATTCAGCACACAAAGAAGATGAAGACAACGCAGGACTGAACACGGTTCATGTCGATATATCTGGGATCCAGAGAATGGAGCAATTGGAGGTCTATCCAGTATCTCAGGCTGAAAGATATGTTTTCACAATATTCCTTCATTGTGAGTTGCTCCTGTCCTCTACTGAAGTACACGCATTGTCAACTGGGCCAACCTATACTTTTGTCATTTCTGATAGCGCCATTTCTAACTACAAGAAGATGGTGCTGCTGTAGCGGGCAGTTTTCTTCCCTTGGGCAAATTTGTACCCACGAACCCTCTTCGTACGAAAGTCCTCTCGCTTGTTACTCAAGATACCGCTCTCTATCATATCATTCTGGCCAATTCAGGTCTGGATATGATGATCTGGCGTGGCGAACAATTTTTCGACCCCATGACTCGCTCGAACGTTCGTGGTAGAGAAATTGGCACGGTGTTCTGTACGAAACACAAGATGGAGGCAATACGAATCATCAATGAGAGATTGAATGATCCACTTCTCTCTACTTCAGATGAAACTATACTTGCTGTGTCTCATTTAGCTGGGTATGAGGTTAGTCTTTGTAGCTTCTCTTTAATTTCATGATATTTCTAACTCCTCACATAGATGTTGGCATCCACAACGAAAGTAAGGGCCTAACTATATATTAATAAAGGCTTACTTGAATTATCGGAGCTCTATTCCATGATCGTTAATTAACAGTGATTAGAAATCAGAAGACAGATTCACTGAGTTTGAGATCCATATGGATGGAATTGAACAAATGGTCAAGTTAAGAGGAGGATTGAAGAGAATTGGATTGAATACATGCCTCACTCATTTCATATTACGGTACACAAACGATCTTTTATGCATTGATAATTATTCATGTTCCACAATTCCAAGAACTAATTTATTTCGTAGGGTTGATCATTTACATTCAGCTTTGACTGGAAGTCGCCCACGATTCTCAATGGAGGATGCCCACGAGGAACCTCCGAAGTCCCCACTAGGACCCTCACTTGCTCAATCTCCTGATCTCACTAAGGACGTAAATAATTCAACGCTCCTCAATGTACTAGATCAGCTTCGCGAAGCATCACAGTTCTTGGAGAATCTGGAGGATCCTATATCTGAGGACGACTTCTTCTCCTTTGGCATCAAACGTGCACTCATCGAAGACGACTTGTTCAAACTAGGAAATATTGACACTGGCCTTCCACAACAAAATCTCTCACCAATCGAGCAATGTTGTCGAGTTGCAGCTCTCCTTTACGTGCAGACAAGTCTGACGAAGGTGAACTGCAAGGTATACCAGGACCTTGTCACTGCACTTAGATACGGTTTAGAACAAGCCGGCTTAGAAGATCTTCGAATGGAGCATCCAAATGTACTTCTATGGATGTTATTGGTTGGGGGTGGCGCGGCTCCTTTTAATATGGATAGACTGTGGTTTATGGGAGCTATAGAGAAAACCCTGCATACATCTTTGTGGGAAGAAGTGGAGCAAAGACTTCAAGGATGGCCTTGGCGTCCGAAGTACTGTGTGCCTTGGAGAGCCATTTGGCGAGAGGCTATCACGATGGATATACAGATGTAATATTTAGACTGCAAGATAATCTATCTCAGTTTTTCGCCGAGCCCCTTGAAACAATCAGCAAAAATAAACTGCCTTTAACCGTAGCCCATGGTCATGATGGTGCTCAATGATACTCCGCTCATCTTGCAAGAAGTTGCATTTTGGGTCGGAATAAAGTGCGACCATGACTGGTATAGATATAAGCATACGTTCGCTGAGCGAATTCTCTTTCCAGCATGAGTGTGAGCATCTCAAAAGACCTTGCTGTGTGAATTTTGATTTTAGGTTCTCGTGATGACTCTTCAGATTTACTTGCACTGTCTCGTAGGCTCAAAAATCAGCAATCGAAGCGGTTATTACCTAGGTCAAGCGAGCGAGCGGCGAATTTCCCTCACCATCTTCGGCCCGCCAGCTTCTTCTTATGTTGAGTTTTCTTACACATACCCAGTTAGCAAAATAAATAGTTTATAAGCTCCCAAACTCCGAATCATTTAGAAAGGCTTGGAGCAAGAGCACCTTCCAGACAGTTACTCTAAATCTGATTTGTTCAAATGAAATAAGCAAATTAGAAGTCCAAGAATCATTTTTGCATATAGAGATGTCCGAATTTAGTCACTTAAAGCCCGTATTGTCTTATCTAAGCATGCGCTTTTATAGGCCAGTGCAGCGAGTGGCATTGCTTCTCTTAATTGCTACACGGTGAGCCTAGGCTAGTCTAGACTCAAGGCTACAGCTTCACCAATGAGCGAGTGGGTTCCCCCTCCACTAGCAAATATCTCCAATAGCAAGGTTAAATTGGGCACCAACTCATGAAATCCTCTTTCGAGCCTCATTTCATTCAAACTCCATTTAAATCAGAAAATTAGATCTTCGGAGCACTATGTCTATTCCTCTGATCGACCTATCTTTACCTCCAATCGAAGGCTATCCGAAGCTAGCATGCCATATGGGAAAGTATCCTGAAAATGCAATATACCGTCGATTCGGCAGCCTTAACTCTCGAAATCTGCTCTACTTCCAAGCGGAGTTGACGCACCTCGAGCGGAAGCTTCATCGTCTAGAGGCTGCTGATCTTGCATCAACAGAAGGGAACCGTTCGAAATATTCGAAAGATTGGTATTGGCTGAACAACTCTGTATTTGATGAGACCAGCGAGCAAATAGAAACGGTTCTTGCCATCCGTGACAAGCTGAAAGATTATAGTTAGTTTCTAGATTCCATATCATATGGCGAAATTGACTATTTGCGCAATAGATGATGCAGTAATTCAGCAATCTATTGTTAGCCGCTTGCCCGATCCAGCTCGACGCGATCTTCGATCCCTTCAAGACTGGCTTGAACGACCAAACATGGGAAATCTTGCCCTTATTGGGAAAGACAGAGATACCTGGGGAGCCTCTGACGAGCCAATAAGCCCCAACATGGGTCTTCTCGCAATTCATTCGGGTGGAGAAAACGATGCATTCTCTTCATGGTTCGCTCAAAGGTTTATTCGCTGGGTTCATCACATTCTCTGGCACCGAATGAAGAAGCCAGATGATGTAGAATCTGGAATCGTGTCGTACGAAGATAAAGTTCTACAGAAATTCACCTTACACATCACTACCATCATTGCTTCTTTGCTACCTATAGTGGCCATCATTGCTCTATATTTGATTGGCCCGATGAATGAACGACTGGGGCTTATGGCGCTTTTCACGGTTGTGTTTACGGCCTGTTTGTCGGTTTTCACGAATGCTAAGCGAGGGGAGATTTTCATTGCTGCTTCAACGTGGGTCTCTTCTTTCTAGATTATGGTCTAATTTAAACTGACAGACTTAATGACAGTTTTGCGGCCTTGCAGGTGGTGTTCATTTCGACTAACAACGGAATGAATTCTGCCAATACTTGATATAAGACTTAGGAGGGTTGATAAGTTAGTGTAAGGAGAACAGAGGTGCGACGCTGGGAACAGATTCTGGGACATGTGAGACTCTATGAGACATTAAGATACACATAGACATTGCATCACGTTAATGAAATCCTATTATCATGGTATGGACCATAAATTCAGAGCTCGAGACATGCAGCACTGTGATCTTCGTTAATTGTTTTGACTTTCTGAGGGTATTATTGACGTGAATAGCGCGTCATGGTATACAGGTCGGCGTTCAGAATCCCGTCTAGAGCACCCGGATATCTTCTGTGATTCGTGGCCTTGCCTGGGTTTATCTTTCTATAAGGCTAAAGTTAGCAACGAATGGAATACGAAGAAAGGTGTCAAGTGAGCTGCCTATTACATGCAATTATTCCCTCAATGGAACTTCGGACTTTGACTCGAGACCGAGTTGTGATTACCCATGTTAAGGCCGGATTTAAGATAGTTGCAAATTTCATAGGAGAGTGGGATGATGTTCACGAGCATTGCATGGCTGGTTCTAATAGGTTCCAGATAAAACAGAGTTTATAGCCCGTTTCAGAGCTTCAAAGCAAAAGCAAAGGCACAATGGTAGCGTAATGGTGTGGTGTTGTTGAGTCTACAATATTTTCTGTATTTTCCTACTTACGACTTATTACTCTGGAAGTCCCTGAGCTAGAGCCGTTGGTATTGGACCTAATCTGCCGAACTGCTTCCTCCTTCGCCTGGATGTCTGCATCAACCTTGGCATCATTTGCAGCCGCCTCCTTATTGCGCTCCTCTTTCCGTGCGGTAGCATATGCCTTCTGTTCTGCGATGTAGCTGTTAGACCTAACACATATAGAGGGGTTCCAACCTCAAACCTTTTGTCCTCTTCGGGAGGATGGCCCCTCCGAACCCAGCAAACTTCAGAATACCATGCTCTTGAATAGTTTCGGCACCGAGAATGACATCCCAGGGAAGGCAATCACCATCAATAACATGGAAGACAGTTGTGAAGATTTTACGAAAGCGCTTCCCTTTCCAGCGGAGGACAAGCGTGCCCATCGAGGTGAGTTGTTCGCCATTGAGACAAGTGCAGATGGGTTCGTTATAGACGATCAGCTCGTGGAACATGTGAAGCCTGTGAACAGCTTGTAGTGTGATGAGATTGTGGATTTCGCATCCGGTGTCGAGCCTCATCTTGAATTCAACATATTCAATAACGTGCGAGGAGAAGATTTTGACAGTCTTTAGGAAAGGATCACTAGATTTCTGAGACTGTTAGTCTATAACCCTTGGCCAGGTAGAGACAGTCTAGACTTTGCTTACCTTGTTCTTGAAAATTCTTTTCGTCTTCTTCCAGGCCATTGTTGTAGCTCTGGAAAGCTTCTCAATGGATAACGTGACAGGCGATGAACCTGGGATTGAAACAGATAAAAGGGCAGGGGGCTCTGCTGTGGACGCAGTAAAGCTCGCAGCTTTCATCATGTTGATTGACGAGCGACAAACAAAAAAGAAGGGGTAGCTCTTAATGAAGAAGATTACAGGACTCCCGACTTGATCTGAGGTTTAAGTAGGAAAGGAAATTTGCAACGCTGAGGTCGGGCATTCATACGAGTTCACTGCACCCGCGATCATCTTTTGCCAATCGCATAGTGTTATGTCAGATACTTTTCAAGTAAGCGGTTGACATTTTGACCTTCTACCGCCCACCCGAATAGGATTGGCCTCGAAATTTCGAGGCTCCCAGCGGTAAGGAGTGTCAGGCTAGCATGCGTGGCTGAGACTCGCCTTTGATACCTGGTAGGCGGTCGAGTTTAACATGTAGCACGGGCATGCGCTGCGGAAGCTGTGGCGTTCTGTGGCTGCTGCAGCTGCGAAGTCTCATGTCACCACTCGATACTGAAGCATGAGGTAGGTTGAAGAACTACCAAGGCGAGCATCTACCGCCTACTCCAAATAGTATAGCATGCAGGGTGTGAGTCGGCATGGGCCCTCTCGGGACCCAGTGTCCAAGCCCCTAGCTGCAGGTGGCTGCCAAGCCTCATCGCTCGATCCCAAATTGGGAGGGCGGTCGAAGGAAATAATCTGTCACTGGAGAGGCTCGCAGCAACCGCCTACCCGGAAGGGTATAGTGTAGACCGGGAAGCGACATGCTCCCCATCAAGAATCCAGTGGGGGCCAAGACCCGCCCGGAAAACATCAGAGTCGCCTTGTGGAACCGAACCAACGGCGTCACCTTTAAATGAAAGCCCGCCCACCCTTTTTCCTCTTCGGCCGCCTACCCAAAAGTACGATCACGTAGATGAGATATATTCTGTTGATAACATCGCGCACTGTTTGATCGCCCCAACATGACAGAAAAACGCACGTTCGAATTCGTTGACACGAATAATACCGCCAAACGGCTTCGACAAGGCTACGCCAAGGGTCGCCGCCAGGGGCCAGGAAACTACGGCGAGGTGTCGAAACGTGCAAACGATCTTAGGAAAGGTTTAGGTGCTTGTTGGCGGTGCAGGTACCTTAAGAAACCCGCAAGGAAACCCTATTTGCAAAGTCCATACGGCACATGCTAATTTTTGCAGTGTGTCGGAGAAGATATTTGCCAAGAATGTCAACGAAATTTAGGTTTTTGGGGGCTTCACCCAAATCTGGGGTGTAAAAGAGGGCAATTAACAGTGTTGGCCGATTTCCTGTTTCCTGGTGAATATAGTCTTACCTGATGTTTAGTATATTTACTAATACCCTGAGACTATCCATCCCCGCCAGATTCAGGCTTGACTGAACACTCCGCGTCCCTACCTCTTTCCGATCTTCTAGACTCAATAAAAGCCGATATCAAGCGACTCTCTGAGAAAAAGATACTCAAATCCGGCCTCTACTCCTACCTTCTCGGTTTAATTGAGGAAGATGCTGCTATTGCGGACAATGAAGTACATCACCATCTTGATGTGACGGCAGAGCTAATTTTTATAGCCGTTCTTTTCTCCGGCTTTTCAGTACCTCTCAGCATCTCTGCAGATGTGCGATGCCTTAACCGGCAACCGGCATGATTCTCCTCCCTTAAATCCGACCAGCCTAATCGAGACAATGAGAATCTCGATCCTGGAGTTCCTCCAGCAACTGGATAAAGCTATACGCCCCAAACCAAAAAAGAACACTGATTCCACCGAGACGCTTACGATCATGTTCACGCTATGCGTAATTACGGTGGGCACTGAGATGAGGTTGGAGTGTTTATCGCGGGCAGGACACGATCCCGACTCTCTCCAGGCACATTGCCTGTCAGTACAAACAAAATGGCATGACACCATGATTGCACTCTTCTCCGCCTGCAAAGATCTGAAGGTTTCCGGGGATATCGAGGAGAGCGTTTTTGAAATCACTAATTGGAAGTTAGAGTACGGTCAGTTCAAATGCCCAATACTTTCACAAGACATACTGATTAGGTCAACTCAGTTGAGATACTGGCAGATCAAGCAGCAGCTTATCATAAGCCGCATACTGGCCACCAAATGGGTGTCGAGGGCAGGCTTTTGTGGAAACTTACAACATTGCACGCAAAACTTTTTACTGCTTGTGCCGAGGGAAACAAAGCCTTAGTACAGTCATTGCTGAACAAAGCGCCTCGCGTTCACACAGAAAGTCGGGCTGGATGGAGTGGGATACACTGGGCAAGCAACAATGGGGCTACGTCTCTCTTGAGTCTGCTAGTGGGAAAAGGCGAAGACATCTCCCTTCAAGACAGGAATGGGTGGACACCACTCTTCGTTGCTGCGCGAAATCAGCAAGACTCTGTTGTGTTGAAACTCTTAGAACTTGGGGCAGCCATCGATACAGAAACCGAGACTGGTTCGACAGCCCTTCATCAAGCTGTGGAGCGGGGGCATATCTCTACTATACGTCATCTTCTGGACTGGAAAACAGATTTCAACAAAGGCAATGGACGCGAAGAGACTGCGTTGCATCTTGCAGTAACAAGCAGAAACCCGGAGGTCGTGGACCTCTTAGCAGAGAAGGGGGCAGATCTTGAGCTGTTCAACTTATTTGGGGAAACGGCACTGCATCTGGCTGCATCATATGGCTTCCTTGAGTTGATAGAGATTTTAGTCAAGCATGGTGCGGACCTTGATGCAAGAGATGGCTCCAACTCTACCCCATTGTTCAAAGCAGCCGCCATGGGAAATAAGGACGCAGTCAGCGTACTTCTTGCAAAAGGATCTGATATCAATGCTACAAATCGATATCAGGAAACTCCAATATTCGAAGCCGCTCGGAGAGGACACGAAGCAGTGGTACAATTTCTTTTGCAAAAAGGAGAAGATCCGAGGAGAAAAGCGAATCATGGAACCACGGCTTTGCACGAGGCCGCTGAGAATGGACAAAACGCCATGGTACAACTTTTGCTCGACAACGGTGCAGATATTAATTCTCATACTGATAATGGCTGGACAGCATTACACAAGTCTATGGCTGCTGGACATGAGAGAACAACATTACTGTTACGCGAACGGGGAGCAGCAGTAAGTGGACAAAAAACTGTTATGGGAAAGGCTCTCCATGTAATAGCGATTCATGGGAATCTTGATGCAGCGCAGCTTCTGCTCGCCAACGATGCCGATGTTAGCTTTGTACATGAAGATGGATCTACAGCGCTTCACATGGCTGTGCGGAATGTGCACGAAGCTATTGCAAAGCTACTGCTTAACCACGGTGCGGATATAGCAGCCACTAATAAGGACGGAGAGCAAGCGCTTTATATAGCTGCGGAGAACGGGCACGAGGCTATTGCAAAGCTACTCCTTGACTACGGTGCAGATATAGCAGCCACTGATAATTACGGATGGCAAGCGCTTCATATAGCTGTGCAGGACGGGCACGAGGCTATTGTAAAGCTACTGCTTGACCACGGTGCAGATATAGTAGCCACTGATGAGAACGGATGGCAAGCGCTGCATGTTGCTGCGCAGAATGGGCACAAGGCTATTGCAAAGGTACTACTTAACCACGGGGCGGATATAGCAGCTACTAATAACTACGGATCGCAAGCGCTGCATATTGCTGCGCAGAATGGGCACAAGGCTATTGCAAAGGTACTACTTGACCACGGGGCGGATATAGCAGCTACTAATAAGGACGGAGAGCAAGCACTCCATGTAGCTGTGGGGAACGGGCACGAGGCTATTACAAAGCTACTGCTTGATCACGGT